>JAANDH010000383.1:30850-254241 GCA_011799765.1 Nymphaea thermarum
TGTAACTGTTGGGGAGGGTGGGTGTGTGTGTGTGGGGGGGGGGGGGGGGGTGTTATGGAGGGTGATTTTTTTACATGCTTGAGGAGGTGGCCCTGGGAGATAGCTTGAAACCTTGAGCAGAAAATGGTCTTACAATATTATTAGCACAAACGTCAGACAACTGTTGGCTTTACTCCCAAGGCTATTGCACTTTGGGCAGCCTTTTGGTACCTACCCATCCTAGTGTTGAAGAGTGTTATGGAGGGTGATTTTTTTACATGCTTGAGGAGGTGGCCCTGGGAGATAGCTTGAAACCTTGAGCAGAAAATGGTCTTACAATATTATTAGCACAAACGTCAGACAACTGTTGGCTTTACTCCCAAGGCTATTGCACTTTGGGCAGCCTTTTGGTACCTACCCATCCTAGTGTTGAAGACCCACATATCCTGGCCATTACTAATGTTCACCTTTTTATTTAAAAGATACGCACCACTTTTTATCATTTTGTCTTATTATAGAACTTACTGGAAATCTTCCATTGCTGGCTTTGCAGGAACTTGCTGAGATGATCTTGCAGTTGAAATGATCTTTCAGTTGGCAATATAGAGTAGGTGGTCTATATGTTTGCTATGGTTGACAGTAAAATGTGCAGAAAGTTTTTCTTATGTTTTCGTTTGGGCAACATCTAGAGAAAAGAACCCTTACCATTAGTTCCTTTATGTTTGTCACAATGCACTAAATTGTTATCCAGAATAAAGCATGACTCCAATACAGGGTGTGAAGTCTTGTTTGAGTCGTGAGTAATTTCTCTTTTCATCCTGGGGCCTTTGGGTACCTTTGAGTATTGTTTGAACTTTGAAGTCTTATTATTTTCCATCATCCAAATCTTTTGTGGAAAAGCAAAAATTAACATTCAGGACTATCTGTCATTACCTCATATTGCATCTCTACAAGGGCCTTGAGTCTTTGGGAATGAAAGGAAGGTATTGGAACAGTAACTATGTAAATAATGATATTTTATCTGATTTCCAGTAAGCTTAGACTTTAGAATATTCATTTTGAAATCCTACCAAAATGACTTTTCAAGTACCATTGCTTGTAAACAAGTAAATGAAGAAGGTGCATGTCTGTTTTAATTTCTGTGGTTGATGTTACTCGTTGAGCAGAAAATGGAAAAGTCATGCCAGAAATGAGCAAAGAAAATTTTATCTTTTGGCAGGAAATCAGGGTGGATGAATATATTAAATTATTAAACACAGGTTGGCACCTTGGCCCTTTGAGAAATCAATAATGCATTAAAAGGTTGCCTTAGATATGTGCTTGTTTAATGCCTCACGATGGCATTTCAATAACTTCTGTGATTCAAGTGTCGGCCATCTTCAAGTATGACTGCATGAGTAGGAACACCTTTGTAACTGACATTACATGTCAATTGGTTATGTATACTAGAAGCAATGTTGATGATTTCTCTACATCATATTTTGCGTTACAAATTATTGTTTGTAAGTCTTTCTGCAGCATAGTGGGCACCTTACCTGTGTATTTCAATAGTACTGAAACCCGTGTTACAGATGTGCTCAAACAAATTGCAACATATGCGGATTTCCTAGATGTTTTAGCGTTGGAGAATGTTTTATGCTATTTCATTGCCATAGACGTTGTCAGAATTTATCCCTAATCAACTAAAGGTAATATGTAAAAACACAAGTCATGCAGGAAAGAGACAAAAGTTTGCAAGCAAGGATGACTTCAGAAAGAAAATGGCTAAGACAATGATAACAGTTTTGACTAGCCATCGACACATCAAAATAATGGTGTGCGAAAAAAAATCTGAATGAAAAAAATACTTTAAACAGTTGATTTTTCATATTGACAATAAATAAATCTTCCAAACTAAAAAATTAAATCAGATATTAAATTCTATGATTACTGTGACCGTACCCTCTGTATGGTATCAAAGATTGGCCGAAGCACACCAGTGTCATAATTTCACATTTTGTTATGGAGAACTGAGGTACGGCATATAAAACCCATCCTTGTGTCAACATGTTTTGTAGGTAAACTCATCCCTGTGTCACATGTAATGCGATGGTACAAAGACAGCAAAATGAGAAGAAAACAATGAAATTCAACTAGTCATGCATTATTAAACGCATGGTGAAGAGAAACAAAAACGGATCTTGTGTTTCCAATTCATAAGAACACAGAAAGCACCCATAAATTGTTATCTTCCGAGAGAGAGAGATAGGCACACAGAGAGAGAGAGAGAGAGAGAGTATACTGTGCTGCATCTTTCAGCATTAAAACCCTTAACAAAACAAATACCTTTGCTCTAATCTCTAAATGATGTGGGCATTATCATTCACTTGATATGTTTCAGTTATAACATATTATTAAAAACAGAAAATGCTTCCGATGTAGCACCATTTTGTCCTAGACACATAAGAGCACATAGCGCCTGTAGGACGTAGGCTGAACCTTGGAATTGCATGCTATAAATTGAACTGATGGCCACACTCAAATAACATTGATCAAATGCACAATCTCATTCAATATTATAACATTTGAACCTTTAAACATCTGAACGAATTTGTTGGAGACCCTCAGAATTTGATGAAATCTCAAAATGCAACTACTAGAACATTAACCAGACTTCATACCCTTCATTTTCATGTCTTAAGAAATGGCCTTGATTTCATACCCTTCATTTACATGTCTTAAAAAATGGTCTTGGCTTCATCCGTTTGCCCCTTTGCTTTTTCATCCACCAAAATGAAAAATGGTATCTGCATTGTATTTGCATTAACCAAAGAACTTAGTGTGAGTCATATCTTTGACAAGCTTTTTTGCTTGAAAAAAAACCCTGTCCACTGTATGGACATTAAGAAACGAGCTGCAGTGAAAAAAATTTGGTGCAGTCATCATTTGATGCACGAACTGCTAAAATAGTCCATAGATGACCCTGTCTATGTGAAGACCATTAGAAATAAGTTCTTTGATCAGCTTTGAAGACTTGGAGTGGCCATCCTTAATTTTTTTGCAACCTGAAAGCAGTTGATAATGAACGAAAAAAGCAGCTCTGACCAGCTATCTGTAACTACATAAGCAGAACATACTAGACAAGTAGATAAAAGCTATTCCATTATTCCAGGGACATTGTCCAAATGGTAAATGGAACAGCGAATTGGTCAATCAATTCTGGTCAAAATGGGAATGAGACACCAGACATACGGGATTATGTGTCTTGATATCTAGACTAAGACCACCCTTCTTCATTTGCTTAAACAAGTTTATTCTGGTGTTAAGCTTACCGTGCCTAACAAGGCAACCAAGAAGCGCAATGCATACTTTCAGCATTGTATCCTGTGGATTCATCTCCCTTGTCATTGTATACTTGCAATGCTTTCACAAGATTATGGCTTTCTCCCATGAACTTGAGGACTGTACCATAGGATGCAACATTTACATTGTCACACTTCCGCGTCCAATCAAAAAGCTGTTGAAAACCAAGTAATATGACATCCACTGACACAAAAGCATACCAGAATCTACAAGAATTTATATGTCAGAAAAAAGTAGCAAAAATGTTGTGATATATAGCATGTCATACTCACATTTTAGTATAAGGAAGATCTTTACACATTGTCAACATATGATATTTTTAGGCAAAATATACTCTTTCTCTCTCTCTCTCTCTCTCTCTCTCTCTCTCTCTCTCTCACTCACGTGTCTCAACAATTTTCGAGGTGACTGTATGAATCCATGTTGGAACCAGGTCGCTATCCTCAAAGTATCGTGTGTCAAGCAACAATTACTGACAGTCAGAATTCTTTGTATTGCATAGAAGGAAAAAGCAGGAAAAAATATCGCTTGAAAAAATTCAAGGGATTCAATAACTAACTGGTGATCGAGTCTCACTTTTCCAGCTCTGTGGTTGTCAATGCTGACCCTTGAGATCTGGACGAGAGAGAGAGTTAAATGTGGCATATTTGGCTGCTACGACTTTGATGTACTTTACCACATGCAATAGTCCAGTTTGAGGCCACATAAATGCTGAATAGAATTGGTAGTTGGTATTAATCGCCCAATCTTGGCAACTCACCCTGATCAATGACCTCCTTCTGGTCCCCATAGTGTAGAACTTCATGTCCTTATCTCATGAATAATTAGTTCTTTCAAAAGTTCCCCATAGGCAGCAACATCCTGGCTACATGCATGTAAGAGTTACTTTGCTGATGCACCCTTCATAAAATTACCAAATCACTCTAGGGCTATAAAAACTTTGATTTGGGACACATTCAACTGCATGTCAAACTCACTGCATAAAAAAAAACCTCTGGAAGATCAAATAGCCACATGTTACATGATTGCAAATTAACTAACTATGAAACACCAATAGGTGATAATAAAGTCAATTAATCAAGTAAAAAAGCTAAGTCCATATATTATCAATTTTTACTCATACATGGAATACTCACTGCATAAAAAACACCTCTGGAAGATCAAACGGTCACATGTTGCATGAGTGCAAATCAACCAACTGTATTTCAGCACACTATCTATGACAGCAGTTCAGAGAATGGTGAAAGAATTCTGTTTAGAGACAAAAACAAATCGAGATGCTTAGATCAGTCTATACTTGCTGCAACTAATAGAAAAATAGTGTGAGCAAGAAGTGGTTACAAATGAAAACTATGACAGAGAATGACTTTAAGTCTAATAAATTATCAACCACCCATAGCATGCACAAAAGGGGAAAAAAACATGCAACTGCTCATATATTCGCTTACAGCTTATGCTCCCTGTATACACCCCATGATGGCATCCTCCCTTAAGCCTCAACTCAAAGTGAATATTTGGCATGAATGCAATTGCATATACAGCAAGTGCTCGTGCATGTAGACATTCAGTAACCATGCAAGTGTTCACTTGTTTGTGCAAATTGAATACATGTCAATAGCAAGTGTCTAAAAATTAAGGAGATTTGAACTTGTTCCTAAAATTGGATTAGGGATTTTTTAAAGCATGGAAAGAAAAGAATGAACATTATGATCATGATTATCACCATGATAATGTTTATAAGTGATTAGAATGGTCCGCAACACTGAAACCAAGAACATGGGCTGATCAATTATTCTATACATAGAAGAAACACACACACACACACACACACACAGAAAGAGAGAGAGAGAGAGAGAGAGAGATTTGAAATCCAGATGCAATACTTAAGGTCTCCTAGATTATGTACGTTCAACTTTTTGTAACCAGGATCCTTTCTACCTGCAAACAGAACATTTGCCACAATCATTTCAAGTAAAGGTTATTGCATATGCACATATGAGCATAGTTGTGTATAAAACAATACTTTGTTAATAC
Organism: Nymphaea thermarum; assembly: GCA_011799765.1. Taxonomy (NCBI): domain Eukaryota; kingdom Viridiplantae; phylum Streptophyta; class Magnoliopsida; order Nymphaeales; family Nymphaeaceae; genus Nymphaea; species Nymphaea thermarum. The sequence goes on from JAANDH010000383.1 coordinate 36,206, forward strand.
AAAGTGGATAACTCATTACAGATTCCTTATCATGAAGTCACTCGTTATAGATTCTTCATCATGTAGATGCGTTGGTTAGGCATGAAGAAAGGAAGGCGTGTCTAAGACTCTAAAGTAGCTAGGGACGAGCTATATTATATGAGGACTATAACATTTGTAGGCTGCAAAGGACATTTGCAGGTTTAGCAATCCTGCAAAGGTGCATCACAATGCCTACAGAACTATCAGTCGAAGTATAATATGCACAGAAATTTAAGCAAAAGTAGCCTGTATCCTTCCAGGAATTTAAACAAAGGCAACAGCTTTGATAAAGGAATACTTTGAGCAAGTAATCCAAAGCATGATAAGAAAGTACTAATCATGTATGTGAGACTGCTGATACATCATTGATGCTTTTAGAAGCATGACGTAAGATTTACGGGATAAGCAACATTACTCATTAATATGTCATGAAAAGAAAACCTATATGCTTACAGTGGTAAATTAAGATTAACTTGCTCAGGATGATCACATGCACATTTTAGAGAGGTGGTTCGGTTGCCCATGTAAAGAAAGATCTCAAATGTGCTGTCTCAGCACAAGAGAAACAACATTCTTAGGGTACCTAAAAACACATGTAATCCACCATTAAAAGTGCAATGAAACTGTCACTAAAAATATCACGAAATATTTCTATATCATAAACCATCGCTAATGCTCTGTGGCTAAAGGTTTTTAGCAGTGCATTTTGAATTTTCAACCATGGCAAAATTTGGCAGCTATATATATATATATAAAGTTAAAAACCTATTGTTCAAACTTCAAAGCACTATAAACCATTGCTAAAGGTACCTATAAACCATTATTGCACCATAAACCAGATGATATTGTTTTTTAGCAAAAGATTTTAAGTTTTAGTCCTTCGGCAACATCCAGTAAATTTGAATTGAGGATTCAATTTGGATGCCGAATGGTTAAAAATTTAAAATTTAAATTAGTCACCCAAATTAAAGTACTATAAACCATTGCTAAAAGCATCATCATGAAGTGCTGCTGCACCATAAAACTATCTTCTAATGATTTTGTAGCGAATGTCCTTTTAATGAAAAAAAAATTATTTTAGCCATCTAACAGCATCTGACCTTATATATATATATATATATATATATATATATATATATATATATATATATATATATATATATATATGAAGCTGGACATCCTTCTTTTTTAGTGCATATGGAGTATTTTTCAGAGATTGCACAGCCACCTTATTATCATCCTTGTTTTGTTCTTTCCCTTCCTTACTCCCTGTCCCTCTTCTCTGCCCTTCCCTTTGCTTCATGGTTGCAGTCAACTAAATGCGAAGCGGAACACTTAGCCCAACACCCGTTGTTGTTGGCCCAACACAATCCCATTGCCATCGCTCCAACATCAGGGGAATATTTGGGGGATCTCTTCTCATTGCCCTCGGCCAACAGCATATAGTGTCGGTTCTCCAACCCAGGTTCTTTCTCACTTGCTCATACTAGTAAGTGAGCTCCAATTGACTTTTGGGTCGATCCCTCCTAGCTCCTAGCATTGGTCTTTTTTTTCGCAATTCAAGGTAAGCCATGAAAATTTGAAGTTCATGAATTTTCTAGGATGTAGATTGCTTTTTCACAGGACTAGTGCTCTTTGGATCGCCTTTTCTTCAAGGCCAAAATCAGAACAGGACGTACCAAATTATAAAATTTGAAAAAAAAAAACTGATATTTATAACTTCTTTATAATAGTAGGTTTTAATAATGTAAAAGGTTATAACTGATGTTCTCAATTAAAATAGAATGCAAAGGCGACAAAGGGAGAGGCCTCCTAAAAGAAAAAATAATGGGCAACCATCTGATTGAAAGAAACAAAATGCTCTGAAGAAGGGATGGGTTGCTTTGGATGAAATTAATGTCAATCAGGTCATCGATTCAATTGACAAATTACACACTTTTAATATCGACGGTCTAGATGTGGAACTACATCTTTCGTTGAAATAATCCGGCAGAAGATGCTTTACTGGGAAAGTGATTACAAAAAACCAAAGTTTTTCAGAAAAGAGAAAATTTTTCTCGTTTTGTGACTTTTCAGTGGATTTGCCGTGATTCCTAAACATGCCATAGAGATCTGGAGAGCTACTCGAAGCAAAGGAGAGGCTCACTGCTGCAATAAGGTAACTGGAGCAGCCAGACTGCTCAAGCTAATTGGCTTTTGTATATGGCATGTTTGGTCTCACTCGAGATAGAATTCAAAGAATGCGAATAAGCCTTGTTGATGGGTTATCTATGTGGAGAAGCGCGCGAGTCCAATTTTGTGTATTATAGTCAAATAGAAAGTAGCAATAAATGTGTGGAATTGGATGGCGAGGAGGCATGGAAGAACTCTTGTCCAGCCAATCAATTTTGTAAGGTGATTAGGGTAGGTGCTTAGATAGGTCTTGCTTAAATGGGAGGAAAGGCACACTGATCTGGTCAGAATGTGGGGACACACAGGTATGGTTTGTGAAGAGCAAGAAAATGAAAGATCTCCATTCACTTAATTCACATTGCAGACAGAATGGTAAAGAACAAGAGCGGTTTTTGCGTTTCTGAAACCTGAAAAATATCTTTAATGCTCGCTGAGAAGGAGATTGACATGACTATGAGGAAATGAGCTTGGTAGAATGGGGACTGTCTCTGCTTGGTGACAAAGGCACGCCGATCTTCATCTATGCATCCAATAAGAGCTCGAAAAGAGGCTGCTGGGGCCTCATACCAGGGTAGAGGGAGTGGCCAGAGGAATGGAGGAGGACTGAAGCATCAAAGGAGAGAGTAGAGATGGCTTTGAGTAATATTTCTGTTACTTGGAGTAAACCTGGTCAGTATGGGACTTATGCGACAAGGTAGTTTTGGGAGTGGTTTTTTCTCTTTTGATCCGTAGATTCTGTAACTGGGAATATGTTTTTGTGTGGCTGTGTGAGCCTGTAGCAGCTATGCTTTAGCTGCTGGATTTTTATTCTTTTCAGCATGCTGTGCATTCGCCCTTTTTTTTTTCTTTTGTTCTTTTTTTTTTTTTGCATGTATCCATTTTTTGACAAAAGAGATCGGACGCCTACCATCCAGCATATCCTTTATTGGCAAGGGTAAAAAGCAAAAGACCAAAAAAGAGAGAGGAAGGAGGGTGACTTTCACGCACGTCTGCAGGTTTCACTCCTTTCTGAGAAGGCAAGCCTCTTCTGCCGCTTCAAAATAATGGGGTTCTAAGCAGAGCTCCCAATCGCAGAATCCTTGTTCTGTACTAAAGAGGGAGAACTGAGAAAGAAAGTCAGCGTGATTTCAAGTATTAAGAAGCGGGATAAGCAAACAAACATTTCTTCAGTGATTAAGTTCTAGACACAATTAGGAACAAGTATTCCTTTATGGAGACCAACATACATAAGATATCAAAAGATCAAATCGTGTGTCCCACTTACTGATATCAGCGGTCAGAGTGGTACACGGTTTCAGACCATTTACATGCAAAACACCTTTAGCAGAACTTTAGCTAACAGCAATAGCATCGCTCTCTCTTTTTCCCGCAAAAAACTTCTCACCCACCCAGCCCTCACACACAGCCAGAATGCTCCTCTACTATGTACAGAACACCACCGTTCGGTGGTCAACTTTAAAAGCTGCCCTGTCAGGTAACTTGGCAGCTATAGTGCGTTTAAACCCTCCAGTGCTAGACCTCCATCAAGTTGCAAACCCCACACCTCCACTGGCGGACAAGAACCTGCTATCCCGATGAGAGAGAGCATCATAAATTCGCTGGTAAATCCATGAAGCAGCAGAATCCTTTATGGATGGAAGCAATCTTTCTCATGAAACAGAACTGAAGATACTAATGGATTAGGTGCTCTCCTGAAATGTTTGTGACCGGGATAATGCAGCAGGATTAGCGTGCAAGACTGGTGAATCATCCGGGGTGTTCTCCTTGGTTTCCGTTTTGAGTTGAAACGCTTTCACAAGTCCACCCTTTGTAGCACCTTCACTGCATTCATGTTTGATACCTAAGGTAGCCCAAATAGAGCTTTTAGCAGCCTCATCCGGATCATCAATTCTGAGCGTCTTCGGTACCCATAGATACCTCTCCGGCTTGTCTTCAGTTTGCAGGTTTCTATCCCTAGAATGCTTCCCTAGGGTTGGAGAACTACTTTCTGAACAGCTGCTGTTACTGGTAGATGAAGTAGTTGATAAACAAAGAGCAGAACCCATCCATGGCATACTCCATGCTCCACCAGCCCAGCCAGGCATACAGCCCCAATATGATGCTGGAACAAATGGAAATGGAATGGCAGGTGCACAGAAAGCAGGAGCAGCAACTATCGGAGGTGGGCGCCATTGAATTGAACTAGGACTGCTGTTTTCTGGACCACAACACAATTTTGAAGTGCAATGCCCAGATTGTACAGGAGCAATGCCATTCCATCCGGGGTTCCAAGGATATGGCCATGAAGCACCTGCAAAGCATTGAATGAGTGGAGTCGGACGTTTACAATCACTTGTGTTGCCCCCTTGTTCCATATTAAGCATGCTTTCTTGCAACTCGTTTTCCTTGCTAGTTGGAGCTGTCACCGAGCCGCATGATAACTCCTCTACATTTTCACCACATGCAGCAGAGTGTATCTCAACATTCCTTTTAGCTGTCATAGCAGGCTCCCCTAAGTTTAGCACTGTTGTCATGGATTCACAAAGTGGTGCTTCAGACCCAAACTTAAGAACAGTGCCGTTGCTCTTCAATGCCCTTGCTGGTGGTGAAAGACCACAAGAGATAACTTGAGGATGAGTGGCAGCTGCTGTGTCTACTCTGGCAGTGGCCATGCCTTCAGACAACATTACATGCCGATAATGTGATGCAGAGTGTTTATTCTTGCGCCTACCAGCACCAACAGGCACATTTCTCATTGTCCCACCTGCTGTCCAGTACCTTTGGCAATTCTTACAGAAGTGCCTCGGTTGATTGACATTGTAATTGTTGTAATAACAGAACTTGGTGTCTAGACTGTTGCAGCGTGGACAAGGGAGAACCTTGTCTGGTTTCTTCAAGGCTTTCTCGTTTCCAGATTCAGTCTCATTATGATCTTCCTCGGCTGCTTTTGCTGACTTGAAATTGATAGATGCTTTATCACACTCAGGATTTGCATCACTTGGCGCCTTCACTTCTTCCCTGCGATCATTCAAACAAGAGGAAGAGGCACCAGGCTTACACGCTTCTTCCAGGCAAGCTACTGTTGGGTCATCAAGTTTAGCTTCTCTGCAAGCATCCTGAGAATTGGAAGCAAAATCCGAGTGTTCAGAATGAAAGATTATTGATCAGCATGCGCGGATGCATACACACACACACACAGAGAGACCAACAGTTTACTCACAAACTACACCATCTGCTTTCACAAAATATCTCTCTGGATCCTCCGACATTTAGCCAGACAATATATCAATTCTTCTTGCGTGATGGTATAAATGCAAGAAGAAAATGATTCATGCAGTAACAGCAGTGCTGTGAAATTCTCGACATGCAGATGCATAAATCTTTATATAATTCTATTGGGGTACAACAAACCATACCGGCAGAGTCCAACTCCTAACATGAAACCGGAAGAGTCATCAGGAAGAAAAGAAATTTGGACTTAAAGATGGATGAAATAGATTACGAACTCTTTTCTCTGGAGAGGGGAAAAGAGAAAAGCAATGGGCTGAAGCTGGGGCAACGACAAAGGGGTCGAAGGCTAAAAAATCTAACTTCAAGCACAAGAACAAGAAAAAGGGCAGATCGATGTGTGTCTAAGACGCGACCCAGGTGCTTGAAACATCGGTGTGAAAGATAGGACTCGTATGTCATCCGAATTAAGGGAAAACAAGGGGGGGAATGGACGACTAAACAAAGGAATGAAATTCAAACTAGGTCATCGCAGTTTGGACAACAAACCGTACCACTCTTTTCTTTTCTCGGCACAAACAGAGAAACTTCTCAGGGTTTCCAACTCTGCAGAAACCATAGAGAGGTGTAGCAGAATGACGATTAGCGATGCTCGACTGAATACCACCAAGTCTCTGTCTATCTCCAGGTTAAACAAAGAACAAGAGAGAGAGAGAGAGAGAAAGAGAAAGAGAGAGTACCTCATCGTGTGTGGGTGGGGAGGACGGTGGTGGGGTGGGAGAAGCTACGTCGGAGGCGTGGTCGGCGGTGAAGGAATCGGCTGCCTTGGCCTCCTGCACCGGGATGGTCTTTCCGAAAAGCTTGATGGCCGGATCCCTGCTGCTATCAGAAGACATATCCCCTTATCCTTCCCCCAATTCTGACGCGTCGATCGAAGCTGGGCAACGGTGGGGATCACGCCTCAGCACGAGGAGGAGTTGGAATGGTGGAAGGAAGAGGAGGTGCAGAGTAGTTCGTCGTTGCAGCCGTTTCTCGTCAGGGCGCATATCCGGCGATGTCGTTCGCCGTCGTGTTCTCTCGTCTTCCCTGTGCTTGCTTCTCTAGCGCCTCCTCCTCCTTCTCCTTTTTCTTCTTTGGCGCCGAGCAGAAAACAGAGAAAAGGCAAAAGAGCGGAACTGAAAAGGCGACCTTCTCCTTCACACGAATCAAAAACAAAAACAAAAACAAAAACAAAAAAACGGGGGTGGGGAGGAGGGAGAAAAGGAGGAGTAAAAGGAAGCAAAAGTGTAGGAAAAGGGGCAAAAAGGAAGAGAAGGACTCGGTTGAGGACCAGGTGGGAGCACCACCACTCGGCTGGGTAGGGTAGGCCAAAAGGTGAACGGCGTTAAGTTAACTCCCGGGGCGGGGCGGGGCGGGGCGGGGTTAGGAACCACAAACAAGTCGGGTTCGACGACTCTCTCTCTCCTTTCCATTGGCTGGTGTTAAATATTAAAAAAGAACAGCTGACTCAGACTGAGGGGCGTGTGTCCAGCGTGACAGCCCAGTCAGCAAACCTCCCTTCCTTCCTCCCAGCTGCGAGCGTGGACCACCCATTCTCATGTCTCTGGGTTAAATTTCCCACGTCAGCAAACGCAGGTGAAGGCTCACCTTTCCTTTGAGCCTCCGCCGCGCAAGAAGGTCTCTCCTCAAAAAAAAAAAAAAATTCCACGCTCTTTCCCCTTCTCCCTCTCTTCTTCCCGTACTTGAGAAAAAGGAATACGATCCGAAGGAAATTGGGAGATCTCAACACGTAAAAGAAAACGCAAAAGGAAAAAGGCAAAAAAAAGAAAAGCAGAAGGAACGCCAGAGGAAAAGGTAGAGCTTTTCCACCCCACCACATACTTTTTGTGAAATAGTTCCTCCCTTACCTTACATATAGGGTGTATTATTAAATATTTCTTGGCTTACACCCTCCCTCTTTTAATGTAATCGCGTCTCTCTTCCAAAACAACCTTTTGTTGACCTACGCAGATATAAGTAAAGAGGAAGGAGGTTATCCAGGGCGGAAGGGAAGGGAAGGGAAGGGATGGGTGACTGAAAAGCAAGAAGAGATGCTTCTGCTATTCATCACACCCTGATTCTCGTTCCACCTATCGCCTGCATCTCACCAACAACGCGGACGCTTGAAGCTGCGGTTGGGACTTGCATATTCTTAAAACCCAAACTCTAAAAAGTAGATAGAAAACGGAAGACAGAAGACGAGTTCAGCGGCCAATGAAAAGATACCGCCAAAGATTAGAAAAAGGAAATATAATTTTAAATGTTATTATGTAAAGCATGAAGTAAAGGCAAAAAGGGGAAAAAGAAAAAGGTTCGTTTCGTATAAAAGTAATTCGACCAATCAATCAATCAACGGATCGGCTTTCTTCTTTGGAGAGACGGTAAAGAAGGCGGTAGCTGCTGGCCCACCAACCCCTTTCTTTTTTTCCCCTTCATGCATCACACCTCATCTTCCCTGCCATGTCATCTTTGTTATTCCTTTCTTGTGGTCCCCCCCCCCCCCCCCCGAAACCAAGACAACAAAAAGAAAATAAAGGGAGTGAGTGAGTGAAAAGGTACCACTCCTCGTGCCGTCTGGGCCGCCCGTCGCACCCCCTCTCTCTCTCTCTCCCCATCTTTATATATATTATTCCACACTACATCGCCCTTCTTCCTCGCCCCCTCCACTGTGTCTCCATTTTTAATCCTGTGGGCGTTACCTACTTTTGTTCAAGCCCATCCATAACGTACGCGTGTCTTTTGCTCACATCCAATCCAAACTGCTGCTGTTCCTTCCCCCGCCCCGCCTCCTCTCCATCCCCATTTCCCAGTCTTTGGTGGGGGCAGGGAACGGAAGACATTGGATAAAAGAAAAAACAAAAGGAACAGGTAAATGATGAATATTATAACCAGAACATTAAGGCTGTCAATTCTCTCGCCCGATTTTCCTTCTGGGAAAGGAATTTTTTGAGCAAAAGACAACTTCGCTGCTCCCACCTCCGAACCCTCCTTTTCGCTGCTCCCACCTCCGAACCCTCCTTTGCCCTTTTCTCTCTCTCTCTTTAGCACCTTTTCTCTCTCTCTCTTTAGCAGTGCAGCACGTCATTTCTTTATCCGGGAAGCTGTTGCCTCCGCCAAGACTTCCTCGCAAACAAGTTGGGCCAGAATAATAAAAAAAAAAAATGTGAAACCAATTACAGGCGGTCACAATCACAGATGATGTTGACTGTTGACTTTTTCAACCCTTCCCCAAGGGCAGCATGTGCATCTTCCTTCTCCCGACGGAAAAGCGGAGATTTCACGGAATACCCAAGGAGATCCTTGTCTTTTGAAGGAGACCAACTCCAGGGCCGGCAGATGGGCTTGTCTCGGCAGCCACTGCCCTCATTAAGGATGTTAGAAAGAGTTTAGATTGGCTAAATTTTAAAAAACAAAACAATTTATAAACAAATGCGTATTTTGATACGTAATTTTGCACTTGAGTCTGAATTCATTCAGAATGTAAAACCTGCATGATTGCATCTGTTTAAATCACTTTTAGTAATTATAAAAATCGTGGCGTCCACATCTAATGTCATGCCTATGTTCAGCTTGAGCCCCATGTTTTTACATCGATTTGTTGAGCAAGAGCGGGCTAACCCTCTTTTTAAGTGGCGTACAGATCTATGGGGCCGACCTGCGACCAGCAAAATCGGAGCTCTTCTCAATCACGTGCTACTTGACCCACCATCTTCCTTGCTTTCCTCTCAACTATCGGGATGATGGAGGAGCCCCACAATAAACTAAAGTCTGTTTATCTTCCTTTTTCTCATTTCCTCTTTACCTTTTTCCCAAGATGGTGAAGATGCATTTGGTTGTTTGGCAATAATTCTCTTCTGTAATTGCTAACCCAAAAAAAAAAACTAATCAGGTCTCTCTCTCTCTCTCTCTCTCTCTCTCTCTCTCTCTAGGGAGCATTTAATTCGTCGATGAAACACTGTAGAATAAGCGAAACGGTACGGATATGGCATGAAGTTGCACTCCCGTGATAGAGGAACCAGTGCATTTGCATCCGTCTTAATAGCAGCGACGCCATTGCCTTCCCTGGAGCAGCCGCCAGTTCGACCGTCAATCGTCTGGCACGTAAGGCTTCTCCCTCCATCTCCAAATCGTGCATCTCTTTTTCTCTGTCTCAGACTCTCTCTCCTTTTTGTGCCATTGTTGAGGTGGGTTGAGCAATGAGCTAGCGCTCGATGCGATGCAAGTGAGGAAGAAGGAGAGGACAATGGTGGCGGGAAAAAATGGGGAATTGGGGAAACAGTACAGGAAAGGTTGATGGTAGGGAAGACTAGGAGAAATAGAAGATCAGCAGAAGAAAGGGAATGTAATGGAGGAAGGGAGAAGAAGATTATAACACCAATCAGGAAAAGAGAAAGAAATGCCGAATAAGGGGAAATGAACAAAAGAACTAACACCCTATTTGGAAGGGGAAAAGGATGGACATGATAGAATCTCTTTTGTTTGGATGGCAACTTAAAAAGGAGGAAAATGAAAGGATAAAGTAAAATGGTGTTTGGATGCAAAAGAAAGAAAAGGGAAAGGAGGGAAAGGAAAGGAGAAACCAGTCCCCTTGAAAATAAAGACATCGGAAGGGAAAGGAAAGGTTGCTTGTCATGTATACGCTCTTTATGCAGCCTCCCTCAACAACGATCATGCAGGGGTGTCTTCCTCTCCCTCTCTCTCTCTCTCTCTCTCTCTCTCTTTGTAGGCTGGAGAAACTCAAGGGAGGGTCTAGTCCCTCTTGGCCATCTTCTCTGCTCTGTTGCGCCGTCAGGGGATGCCAATGGCAGCAAAGCAGGGGAAGAGGCCAAGCCTCTCTGTTGCCATCGAAAGGGGAGAAGGTCGAACCCTCCCCTTGCTCTGGAGAGGGTCGGCCCCTCCCTCCCCTCTGCTGCCATCAGCAACGGACGATTGGCCTGCTGCCGACGGCAGAAAAGCTGGGGGAGGGGTCAGTCCTCTCCACTGCTATCGACATATGAAGACGCTGTCCACTGTTGGTAGCGTCTCACTCTTCTTCGTTCATTATTTTTTTCTGTTCATTGTATCAGTTGCATCTCAGCGTGTCAGGGGAGATGGTATGGCTGCCATCTCAGTGTGTTACGTGTCAACATACCAATAAAAATAATTCTTATGTTTCAAAAGGCCAATGGCAGCAAGTAAGACATTAGTTTTCTCAATTTTTAATACAACGTGCTAAGCATTTATCTCTTCTTTAGGTATTTCCCTCCCAAGTTCTTTAGATGATCACTGCTGCTTGAAGCATCATTGACAGAATTCAAAAGAAATTGCAAATTTGAAAGAAAGGTTACTAATGGTAGCTAGGGTCACCCTCATAAGGCATGCTCTTTCTTCCTGCAGCCACAATTCTTGATATCTGTATACCTTCTAAGATAGTCAAACAAATTGAAATAATCTCCTAAATATTGTTATAACATAAGAAGAGTGACAAGTGTAAGCGCCATGTGGTAAAACAGGAAGATTATATCAAACCTGTAACTCAAGGCGGTCTCACTGTATATTACTTTCATTCGCTTGAAGAACTAGAAATTACTTGTCAATTGATGATAGGACATTTTCAGGGAATTTATTGTTGAGATGCAAGTAGGAACAGCAAGAAATCATTCAAACTATTATATCTTAGCAAGTTATCAGTGGATTCTTATTCATACGAATGGTAAGAAATGCTTCAAACATGTTGATGGTTGCATAGATAAACTATGGGGTCATAAGACTTATCCTGTTTGCTTGGCCTTTTTACATTAATAGGTAAGTTCGCCATCCGTAAATTTTATTTTGCATTGTTATTTTTAAGGTGATAAATTATTTAAAAAGTCATCTTAAAAAAATAAAATAAATTATGCTACATATAGAATAGTTTTAAAAAAAAAAAATTGACATACGACAGTATGAAATCGGGCCATATAGTTGAATAAAAAAATATTTTGACTTAGATAATAAGTTACAAAGTTTCCTTTATATAAATCGGGCATTATTGTAAACCAACTTACATTCTTTCTTTCATTTCCTTTATATAGTTGAAACAAACATAATACATTTTTTTTGTATCCAAACTTTTCTTTCTTATTTCCCTCCTCGTTTTTTTTTTTCATTCTTTTCCATCCCTTTCTCTCATCCAAAGAGAGTGGAAAGATGCGATGGAAGTGAAGAGGAAGGAGAGGAGAGTGGTGGTGGTGGGAAGAAATGAGGAGTTGGGGAAAGAATGACGGTGGGGAAGCAGAGCAGAAATAGAAGATTGGCATAAATACAGAGGAAGGGGCGTCAGCTTGTGGCGAAAGATGATCCGCAAAGACTCGTCTTGGATGACGTTATATTGGAGCAGTGGTGGAGGCAGAGATTAAACTTCTGGTTGAAAGGCACTGTTAAGTTTAAATTTCAAACTTTAAAGAACATTCATATGTAAAAAATTGAAAATTAATGGTGTAAATTCAGTAAGCCCATTGTATTAGATTAGAGGGTGCCAAGGTTTGGGTTGACGGTGTTATTTCCAGCAAGCCAAAAAGAGAAAAAATCAGAAAGTCAACAAGAATGTAAATGAATTTAGCTTTGTCTGCTAATCAATTTAATTTTGAGGCTATTTAGTTGGATCTCTAAAAATCAGAGTTGTCCTAACAATCTGTTATCAAGCAAATTCTTCAGCGCATACTGGACACGGCCTTGCGTCTTCATGTCATTGAAATTATGTAGTAGAACCTTGGGTCGCTGCGTGAGCGCCCCAACTTTTCGCTGTCAGTCAGACAAATAACAAACGTAGTGGCAGAAAAGCGGATTTTATGCACTCGCTTTTTAAAAGCAAATAGTTGTGTGGGGGCGGTCTTGTTGTTTTTCCTTCTCCACTTTTCTTCTTCCTACCTTTTCCATTCCCGGAAGCACGTCTAGCCCACAAAATTCGTCTTCAAAGGTCAATGATGTTTAAAGCGAATGGTTGTTGTTGTTTTTCCTTCTCCCCTTTCATTCTTCCTGCCTTTTCCTCAAGACACGTCCCCTACGAGTCCACAAAATTCACGGTAGCCCGTCTTCAGGCTCCAGAAATGTCATATGTTGTGAGTTGTTCCTCTTGGATGAGATGACAAGGAAACAACATCAGCCACAGCCTGCCTTGGGGTGGGAAAATGATGTATGTGAGCCATTCCTTTCCGGTTTTGTTCTGAGAAAAAACAAAAAAAAAATCTCGATTTCTCTCGGCCAGCCATGTTTTGGCAGGGGGTTTGGTGTCACGTGGGCTGGAAACTCCCACCAGATGTCACCTTGTGTTTGTGCCTGTGTGTGGCTGCCGGGCGCTGAAGCTGTGTGAGGGAGAGTTGGGCCCCACACCACCACAGATCTTTCTTTTTATCTCTTCAACGCCATGTCACCTTCCCAGCGAGACGCGGTTGGGTTGGGTCTCCCCTCCTCTGAGAACAAACAAACACGTGGTCATTGCCACCTCCGACTAACGCCGGACATCCGATCAATTATTTTAGTCTACCCATCAATTATTCAAGTACGTGTGGGCAATTCTTTCGAGTAGATTATCAAATCCAGTTTTTTGAGTTGACAATTTTTTGCAACTTTGGTACTTTATATAGCAATTTTGATCCGTAAATGAAATAGCCGACACCAATGCACGCAAGTGATTATATATATATATATATACACGCACATAGGTTTTGGCAGCACATCGAGCTAATCTCCATGCCTCCAAAGCAGCAGTATGAGTGTCTTAACTTTTTGCAGATGTGCGGGTAAAAGTAGATGAAGCACGTTTAAATTTATGAACATTTAAACGTTTGAACCAGTTTCTTTAAGTTTTTAAAAGTTAACGGTCATGTTTATCATGCTCACAAAATCGGATCTGATTTTAGTTCTTACATTTTTATATAGTTTACATTCATTTATACAACCAAATTTACTAAAAGAACTTGACAGAACGAGAAGCACATATGGTATGAAGAACTCTTGAGGACCGCGCTAGGTGAACCAAATTACATTCTTTATCTGCACCCTTTGCCCCCCATCATTGCAAAACTCAAAAGACAGCGATGCTTTCCTTTGCTAGGAAGAATGTTACGTCGGTGCACATCTCCCATCCCACGATATGCAAGGCAACTTCGTCATCGACCATCGGTTCTTGACTTCAATCCATCTGCTGCGCCCGTCCGAAATCATAAAAAATTTCTTCTTCCTAATGGCCTGAGGAGACTGCTTTAGCCAATCAGCCGGCATGTCAATGAGAGGAAGCGTGCCAATTCAAGGCCAAACACAAGTTCAAATAATTTTCCATCACCCACCTACCATATATTGAGCTTCCCCATCGAGCTATACACTAAAATCAGTTGAATTCCTCGTCTCCCTCCAACCGCGGGTATAAATATATATGACTTTTACAACATAGCCACATGGACGTATGGCGTTCATACTCTAGTTGCTTCAACAATAACCACAAATTCCTTTTCCAAGCAGTCCCACTCCAACCGCGAGCTAACAACGCTCCACTCGTTTCTTTGATACCACTGATCGATCGCCAGGCTACCCACTTCCACTAGTTTGCACACACTTTGGCGGCTTGCCCCATAAATAAGATGAGGCTTAAAATGGCAATTGGAGGATATACGACGTTGGAACTTGTGGTTCTTCCAGGATCTAATCGACGAGGCATTAGGAAATCTGCAAAAAACATTGTTAAGAGAGGCGCTGGGCTTCAATAAGTGTGCATCTACCCCTTGGTACATGTTCATTGGTATTTACCCCTTGTGATAGGCTATCCTTCCATACATACCTCTTGGTTTTGGGTATCCCAGTCTACCAGTTGTATGGTTATTGAGATTATATTAATCCATCTAACCATCCACCTATGTGGTAGGTGCATGGCTCCCGCACCAAACCCTAGAGAAGAATCTCATAACGAATTGTTGAGCTTATATTCTAGGGTACTGCTAGTCAGTCTTATGAGAAAGCTAGCTTGACACACATGGGAGGATTGATCGCAAATACATGATTCACCGATACTACTCAGTCTGCAAATGATAGAGCTTTAATCGTGTAGTAGACTTTTAATGAGCGAATTTGAGTTAAGCTCAAGCTGGCGTTCTAATTAATTAAAGAAGCTTTAAAACAAACCCCATATAGAAAGAAACTAGTCAATCAGCAAAACGAATTGCAAAAAAAACAAAAAACGTGACCACGACTGCGTAACCTGAATTTGTTAGCAATCTTACAAAAGACAGAAGATAGAATCAAGGAAATATTAAGCATCTCTGAATCTGCACAGCAATGGTTCCCGATTTTAAAGGATCTGAATATTCTGAGATAGCATTCTTCACAGAAATATTCAGCTTCACCCCTGAATCTCCATAAGCGACATCTACAAATTTGTCACTTAAAATTTCACCCATCCAAGGCTCTATCCAAAACTTGGCCATGGATCCATCTCCAAGCTTCCAAGAAATCTCTTTGGCAAATGGGAGGATTGATCGCAAATACATGATTCACCAATACTGCTCAGTCTGCAAGTACTTGAATCAAAATTTTGAAATTATAATTCTACCATAGCGGGTCAAATCAAGACTGTAAAATATTTGAATTTTCTCATTTCTTTTTAGGGCACATGTCATGATGGCTTTTGTTTATCAATTTTAAAATTTTCATTCATGTTTTATCAAGCACATCATTTTCAATTATAGAATCAAAACTCCAAACTATAATCACAAAGCAAAGCTAGAACCGTTTTCATTCTAAATTCCAAAATTTTATTTTTAGAACCAAAATTTAAGGCCATCGAACACCCCCTAATGGAATTACGGAGGATACACTGACCATCCTCCCCACCCCCTCCCCTACCTACCAAATACAAGAAGGCTTATATTCTCGCCCACAATAGGTTGTGTGGTCGCACGTAAGCTACACCATATATAATAAATCACTGTTGTAGATCTATACCGGTGTTTTTTCTTTAAATTGCATGGAGAGAAAAAAAAAAGGGGGGGGGCAGTCCAAGCACTGTCCAAAATTTAAAAAAAAAAATGCACCAAATATTGAAATACAAAGTTCGTGTACGTTCTTTGCATTTTCTTGCTACTTGGCTTCCAAAATCATTTAGGTAAAAGAAAACCTACCGATGGGAGCTATAAATTCATCTTTCAACTCTCTTAAGTAGTAAGAGCTTGCTTTAAAAAACTGATTGGCGTGATTAGCCATTCTGGGAATAACCGCGCAAATAATAATACTTACCTCTTGGTTCGACAATTTGTAAATGAAATTTTGAAGAATAAACAGGCAGCTGAATAACCAGACACTGAATTTAAGGATGAACCTATCG
This sequence comes from Nymphaea thermarum, assembly GCA_011799765.1. Classification (NCBI taxonomy): domain Eukaryota; kingdom Viridiplantae; phylum Streptophyta; class Magnoliopsida; order Nymphaeales; family Nymphaeaceae; genus Nymphaea; species Nymphaea thermarum. The sequence continues at coordinate 51,978 of JAANDH010000383.1, forward strand.
CAAGACTCTCCGCCATAACATCCATTAAAACAAATAAGATAATAAACAGACAATACCCAAAAAAAAAAATCTTCCTATCTCAAAATAAGCTAAATGAACTACAAGGAAACAAAGAGTAGTGACACAAATTTAATAGATTATAACAACATTCGGGAAACACTGTAGGAGTCCATTTGAATTTGGCAATTATGTCAGAACCTAATATGCACTTAACAACCGTACAAAAGTAAAAGGGTATATGCTTCTTCAAGAAAACCTAGCTTATAAGTGTTCATCACCTTATATTTAATAAGAAATATAAAAATAATTGTAAGAACATACCCTCCAAGCACAAGAAGTGGCTGAAAAGGATGATAGAGCATAAGCATATTCTAGAGTATTGGAAATAGAAGACTTTAAAATTCTGAAATTTATAGAAATTGGAAAACCTCACAGTGAAAGCCATTAAATGTCAGATAAAAACCCATTTTTGGATGGCATATTCAATGTGACTGAACGAATAGATTGACAAAATTTTGTTTCAATTTCTAAAAAGAAATTAACAATACGAAGTTTAGGCTAACCGGCAATTTTATCTTCACTAATTGTGATTTTTATGATCAAATTGCTAAGAAGGGTTACGAATTTATAGAAAATAACCTCCTGGAAGCAATATAACACGGCTCCTTCATAAATCACAACTCTTGGACATACAAAGTTCCTTTGATGTCCGATTTAACATGTGTATATATGAACCGAATACATGTGAATTCCTAAGACCCTCATTCCACGAAATAGAATTGGATTTTTGCTGCCAAATTTCTCTCTCCATTGTTGCATAGTATTGCGAGGAATGATGAAGGTTATTCATTTCCAAAAAAGAACTAGATATCAGCTTGGTCACGCTCTTGTAATTGGAGCATTGCAATTTCCAATTCAATGTTCACCTTAACCCATTCCAACAATGTGGTTGATGAATCTAGCATTTCACTGTATGTATATTATATATTGCCGTGAGTATGGGCGGTAGGTACTCCGAATGTCTTTGTGCTCCAAACTACTGCAAGAGCATTTTCTGCCATGGTCATCGACCCGCGATAAGAACGGTGGCGGATACTGACACGACTTCCCACCTCACCACCCAAGCCTTTATGATTAGACATTTATGCTTAGTGGGAACCTTTTCAGGGCATCATTTTTTCACGCGATAAACTTTGGCCAATAGAGAGAATGAGGCCCTCGGTCGCGTCCCTCTCTTGCCATCACCGGGACAAAAGAAGTAATGACATTGGAGAGCAGTCCGCCTCGGACGCCCTGACGAAGCTTGGCAACCTTGTGTCGTGAAATCCCGAAGGTTTTGGGGACAACCTTGTGTCTGGCGATGCTCTCTACCTCCGTTAGAGGCATTCCCCTGCCTCGGCTTGCCTGTTGTAAGCTCAATCCCGAACCTGCAACTAAGCAGATCAGCTATTCTTTGTATGTACATCTGTACTTCATGTCCCCAATTCTCAGGATCTTCCAACCAACTTTAGAATAGCAAGAATGTCTCAGAGGCTTAAGCACAATCCCAATCTCCTTCTTCTATATGTGTCCACATGACGGATCAAGATTTCTAGTCCCAGCCACCTGCAAGTCATAATTTGTTACTAGGATATTTGAACCTTAAGGGATTATTTCACATCATAATTTTTGCCTCGAAGGTTTGGTCCTTTTACACAACTAAACTGATCTCTTAGTGGTGTCCTTTCTACCAATTCCAATTTTCAAAGTGCCAATAGTGATCCAAGGAATAACCTCAGATGATTTTCTAATTAATTTTGTGCAAATTATATGCAATGGCAGACAAACGATGACATTTCAAAAATTTAACTTGGAAAAATGTACATCTTATATCTACTGTAGATTTTTAACATTCTCTGATATGTAGTAAAATAAGATAGTGCTCTTTTCCAATGTTGAAATGTTTGAAGCAAAATTTTCATATTTAACGTGAATCAGTCCCAGAAGGAACTTTCTTAGACAACTAAAATGTTGTGGGAAGAAAAGAGGCAAAATTTGAAAACGTTAATACAACGGGAAAATAGAAGTGTATCATAACTGGGGATTGGCACAACACATTAGAAAAGTAGGAAGAATGGAAAAGTGAACATATACAATCTTATACTCTCTATTTCTCTCTCTCTCTCTCCTCTCTTTCTTTTGTTGTAAATTGTAATACATAAAACAGCTAATCTTATCATTAATTTGATATACATTTTTATAGTTGATGGCTCTGCTGCTTCTCCATCATGCTTCAGCTGTAGTGGCAAAGCATTCTGAACCTGACTCTGTAAAACCATTTTAATGATGCTAGCTATACTTGTGCATGTTTTTTGAAATTATCCTCACCTCTTATTCCAAATTGTAAGGTTATTAACTTCATCTTAAAACACCCTTACTCCTTATTTTAATGAACTGTATTGATGACATCCGATACAAACCTAGAATTAGCAAGAATTTGAAAAGTGATAAAAGCAATTGCATACAGCTAGTGTGTGTCATGTTTTACATATTGCTCCATATGTTCATAAGATGATTTTGCTTCATGTCTTGTGTTATAGATTGCTCCATATATTCATAAGATGATTTTTTTTTCATTGCCACATAAACTAGCTCTTTTCATATCATAGATACATAAAGCACATTCCCCTGACCTAGGGATGCATCGGAACTTGTGTGAGGAGCGGTACACCTAGGACTGCACAACTAGTTGAGCCAACTCGGGCTCGACTCAAACTCGCTCGAGTAAACTCGACTCGAGCTCGACTCGTTTTTTATACGAGTCAAGCTCGAGCTTAAATATAAACTCGAGTACGTTAATGAATCGAGTTCGAGTTAGTTGAACTCGACTCCATTAAACTCGACTCGGCTTGACTTTAATCTTATATTTTATTTTAAGTTTTTTATTTTCCCTCCCTTTTTTCTTTCACCCACTCAACTTAATCTCATTTTCTTTTTACGTTTCTTAATTTTCCCTCTTTTTTTCCTATATTCACCACCACGCAGCCACGTTTCTTTTTAAGTTAATTTTATTACACCCCATTACACTTTCAATCAATCAATCACATTTTTCATTTTTCGTTCCCCGTTTGTCTCATTCCTCACCATTTTTTCCTCCCTTTTTCATCCTTTCTCACCACGCCTTTCCACCTCCCCATGTCATTAATGAGCTGCAATAATGAGCGCCTTTTTTCCTTCACGTCGTACCCATGCGTGCTGCGAATCCTCGAATGGGAAGGCACCTTAAACACGAACTTGTCAAAGCAGGAGTGAACATTACCAATGATGAAAGTATAAATGAGCCGCTCAAGTTGAGCTCGAACTTAGTCGCTCGAGTCAAGCTCGAACGCAGTCACTCGAATCGAACTCAAGAAAGTATAAATGAGCCGCTCAAGTTGAGCTCGAACTTAGTCACTGGAGTCAAGCTCGAACGCAGTCACTCGAATCGAGCTCAAGCTGACTAAACATGAGTCGAGCCGAGTTCAAGCCGGTCCAGCTCGACTCGACTCGTGTTTAGCCCTGGGTACACCTCTCAACTATAATGTCATGCATCTACTATTTACAGTCCAAAAAGTAGCACCTATGAAAATCAAACTAACAACTAGATTTTCACCAACCCGCCAGTCTGACCAGCTATGCTATGCCCATTGAGGCAAGGGAGATTTCATGGAAACTGATGATTCTAGATCTCTTCATTACACATGTAATATTAGGTATATTGGGTGCATCTCTCACATTTATTCTGTGGAAAGAGCTACTCTGTGCATGTACAAGATAAGAAAATAAAAAATAAAAAAACAACCCCATTAAAATGTGTGGTAGTTTGTTTATTTTGTTAAGCAAGGAAAATTAGCGACAAGACTCCAACACCAAATGGACTGCCAATTATATTTCATTGATACGCTCGTCTTTGTACCATTGTGTTGTACACTTATTCTTAATAGGTCATTTGATTGCTATCCATTAGGACAGGACAGAGAGGACGTCCTGTCCATTACACTACTGTCATGTCCTCATGCATAATGATGTACCTTGTCCACCGTTTGATTACTTTAGGAACAGAACACTACGTTATTCTTGTCTGTGTTTGTTTCGTATATGTTTGTTCTATTCGTTCTGTCTATTTTGTCTAATGTTTGTTTCTGTCATGTCCGATCTATCTGTTCGGTTTATCCTGTTTGGTGATTGATTTTATGTTTCGTTCGAATTGTCTGTTCTATCCGATGTTTGTATCCTCTCTAATTAGTTTTGGCTATTATATTTGTTTTGTATGCTATATGATGACATAAATATCTTATTTTTTTAATAGGCTATATCAAAACAAATATAAAATTCATAACAACATGTTATATGCAAATCAATACATTTGATAACACGATCTACAAAAAATCAACTCTTTCAATAGAGACATATATATAACAAAAACATCATTACTATAAAAGTAAAACTACAAAATACAAATAGTCTAAAATGTTCAACTGTTCAAAGCTATATGTTGGAGAACATTGACATAAAAATATGGTTGCTATATATTCATCTTTTGTCCTACACACTACTCTTCTCATCGAAGCCATGTAATACTTGAGAATATACATCATCGTCTGGTTCCTGCATTTCAAAAATTAAAAAGACGAACAAATAATTAGGTTATCACAAGAAAATATTAAAATAATCAAGTATAATTAAAACAATGACATATAATATAATGAAAATGTTATACAATCAATATCTTACTTGTAACATAATCATTTCACACTGTTGAAGTAATTTCCTCATGAAGTTCATTGTTGCTACCATGTATTTGCGTTTGTTCAGTATTTTCATCATCATTTATAATTTCACTTACTTCATTATCATTTATATCATCAGAGAGAAATTGTTCAACATTTGGATTGTGGTTGATTATAAAATTGTAAAGAACACATATTGTTTGTACAATTTTAACATGAGTAGATATTGGATATGACACATTATTCTTCAAAATCGAAAACCTTGCCTTAAGCAAACCAAACACTCTATCCACAGTAGTGCGCAAAGATGAATGCGTATAGTTGTACAATTCATCTTTTGTCTCAATTTGCCTAGATCCAGACACATTAAACTCTGATAGATGGTACTGACATCTTTTATATAGAGTTAATAATCCGACAATATTTTTGTATCTAATATCGACAAGATAATATTTACCTATTTCATAATCAACAGTATGTGTTTTGTCCATCAAATAATTAAATTGATGATAGCAAATTTAAATCATGAATCTTTATTTTCTTACCATGTAGAATTTCTAATGGATGAAGATTATCTTCCAATGCACTGTACAATACTCTTGCATCAGTTGCACTTCCTTTTTAACTTGCTAGTATGTAGTGAAACCGCATATTGAATTCCATCGCTGCTAAAACATTTTGAGATAAGAACCATTTTCTTTTTTGCCAACGATTTTGACAATTTCTTCGAACATATACTGGAATATGTGTACCATCAATCGCTCCCAAACAATCCTATTGGTATGTAATATCTGTTAGTATTCTAAATGTTTTACCACAAATAAAAATGTTGACTATATTTATTGTGGATTATAGTTGTTTACCTTAAAATATGGAAAGAAACGTAGATCTCCTCAAACTCAAGCTGGTGTAGTATCATCTCTACGTCCCACGTATTCATGTGCAATACGAAGAATTGCTTTCAAAACTAAGTTTAAGAACTTACTAATTGTTTCTCCTGAGTGTTGAAAGTCATATTGGGTTTGTCGATTTCGTTGATCATGCCCCAAAGTAACGAGAAACATCGCTACTTGTTCTTCAATTGTGATTTCTCTTGCATCACACAATAACTCCATACTTTTTAACAAATTGCATAATAATGCATATGTTCTTTGATCTACTCTCAATAGATCTAAACAATTTCTTGCGTGTTCGTGCATACAGTCATGCACAAATTGGACTCCTGCTAGTCGATTAGTATGTACTAAATTTCTAGTTTGTCTACATTGAACTTTCAAGCATTCCATCATCAACTACATAATAAGAATAAAGATAATTGTGGATATTTAGTCCATCCTAATAATAAATACACAAATTCATGAGAATAAATATTATTTAATTGCAAAGAATTGTGAAATAAAAAATGATTGCAAACATGAGTTCATAGCAATTTACTATATATTGCAAATTATAAACAATTAAAAACATCAAAAATACACTATTACAAACAATTGTTATATATCACAAATTACAAACAGTTACACACATCAAAAGTAATGCATAATTATAAACCTCCATAATGATACTTAGTTACAAACATTACTTGTCGTTCTGCAACTCACGTGGCATCATAAGCAAAATGCTTGCTTTATCAAAATTTGAAAGTAAATCGACTGATCTTTAAAACAAGTGATTATCTAATTCTCCTTTTGCATGCATATCTCTTAAAATTGTTCAATGCTTATGCAAAATAGCTGCAGGTTAGGTTTCCACGAGTTGCCGTATATACTCACCAATGGTTTTAAAAGTATCATCATTCATGGTTGTGGAGGTTCTCGCTATTTTGTTTCCCCTCATGCTGTTAGAGGATTCTCCCTGATGTCAGTATTGTTATCCATTGGTGGAGTAGGTAACTGAAAATCATTATCATCTTGTTCATCCAAATTTATTTGTATATCATCTAGTGTCCTACTATCTACGCCACTTCTATTGTCAACCCAACGCAGCAGAAGATCCCCAAATTTTCATTGCATGTTCATAATATTTTCATGTTGCTGGCAATTTATATTTTTTTTATTTGGGTACTTTTGTATATACTCTATCCACACGTTATCATCCGCTTGTACAATTTTTTTATATGGGTCCCACCCAAATCCTGCAGCAGATCTCTTTCATCACTTGTAAGTCAAGTTTTGCTCTTTTCAACTTGTTTTTAATTGTTTCTAATGTAAACATTGGTCCATATTCTTTAATCATTTTTTGTTCAACCACCATTATAGTTGTTTCTTTTAGTCCACCTGATGTTTGCATTACTGGAATCTTAGCTTTTTCAATTTGTTTTTAATTGTTTCTAATGTAAACGTTGGTCCATATGCTTTAATCATTTTTTGTTCAACCACCTTTATAGTTGTTTCTTTTAGTCCACTCGATGTTCGCATTCCTGGAATCTTAGCTTGCTAACATCATGTCAAATAGAAATTGCACTTGATCTTCATCCACTGTAGTTTGTCATGATGGTTACTCATATAAGTTTAACAAGTACAAGAAGATCAAACAATTTAGTTACATGAAATAAGTTTAAACAATTGACTTCTTGTGCAAATAAACAAATATACAACAATAATATGAAAAGCGAATGCTAAACATAAATCCTTGATATGCTTAGGCAGCATTGAATTTCTATAAGCAGAGACTGTAGTTGAGATTCAGATCAAATGGTGAAAGATAGCATGAGTTGATAAGAATTGAGATTCAAATCAAAATCAAATCACACAAAGGAAGGTAGAAATGAAGAACCATAGAAATATAGGAATCCTAAGCAAACAGCAAAATGAAAAATTATAAAAGAAAATTACAATATACAACTATGTGCCTGTACTTATGATAAGAACTTATGAATTTCTATGTAATATCAGTTGTTGATTACTGGTGCTAAACTAAGCAACAACTTATTGATCTGATTAAGGCTGGCAGGGAAGGGGATATTCATTAGATTCAATTGTCATTCATACGTTTATATACCAAGAGGATATTATAGGTGCCCTACTTTTTGTTTTTATTCGTCTCTATGGGCCACTAACTACTTGCAATACTTTAATATGGGTATAATTGAAGGATTGGGAGCAAGAATCCATGGTGGTGCTCCAATCACACATGGCCCATGCTTTTAAGCTCACCAAAGCACATAATATTGCAGGGTCAAATAACCAAGGGTTTGGCAATCTCTATTGGGCATGTATTGCTAAATTGTTACTGTTCTGATAAAATCAGTACTTGAGGTTATTCTTCCTAAATTTCTAAGTCAAAATATAGGGATCCTATTGGAGAATGTTTATGAAACGTTATGCGGGATATCAGTCACTTCTCGTGTCAATTACATTGTTTTCTATGATCAAGTTGCTGCACATGATAAGAACTTATGGGAAGTTCAATGAATTTTTGGCATTCCAATTTTAGTATTACAACATTCAATGATGTGCCTGTACTTATGAGAAACAACGACACTCATCCATGTCTGATTTTGCTATCAATAATTAAGTAGAAGGTATTTTTGGGGACAATATGTTGTGAAGGTGATGGCGGGAGGAGGAAGCCTAAGCACAAAGCAATCTCAATAGGCTGAGATGGATTAATAGGTGAAAGGGAGAGGGGGAGGGAAGAGTGGAATGTTGGAGGGAATGAAGAAAAGAGAGGGAGAGGGGGATTTTACATCAACCTAATATGCGACTCGACTTTGGCATTCAACAAGAACCGAAGGAATATAATTGCTTGCCTTGAGGGAAATGTGTGCTACCAGAAATGCGTGCTGAAAATGGACCGAGGGAGAGACAGGGGCCAGAAAAACCGAGCAGCGAGAGAGAGTGAAGGCCACTTCTAAGAAACTAGTGCCTGTAATAAGCATTTGCTATCAACCAAATCTCATCCACCTCATTAGTACAATATAGTTTAAAGCAAATCACATTACTAAGACCTGAAACTAGGCGGAGAAGAGCCAGATGGAAGGCCCAAAATTTGGGTTCATATCTGACGCCAATCCAACTTATGCTAGAAAAAATAAATAAAATCCTACAAATCAACCTACTATCTGCAGCCCCACATGGAGAGAAGACGATAAACAATGATTGAGAAAAGGGCGAAAAAGAGGACGCCCTTACCTCGACGAAAAGCTGCTGTTGGGCTGCGACAGAAGCTACGATTGGTCTGCTGGTGGGCTGCAAATGATAAACGGCAATGGGAAAAGGGCAAGAAAAAGGAGTAGGGCTGCAGTCAGGGAAAAGGAAAACAACAGCGAGGGAGAGAGAGAGAAACAGCCTGCGCCTAACCTCGACAGAGATGCGGAAGAGTCGCTGCTACAAAGAGCTGCCGTTCCTACTAAGGAGGGGAGAAGAGGAAGATGAGGAGCTGCTGGTGAAGAATCGGCCACTTCAACCTTCAAGAGAAGACCCTAGTAGAAGGGTTTCGAAGGTGGAGAGAGAGTACTAAACGCGAAAAGACAAAAGCAATTATGAACGTCCTCAAGCGATGCTACGGCGGTCACCCTCCAGTGGAGACAAGGGGGGGGGGGGGGGGGGGGGGGGGGGGGGGGGGGGGGGGGGGGGGGGGGGGGGGGGGGAGACGGAGATGGAGGAGAAGGAAATGCTCGGGGGTGGAGACAGACGAGGAGGAGAGGAAGAGATAGGTCGAGGGCAAGGAGAGCTCGGGGTCGCGGGAGGCTGTTCTGTGGTAAACCATGGAACGCAGTGAAACTCTTTAGCCTTTTATACACATTGTTCTCTGTCCATCGTGTCCTGAGTGTTCTTTGTCCAATGTTTGTTTTGATTTTACTAAAACAGAATACGTCTGTTCTGTTCCATGGTGTTCCAATGCCATTAAACGACCTCTTAGTGTGTTGCTTTCTTCTCTTCTCATCGTTCAATTTGATCATACTTGAGCGATGCCTAGACTGGTCGTATGAGTGTTCCATGCAGTGGGAAAGGCACATTCAGTCTGTTGCATTTATGTTTATGCATTTTTTCTACTTGGGGTTGTTTGTGTGTGTTTGGGGGTGGGGGTGGTGGAGGTTGTTGGAGGCGTTTTATATTACGGGCTCGTCTGGGGGCATTGATGCAACCCAGGGTGGGATTCAACGTTTAAGGGGAGATAGACCCTTACCCCTTGCTTTCTTTGCCGATACATGACAGCCATTTAAACGGTTGATAACCTTAATTGAGAATATGAAATCCGTCACATGAACTAGAAAGTGATTCTTCATTACGATGAGTACCCAAATGTTGATCGACTCGTCGTATATTTCGAATCTAAATATGAAAATTTAGTACATATGCTCAACAAGCAAGTTAAATTTCAACACGTTTGGGGCTGTTTGGTTGGGCCAAATATTTTTGAAATTAATTAATGTTGCTATTTAGAAAGGTACTGATTTCGACAGATTTAGACATTTAGTAGAAAATTGGAAAGGTGGAAGCTGCTTTTTTTTAAAAGTTGAAAATGAAAAACGCACATATGAAATGGTTTTTATGGGCATTTCCTCAACTTCTCTTTCCCGTACACCGATAGGTTCATAGCAAGAGAGAGGTCTGAAAGTTAATAGCAAGGTACAGAGGGGTCCCTTTGCTGCCTTGACCTTCCCCTTGCTAAAAAGAAGGAGAAATAAGAGCTTTGCAACCTCCTCATTTCTTTTTCTGCCCTTTAATTTCACCCATGTCACATCTCGTTGTGCCAATAATGTTGTTGGGGTTATTGAAGCTATACGAAAGAATGGAGTGTAGCATGAGGCCTCCAGGTGTTGAAGCATAAACTTCAAGGTTAAATTAAAAAAACATGTAATATTAATAAAAAAAATAATAAAATTTTATTTAAAAAAAAAAAAACAACTTGTATTACTATTACATAAGTGAGGCAGCGCCATTAGTCGTGCTCACGAGGATATGCAATTGCAAAAGGAAAGAAAGAAACTGGTACATAATTAAATACGGTGCACTGTTTCACGCGGATTGCGTTCGTACTTCTGTGCACATGCATGGCCATGCACCGTGTTGGTATGAGTCTTCCCGTGCACATCTTCAAACTGCAGTATTCATGACCGCGCACATATATGTGCGCTTCGTACCATGTGGGTAAGAGGAAATTAATGTAGTCTGCGGATAATTAATTAACGACCTAGAGCTGCCGAAGAAGGGTGCGAATTGGGGGTTAGGGCCCTTACCTGCAAATTAAAACATCCCACCAACGTGGAAATTAAACTCCATATACATATACGTATGTGTGTGTATTATATTATATTATATTATATTATTCGTATATATAGTCAAAGCAGCACCTTACCATAATTTCCAACTCTTCGTTGTGGGTGATCAATGGATGTGCTGCTTTACAAGTTAAATTAAGTTGAGGGAAACGTACGGCATATATATGTATATATGACAGAAGCGGGAGAAGCTAGCCATCCGAATGCCGCTCCCGAAAGGACGACTCCGATCGACGTGCCCCAGTTGCCCTAAGTAATCGGATAGGCATACTGCAGAATTGCAAATAATGAAACCCTATGACGCGTAAAAGCAACGATCCCGATCGGTCAGTCTTATCGGCGTAGCTAGTGCTCTATGAGTTGGCCGGTAATCCGGAACCAGATTGCATTTGTTTTTGCTGCTGCATTATCCTTTTCATATAAAGGTTCTTGACCCTTGAATCCGTAACGGCGTGGGTTATAAAAGAATGGTGGCGATCGTGCTAGCTAGGATGTTTTCCTCTAACCACCACAAAAGAAGAAGAAAAAAAAAGAACTGGGGGATCTCGAAGAAAAGGGGAAAGCACTAGAACTTGCGGTGAAAGGCAGGACGTGAAGAGCACGAGCTTTCTTTCACCATCCACTATTAAACGGACAGGCATGACCGCATGCTTTTGGGCGGACAAAAAGACCAAATCGATCAGGTCCCTAGCTATCTATGTCTATGTCTATGTCTAATGTCATTCCAAAAAATTTGTCATCGACTGCACTACTTTTTTTGGATTCCTCCTATCTATAACCTGACTCTTGACTGTCGGGGCAGACCGACCTTGTATTTCTCTACCAGCAAATTAATGAGGACCATCATAAAAAGTGTCCTTTAGCTTCTAGAAACAAAAAATTGCTGCAAATAGAACCCTTCCCTTTGTAAGTGCTTTTTCCAATTTCTCAGACCGATGCATGCTTCAGATGGCTTCAAAGAAATGCACATTTATGTATTCGATCGCTTCACAGGGGAATTGCAGAGTATATATATATAGCTAGGGCGAAGTTGTGATTTAGCCTTATTAACGCCTACTAGCTAGCTAGTCGTACTGCAGATTTAAGGCGAAAGTTGACGCCAATTTAACGTGAAGATCATGACCATTTGCAAGAGCTAAAAAATTATAAAAAGGCAATCCCGAGTGAAATTTATGAAACCCACCAAATTATTTTATTAAAGTAGGTAAGGTATATGCGATAATGTCATATGCAGTGCTTCACACGGCAATTGGGACAAAATACCAAGAGGTTGGTGGGCAGTGGAGAGCAGCAAGGAAGGGCCTTCTTCATTACTCATGGAAGGGAACGGACATTAAATGAAAGTGCTGGCAATTGCAGATCAAAGGTAAAGAACAGGTCAGTCTAGGCTGGTGGCCACCCACCCTCGAATCCAGCATGTGCATCACCAGCAGGGTCCAAGCGCTTGGCCGGAGGAGCTAAGGCCACCGGTGGGCCCTGACAAGCAGTCTTAGTGGTGTGTCATAGATCTCCGGCTGCGTGGATGGCCGCACATAAATAAAACTTCAATTGGCTTCTACATACGTTGCATCGGGGGAACAATGGGGTCACCCAAAGATATTGCGCTCGCTGAGTGGTGCTCTCGTTAAGAGGCCATCCAAGGGTCCACTGTGCACAAGGATAATGGTTTACAAAAATGAAAGCACTCTCCCCCATGAAATGCAAGATTATATTTGACCCACTAAGAAAGAAATGATCCAAAAGCAAGCAGAGTGTGGTTGAAGCAGCATTCAGCATCAGAGTTCTTCTTTTTTCATTCGTCAAAACGGAGGACCCCGCGAAAAATAACATTAACATGAGCCTGCTTCAATTGATACCGCACACATTAATATGCTCTCTCTCTCTCTCTCTAGTTACGCAGGCGCGCACACTCGCGTTTGTGACAAGTTTTCCAGTTCGTTTGGATCCCACTGCGCCATCCATTCCGTTGATTTAAAGTCAACACCTCGTCGGCTCTGGTTATTACGGTAAATGCTTATTTATTGGCCGAATTATCGAGGCCGGCCTGCATTCCTACAAAGGTGACTGCAATTGCAGTTCCAAATTTCATTCAAGTTCCCCGGAGCTGTCATAAGCTTGGGCTATATATATTGCGTTTCTCCAAGAGGGAAAGCTAAGTTTTTCCACACTGGACCACATGCCCCCACAAGCATCGTTTATGATACTTGCCATCATATTTATGTCGGAGATATTGCACGCTCATGAACAAAACGAATTGCAAGGGACAAAGAAAAATATTGAAGGTGCCGTCTTCCCCTGAAGTTGGTGAGACCGATTGTGATCTGTGGTCAATTAATCATATGTATATATGATATGCATCTTTTCGTTCACCCGCGATTTTTTGCCAATTCAAATGGGCTCACTTCCAGAGGTTGAAATGAAGGCCCCTAATTAGGATGATCATTGATCAACAGAGATGGGCCCCAGTGGCTTGATTTGCATCTGTTCAACAATGCGAGTCGTGAGAGAAGACTTATACGTATGACGCGCTTCTTAACAAGTTGGGCCCTCCCACGAGAGTGAGTTGCGTGCGCTGTTGCACAGGCAACTTATATACACCTACTAGATGAAATATTTTAGTAATTTTAAAGAAAGAAACGTCTTTTATAGCTTTTTAAGATTTTATTTTTGTCTTTGCAAAAAGTCTTCTTTTTCAATGTAAACCGACAGTATTTTAGTCATTAACCATGAAATTTTGTGCACCGCCCATATTGCACATATAATCAGCCCTTGCACCACTCGGCTAAAGCAACCAAAGGGTTTCATCTGTAATAAGAGCAGGGAATTAAAGGTTTTCTACGAGGACAAAGGTCCTCTTCAACATGGAAGGGGTCGGTTGACGGTGGCAGGACTGAATGGAATAGTTACTATCGATCCTCCGCTTCTTTCCAATAATAAATAGGCTCACGAGTACTGTAGAAAATCCCACTGCTCTTGTCAATATCCCTGGACGCGCGTACTAGTTGCGGCTCGTTCGATCGGCGGAGAAGGAGCAGGAGCAGGAGAAGCTTAGGTGGGTGGAGATGAGAAGATTATCCATTATTGTCGATACTAATCAATTATATAAGGGACGCTAAATCCGCTCATCGTTTCATCTCAATGCCAATTGAAAAGCTATTTATCTGTTAGCGCGTCGAGTTAACAATTCGAGGCCTGACCACGAGCATATCTGTTGTTGATTGCGATTGGTCCAACTCCCGACAAAGCCTTGGAGTAGAGTACCATACTGCAGCCTCAATTACGGTCGCCTCGCCTGTCAACGGATCGAGCCTTCAAACTCAGGGTGCTTCCTCCATTGCTCACATCACGATCCCGTATTCTTTTCCTTCCACTTTGATGGTGGGATTGAACTTTTCTCCTGCCACTATAGGCCCTGCTTTTATTTTTGTCAACAAGGGTGGCCTATCATCACCTCAACCCCACTGTGGTTGAGCGTTTCCGTACTGCGACGGCATTGCGTGCTTCATCTGATGCCAACACCCCTCTCCAAGATCTTTAGTTCGCTTCAGGCCTATCTTTTAGTTATAATATATACCTATTATGCTTTTTTAGTAAGCATCACGCTTTTCATAAGTGAGACCACTAGTTAAAAGCTCGAGTCAAGGAGCAGAAGTTAAACATCAGCTGTGATCTGTCGTTCAGTTAATGTCTTTTGTTTCTCAAGCTAACACGCGCGAGTTGATTAACTCTGAAAAGATGCTGCCTAAGACAATTACAGAAGATATAGTACGCAAAGATAAGCCGAGAGAAAACAGTTCCTTCAAATCAATCACTCGACAGATCTGTGCCAAAACCAGACAACGGACAAGAGTGTGGGCGATAAAAGCGGTCGGTGCATTTAGCCTTCCATGTGTGCAATAAAAGCTCGATCACAGTGGAGCTCGTATGTATGGAATCTTGCTATGTGGTCTTAGTATATTAAAAGAGCCTATGGTTTGTGGTTTGCCACCAGTTCCAAAATTCCACATTATAATAAAGTAAGAAGGCTGGACAAGGTTTGGCAATTGCCCACTCAACAGACAGTACTGAACCCGCTGTGTTGTCCAATTTTTTGACTTTTTGTGACGGTGTTTTAAATTACCAGCTGGTCCCGCTTGGGTAATCAACCACGAGCTTTGGCCTGGCACAACTATAAATGCTCCACCAACTCTCTCCCTCCGCCTCCGTCCATCGCCACCAAACGATCGAATTACGAAGGGCTGCAATTCTTAAACCCTATCCCTCAGGAAGCAGAGCAGACGGAAGGGATCAAGGCGGCACCGCTAACAAACATATATAGCGCTGATGATGGGAAAAGGAGCACGCGGGAAGACGCTTCCTCTGGCTATCATTCTCTTGATTCTGCTCTACCTGCTCCCCTCGGATGCCGTTCGTCCCTCAAGTAAGTGCCTTGACCCTCGATCAAGAATTGTACTCGGTGAAAGTTTTTAACAATTAGTGAAGTGTTCCCGTTAATTTCTAAGAAAGAATAGGAAGCATGTTTAATTCTATGCATATCCTCTTTTAAACGAGCGCTTTCAGTATTCCCAAGATCGTTGATTCACAAATTAATGGACCTTTCGTTCGTAGGAGTCATGTTAATGACGAGGACTGAAGAGCACAGGTCTGGGGCCGGAGCAGAATTAACTGACCAGGTAGAATCCTCATTCTTTTTTCAGTTTCTCGTTGTTCGCGATCACTCCATGACAATTGAAATATCTGTATTCAAGCCGATGAACTGTTTACCTTTCGGCCGTCAGAAAAGGGGAAAAAAAACAAGGAGGGCGTTTTCCTGTCTGCTCTCTCGATAGTTTTGTTGTACCGAAAGTATTGTTCTTCATTCTTATTCCCCGCGCCTTCCACTTGAACATCTCATTATAAGTTCACATTCTGGTGTATTTGGACTCTAGAAATGTTGACACGAAGAAACGGGAAAAAAAAAAGTAAAAACGAACCTACCTGGCTCACTATATCTTTTCTGGTACAGTAGGAGGACAAAAAATCGCTCACCAATCGTGGTCTCTGGATATTCCTTCACGAAAAGCCTTACTGATTGGTTCGTCTCCTTATTTTTTCTCTCTCTTTCTCGTGTATAAGAGTTTATGTTCCTGCACAAGTCCCCCTCAGTTCATTAGTCACGGACGTAACAAGTGGAGTGGTGGTCGGAGTACAACTGGCCAGAAGCTCGCAATTTAGAAAGAAAAGTTAGAAAACTAATGGTGCATGTTCTTAGAAACATTGGACTGCTTATCGTGTAGTCCACGGCTTCCAACTGCTTCACATTTCTAGAGGCGCCTTCTGTTTCATACTAATTAATGCACCGCGCGAGCACCTTTGGCTGCAGGAGCGCCATCTGCTCGTAAGGAGCACTGCCCAGTTGGAAACATAAAAAATGCCCTCTTCACTCACGAGATCCCTCGCTAGCCTGTCCTCATGAGTCCGGCACTGTTAACTTGTCATTGCGATCTGTACAAGAAGCAAATTAAAAGTGATCTCCAGATTTTTACCACTGGAGGAAGGAGATACCAGCCATTAATCCTGTGAACTATGTCTAGCGATTGTGGAAAGGTAAATGACAGTGGCTTCATCTTTTTCAGCACCGTATTCCCCGTCTCCTATTAGGGTGACTTTCTGGTCTCAAGAATCACCATCGTTTCCTCTATGCGCATCACTTAATTGTGCCATCTCCGCAAAAGGACGGCAAACTTTTATTGGAGGTTAGGTGTACTTGGGCTTTTACCGATCGGACAACACCGACTGTTTCATTATGTCCGTGTATGGGCGAGGATGCGGAAATGCATGCGCTTTTACTAAACACCGCCGCTTCATGTCACACGCAGTATATATATATATATATATATATATATATATATATATATATATATATATATATATATATATATATATATATATATATATATATATATATATATATATATATATATATATATATATATATATATATATATACGTATGGTGCTGAAATTTTTGTTGTTACCAGGTGGTTGGCCAGGAGATGCTGAAGGAGGACTTTATACATGCCCGCATTGACGTTGAGGAGATAACGAAGAACGACTACCCAGGATCTGGAGCAAACAATCGCCACGACCCACCGAATAAACCATGAGCGGGGAAAGCTGAACCGCATTACGTGAGATGTCGTATCTGGACCATCCAACTTTACTATGATAGGATGCAGGTATCTAGATGAAAGCGCAACGTCTACTGTAATAATTTTGGATTATTGTATGTAACCAAGTTGGTGAAACCATTATATATATATATATATATATATATATATATATATATATATATATAGCTAGGTCGTTGTGTCCTGCTTTGCTGCCTGCTAAAATGAAGACAATAAACAAGCGATCGTATCCTTTCCTCAGTAAGTTAGAGCCTTGACAGACTTGTGCATGTGGCCATGCCTGTGAGTTTGCCGGCAACTGGCTCTTGATGCTGTTATCTGACTCGTCGATTTGGAAGTGGATTCGTTGCCTTGGAAGAAACACGTTCAGTTTTGGACGGAAATCCAATTTAACATGGTTACTTTTTTAGCGCATCCGACTGAGGATGTCTTCTTTCGGTCGGCGCAGAATAGAAAATGCTCGCATCCGCACGTGCTTGTAATTATAATTTTTTTTAAAACACTGTTGATCATCATGTTCACATAGCATCGCATGGTCGTTTATTACGCACTTGGAACGGCAAGACCTCTAATTTACTTCGATTTCAGGTCGACCACTCCTCCTATGTATGTCATAAGGCCGACAACCAATACGCTAGAAAAACTGAAAGGTCTAGTGGTCCAAATCTGCAGGCATAATAGGAACAGGAAAAAAGAAAAGTTACAACTACTACAACTTCGTTATTTATAATAAAGAACTAATCTAAGCATACAAAAGCACTGATATAAAATTAATGTGTTTGTATGGTGAGATATGTTGTCCAGAGGTCCCGGCCCCTTAAAATGATCCGGGTGTCCCCCAGTCTCCCACATACAGTTAAAGAGGGTTTAAATTAATTAGATAGCTTACTCGTGACTTTGTTTGTACCTTATATTTATGAAGGAAATGTCTCAAAAATACATGTTCCAAGATTCGTCCACCTTTTCAACGTGAAGTGAGTTATATGCCTTGTGTCGTGACTTTGTTTGTACCTTATGAGGGAAATGTCTCAAAAGCACATTTTCCAAGACTCGTCCACCTTTTCAACATGAAGTGTGTTATATACACTTTGGCATGCTTGGAAGTTTCGTGTGTCAATTTGTTTATGAAGAAAAATGCTCTTAATTAATAGAAAAAAACTTTTGTAAAGACAAAAGAGAAACCCAAAAAAAAAAAAAGAAAAAGAAAATTTTGAGATTCGATAAAACTAAAACACACTAAAACATGTGGATGCATGTTATGACCAATATATTTCTCTAAGTGAAAAAAAAAAAAACATCTTTGTTTTTTCTATCCTACTCATATCGTTATTTTGTGTTCATGTCATTACCTCATACCTTTATTGTTATCTCATACACTTTCTCATGTACTTTTGTCATTATCGCATATTCATTATCTCATATTTATTATCTCATCATGATAGAGATATGCCATTATGGGTATGAGATAACAACATATGTATGATAATGATATAAGTATGAGATAAAGATGTATGTTAATGATAAAAGTATGACATGATGACAAGTGTATGAAATAATTGCATGATTAAAAATATTAGTTGTCCAGATGCAACGTTAAAACATTAAAGTAAATATGCATATTGATAATAGGGTCAACATCTGACAGAACGACATACAGAAGTCTTTCTTCATTCAATATGCGCTCATTATTGAAGAAATGATCAATCAAGATGGGCTTACCATCCTTTTAGGGATACTTGATTCGATGTGGTTTTCTCTTATCAAAATTGGTTATATGCACCAAGGATATGTAATGACCAAAATCTTTTTTATAAATGAAAAAATGAAATTTTGAAAAGGATAAGATTGTAAAAAGGTAAAAAGACTAAAAACTATATTCATGATAAAAAAAAATTCTAAAAAACCCCAATCCTCTCTCTTTTTGAAGGATTGTATATTTGTTACATGCACAAATTTATACGCTCAAGTAGATCTCTCATGTTGGGATATTGTAGACCCCAATGCCAACTCATGAATGGTGATTATTCTGGGCGGACTAAAGATCCTAACTTGGACATCGAACTTCTGACACGATCGTTTTCTCTGAAAAATAGAGATGTACTTTCCTTGACACGAGACACTGTCTTCTCACAATTAAAAATTACTACTGTCATGTCTGTCAACGTTGGAATCGCAGATTCCTGACTTCTCTCTCAAGCCCTTCATGATCTTTTTCAGAAAAATGCTCTTTGGTTATTCAACCCAAATTTTGTAGTTGCGCTTACATATGAGGGTTCGTCCTCCCGACTATCCATCTACGGAGTCAGGATTTCTGTTCATAAATCCGATAGACGAGTCTACGAGAACGGTGCAAAAATAACCTCATTTAAGCTCAGGCCTCACAGCCTCAACCATACATGTCTTTACAACAAAATTCTCCAAACAAGATATGCCTATAATTACGGACCATATTACTGGTTACAAAATCATTTGTAATGAACTAGCAGCTATTTTAAAACCATTAATATCAGATGAAGATGATGTTTTTTTCGCATATTTTGGGGGCAACCTTGACAGCGATAATTTCGTTGAAGAGAAATAATGAAGATGGTAACCAAAATCCAAGGTCGCTTTCTAACAAAAAGGAAAATATTATGGAAAATGTCCCAGGTGGTCAAGATCTGAAGAATCAAGACTGTTGCTTAAAATGGAAGATCCTCACAAATAGAGCAATAAAGTTACATGGCTGGCTAAATCTAGGAACGATATTTTCTGTTACAATACAAAAAGCAGTATGTAAACATCCGTATGTAACTAAATCAAATTCTTGTATAAATCGTGCAGATAATGGAAACTCAGGCAACTAAACCTTCTGCCCGCCTAAGCACTAGCGGGCGTAGGATTTCAAATCTGAACTAGTTAAAAAAATGTTTCTTGTCCCTTTCATTATATCTTATTTAATTGGCACCGGGAGGTGTAAACAACCGACATGCAATCCTTAGCATCCAATGCAGGGAGGGATCCTTCATTTCTCGATTCTTCCAGCCTTGCTTACAAGTTAAAAAAGTTCAGTATCCTAGCTCACAAGTTTTCGTCGAATTATCCTTGAAATATTCTCTTTTCTAATACAACTTAGCCATCGCATGTAAGATTTTTGGTTCGTGTAAGATGAAAAGTTAGTTACTTTCAATTACTAAATAGTAGTTCAAACCCCACCGAAAGATAGGGCACTTCCCGAAGTATAGGAACTTTTATGCCAAAAAAATGGTTTCTCCAATTGTAGCCACTCTTGGAAGTAAAATATATCTCTTCCCACCATTCCCCTACTGTAATGTATGAGACAAATTATGCACTTTGATTAGGGTCGTATTCCACAGTTATGATCATATCGTGTATGTCTTTTTCATTCTATCAAGTGATCACCCCTTCTAATGACATGAAAGGAGACCTAGGTCTGGTTTGGTTGGAAGCTCGATGTAAATAATTTTTTTTTTTTTTTTCAATTGGCTAAGCAGATGAGCAAGAATATAGTCTGCTAATTAATGGAAAATAAGCGTAGGATTTGTAGGTTGCATCCGTGGTCATGAAGCCAACTTAATTGTGCACTCATAGGTCTGATTACAAAGGGGCCGAGTTTAGCAAAAGGCTTTACATCTTTTGGTCGTAAATGATCCAAATCCGACCCAACATCAAGCACATTTACTTGTTCTGGGTTGTACCCATTGGAAACGCTAGTCAATGGCACTGGCCTGGTGAGTGATCCCCTTCTCTTTCTTCCTCCCCACACCCCTCCTTTTCAACTGAGAAAAGTGTGTTCGGTTTAATTTCAGGAATTAGGGGTGCCGGCGGCTGCACTTGTTACCTACTACTACTAAAGCCGAGGAAGAAGGTAAACACGGGGACATTATCAATTCTGGCTACCAAATTTTTAATTGCTCGGTGGAGTTATGGGTTTATGTAAGAAGTTTGCAATTATGGATTTAAAAAGAATTCAATGGTAACATCTTTTTAATTCTCCCATCATCAAACAAGACATCATTAATTCTGGAATCTAAATTTCTAGTTATGAAAGGCACGTAAGCAAACTAGAATTGGAATGAAACTCGTTCGAGTATGAAGTGGAACAAACTATGAAACAAATTGCAAAAAAACAGATCTGCAATTGCGAGGAGGTGTGGGAAGGCACTTGCGGGCGACGTAAAATTCGTGTACTTGAAAGAGATGCAAATTCCAGTAGCTTAATTTAATTAGTCAACGCAACGGCGGGGAGATGGAAGAGTTGATGACTTAAATTTCTCTGGTGTGGTGGGCGTGGTTGACAAGGAGCAGGAGGACGCATGCTTCACCAATTCAGCCGTGACGTTCAGTCTGCCGCCTTGACCCTGTAGTTCAGGTCTTCCGTTTCCTTTCCTTTTCTCTTTTCTCATCTGTCGCCCTCCGATGGTATCAAATAATAATACGGAAGACTGCTCCCCCTTCTCTAGCCAGCCAACGTTTCCCTTTCCCGATTTCGCCCCAGCTGGAGTACCTTTGCTTGATTAAGGAAGGAGGCCAGCGATCGAAGGGAATCAGGTTGAGTCAAATGGAACTTGAACCGATGACTGGTTATAAAAATGAGCCTTCGAAGAAGCAAGAGGAGGGAAAGAGCTAGCTATTACGGTAGGGCAATGGCTTACAACTTTCAATCAGATTTGATGCCTGAAATTGGCATCTATTTGAGATTAGAAGAAGGGAAAGAATGTTATTCGGGCAAGCTGGATGTCCCGTGCTGCCCACGCAAACGGTCCTTAGGTAATAGAACCTTTTCTTTTTAGGAAATTTAATGCTGAGTGTTTATTTAATTGGAGTTATGAAGTCTACATGATGCTGGACATATTCGTCATCACTGACATCTTGGGTTTTTGTTTAAAAATTCGTCGCTTCGTTATTTTATTGTGAAGCTCGCCATATTACATAATGCCCAATATAGATTTATATTATTCCACAAAAACTTGTACGCCATTCACTTTTGATATTATTCTCGGTAGGAAAGATAGTTTCCGCTCACCATTACAAGTTAACCTCAAGTTGATGTGAAATACTCACAGAAACGGCAGCAAATAGACTTCAAATGCCGATCTCAAGAAACAAGAGTAGGGAGGAAATTGTCAATATTCATAAGGAAAAAGTGAATGTATCATTGATTTGTAGTTTGTACAATCGCAGACAGGCAAGCTTCTTCTTACGAAGTAGAAAATTAATTTTACAGTGTCGCTGGAATCCTCCTGGAGGGGAAGAGGTAGGGCGAAGGTTCGAGCGTGAAAGTCCAGGCCTCATGTCAAAAGATAGGGATGGGCGGAGCGGAACAGACATGTTAATAAAAACCTAAAACTGAAAAGCCAGGCGATGTGTTTGGGTGGAAGATTACGGGCAGGAAACAGCCGGCACGCGACCCGATGCCGTTCGGCCGGCCCCACTAGGGTTTTCCCTCTGCTGGCTGTAATGTCAAAGCTTTTGATTTCCATGTAAGAAGTGAGAAAGGGACACTCCTTTCCTCCGATCACGTAACCCTCGGTTCCACGCCAGCCCTGTCAGTGTCAGCCAAAACTATTTGTTTCTCAAAACTAGTTTTTAGTTTTGTTTTTCATACCAAAAGTTGGCATGCTTTTGTTCCAAAGAACATATGTGTATAATTCTCTTCCGCGTTTGATTGTAGAATTTAAGAGGAACACTACATACTTGCCAAAATACACAATATAATTGCTTTTGGAACATGACACAGCATTACTTTACTTTTCTTTTCTCGTCCAAGTTGGCACATCAATCTGGAATGTCCAGATCTCAGGATCTGAATTAGGGGAAACAACTTTTTGGTGGGTCTCATCCAAAAGCGCCTTAGGAATTAGTTCAATCCATGCATTTTGATGCCTTAATTTTGTTTTCTTCTTAGTGTAATAGTGTGCGAGGGCGTCGTTTCAGAAACGATCAAACGTCCATTTATTAATAAATATGCTTGATCCACAGAAATTAAGTTGAAGCAGAGGACAACCTCAACCAAACTATGTGCGAAAGGAAGAAAATCTATCCCCCTCCTTTTGCTAGGTTTCATCCCAGCACAGCAATTTAAGAGCGTCAGAAAAAGTCCTTACCGTGTGCCCTCTCTACTAACATTTCCTTTCAAGACCCTTTCACCTCTTCTTACGCCAACTCCTAAACAATAGTTACAGCAGAGCAGCCAGCTACCTGAGAGAAGTGGAGAGACCGTGCAATCGATTGATTATTTGGACACGAAAGGACCTTCCTTGCCCCTTCCTCCTGGTCCTCGACAACGCACTTGTTATGTGTGCTCAACAAGTTGTTGACGTGGGCAAGTCATACCACCCCGCCGCGTCTGCTGTTTCTTAAACCTGGAAAAAGGGAAGTCGTCAGCACGTTTTTCAGGACTTCTGCCCACCGTCTCTACCCAATCCGCTGTCAAATAGTTTTGCTTTATAAACACCTCCTCCTCTCCCCCCTCCCTTCCTTTCTGAAAAGGTGGCCCTCGGCTTTCACCATCGCCCCCCACCCTCCTCTCCCTTCTCTGTTCAAAACAAAAAGCTCCCTTCCTTCCCACACCCCTGCTCTTCCTCTTTCTCCTCCTCCTTTTACACCATCCTCTTCTCCACCACGCGGGAGCTCTTTATGGAGATGGGGAGGAGGCCCAAAACAAAGATAGTTTGCACCTTAGGTCCCGCATCCATGTCTGTGGAGATGCTCGAGAAGCTGCTCAAGGCGGGCATGAGCGTCGCTAGGTTCAACTTCTCTCACGGTACCCACGCTTACCATCAACAGGTGCTGGACAACCTGCACGCTGCCATGACCAATACTGGTTTACTCTGTGCGGTCATGCTTGATACCAAGGTAATGACCATGGCTCCTCTTTTGCTTCCTCTCCCTCTCCTTCTTTTCCGCCTTCTTGTGCAATGCGTGAGGGAGGGGCGGCGTGTGTTTACTGTGTATTCCCCCTTGGACTCCTTTGAACGACAGCGGCGTAGTTATTTGGCATGCATCCTTCCACATAATGTACAAAGTAGAATGGACGATGAATATCGTTTCCTTTTCCCTTTATTCAGTATGCAAGTATTTCTACCATTGCCAGCAATATGACAAGTTCACGAAATGACTCCTTGACCTCTTTGCATTTCTCAAGATTTAGCAAGGAATCGAACGAGAACACAGTTTTTTTTCCCTAGTTTCATCGGTCGTTCTTTGCCTGCTGCTCTTCGTCGGCCTCTCAATTCCATTGTCGAAAATGCCAAAAGTCTCGTCCTTTTTCCTTTTCAAAATTTTCTGGTTGCTTATTTTGTTTTCTTCTCCTTTCTCATCGACCTGTCTAATGGGCCCCATACATCTACCCTTTTCTAACAAAGAACTCCACGTTATGATATCAATGTTTAAGCACATAGAGATCATCCAGCGAAGTTCTGCAAAGCCCTTTTTCATTCACCACGGGAGTAAATAAAGCCGTCCCCTGCTTCGAACCATCAACCAACAGCCAAGGGCCTGGTTCACTAGTTCACGTCTCCCACTTCTCGGTCCTATGTCTATGCTTGTGATGAAAGAAAAGGGTTGTATTTTAGGGGACTTGTTTTGCGGCTTTTGGCTTCCAAAGCATGCCAAGATTTCTTCAAGAGTTGGTGTATGACAAGGAAAGTATGCTTCTCCCGCAGATCTTGCCTATGCTCTAGTGCATTCAGACGTCCTTAGATCATTCGTTTTGTAACTCAAATTGGAATAAATGTTCCGCCCTTCTCAAAGTTAGGCTTACAATCTGCAAACCGACTGCTTGTGCAGTTACATCTCACAGACAACGGGAAGCTACCCAACTATCAGCGCGCACTTTTTATCTGTCGCAAAGAAAATAAAACATGTGAGGCACTTCTTATATATGAAATCAATATACTATCGGTGTACAAAATGTAAGGGGATATAGGACAGGACAGGGAGTGACATAGGCAACAAGAACCATGAATACATTCTTCTCCTCTTCTGGAACGCAACACACAAGAGATAACATCTTTCAACAATGAGAAGAGAACCATATTAATCTTCTTGCTTATTCGTTTTGACGTTATTTTTATCCATTTCGTCACTCCTTTTACCTTTTCAAGTTTAGATAGCATTCGGCCTTTCTGTCCTGCAACTACACTATGTTATCACTAACGTAAAAATAGCAAAAGAGCTTGGTGGTATATGAAGTCCATTATATACATTAGTAATGGGTAGGGACTTTTCTTAATGCAGGGACCAGAAATTCGAACTGGTTTTCTTAAAGATGGGAAGCCAATACATCTTACGAAGGGGCAGGAGATCACAATTACCACAGACTACAACATCAAGGGAGACACAAATATTATCTCGATGAGTTATCGAAAATTATCAGAGGATCTCAAGCCCGGAAGTGTCATCCTCTGCTCGGATGGTACTATCACGCTTTCTGTGCTGTCATGCGACAAGGAACGCGGCCTTGTGTGTTGCCGTTGTGAGAACTCTGCGACTCTCGGGGAGAGGAAGAATGTTAACCTACCAGGCGTGATTGTTGACCTCCCAACTTTGACTGAGAAAGATAAAGATGATATCTTAAATTGGGGTGTTCCAAACAAGATTGACATGATTGCTCTTTCCTTTGTTCGGAAGGGTTCTGATCTTATCGAGGTCCGAAAGCTGCTGGGAGAGCATGCCAAGAAGATCCTTCTCATGTCTAAGGTACGCCGCCCCCATCTTCACTTGCTTCATCTATTGAAATCCTCTCCACTCTTTCACTCGTGAGGTTCCTTGTCTTTAAACGGTTGCTGTCTGTACAGGTCGAAAATCAGGAAGGAGTCACCAATTTTGATGACATCCTTGCTAACACGGATGCGTTCATGGTGGCCCGAGGAGACTTGGGCATGGAAATCCCCATTGAGAAAATTTTCTTGGCTCAGAAGGTCATGATATACAAATGCAATGTCCAGGGGAANCCAGGGGAAGCCTGTTGTTACTGCAACTCAGATGTTGGAGTCGATGATTAAGTCACCTCGCCCCACGCGTGCAGAAGCTACAGATGTAGCAAATGCAGTACTTGATGGGACCGATTGCGTAATGCTCAGCGGTGAGACTGCGGCTGGAGCATATCCCGAGCTGGCCGTGCGGACCATGGCCAAGATTTGCATAGAAGCAGAATCATCACTAGATTATGGGTCCGTCTTCAAAACCCTCATGCTCTCAGCACCCATGCCGATGAGCCCGTTAGAAAGTTTGGCTTCTTCAGCCGTTAAAACTGCCAATTCAGCAAAAGCAGCATTGATCTTGGTTTTAACAAGGGGAGGAACCACCGCAAGGTTGGTGGCGAAGTATAGGCCGGCGATGCCAGTTCTCTCTGTGGTGGTCCCTGAGATAACCACCGACTCTTTCAACTGGTATTGCAGCGACGAATCACCAGCTAGGCACAGTCTCATTGTAAGAGGGCTGATCCCGCTGTTGAGCGCGGGATCAGCTAAGGCTTCTGATTCTGAATCAACGGAGCACGCGCTTGAATTTTCCATTCAGTATGCCAAAGATAAAGGTCTCTGCAGTCCTGGCGATTCTATTGTTGCATTGCACCGTGTGGGAACTGCTTCGATGATCAAACTAATGACCGTCAATTGAAGTTCTGGCAAACTGGCAGGAATAACAGGATTTTCTTTTACCATGTTTTGCTTGGTTCGTGTGTGAGTGTCTTGTCCTATGGTCCTAGGGTCAGCTTCTGCCTCAGGCGCTGCATTTTTGTACGTTTTGCTCGTCCTCTATCAGTTTTTGTTGTTTCTGGTAGTTCCTGAGATTCCCGACAGAAAATGCAGATTCGTTTTTTTTTATTAATGTAATAGTTGAGAATGTGAAAGGAACAAGTTGAATAATCACAAATCAGATTGTGTTTTGCTGGAACATTAGCTGCTGGTTTGACGCTCTATTCATTTCCCAATGATGTTGATCCGGACAATTGGTTCCTTGCGTTGCTTGTCATCAGCTTATTCATCAGTACAATATTCATAACCGAGCAATGCACAAATCGACCATTGCTCGAGAAGAGCGACAGATGCAAGAATAATAAATTCTTCAACAGATAAAATCACAGGATGTTGAATAGCATATTATACATGATTTCGATCTTCTGGAGATACTGCGAAAAATAAAAAGAGAATGTTGGCGGGATGGTTTCCCATTACTTCTTACAAAGATTGCTGCTACGAGCATTATAGAAAAGCTGATTGCTACTACAAGCATACAGATATACAAAAGCTTAATTATAGCAGTAGCACTTTCATTATCGTTCAGTAGAGAGGAACTCCACAACAGGTCAGAGGCAGAATATAACATAGTTTGCTTTTGCGCGATTCACAAAGAGGGTTTATGTACACAGAGAATGAAGATCAAACCGCCACTCGGCAATTTCAAATGGAACATCAATTCTCATCTATTCTCGAAGCATTTCCAGGGAAAGAAGTATTATCACTCTGAGAGAACAACCCGTTAAAAGGCCACGGCATGGGTACCCAAAACCTCCTACCGCTGTCTGCTCCTTCTTCCCCATCTCTTTCTGCAGTTCCCTCATCGTTACCTACCACCCCATTTCCACCATCGGAACCGTTGCTGGAGCCGTGTGATTCTTTGGACTCGTCTACTGGCATCTGATACCGGCAAACAGGGCAGGAGCTGTGAAGCTCCAGCCATGGCAGAATACACTCAGAGTGGAATTTATGCTTGCAGGGCATCTCCCTAGCCTTGGACTCGATCTCAAAATCTTCTATACATATTGGACATCGCAGGTTCTCACCAACTTGCACGGTGGGCATCGCATCAACTGCCTCCTTCTGAGCCGGCGGGGTCCTGTACCTACTGGGATCATTTTCTGCAAGATGCTGCAGGAGCAGATCTAAGCTAGGCCCAATGAAATAATCTCCCAGGGAGGCGCCAACCCTGTTGTTGGAACCTGAGTCGCGACTCTGGCCTTGCGCCTGAGTCGAATCCAGCGCTCTTTGAAGGAATATCGCGTGATGGAAGGGATTTATCAATACCAAACGATTCAGATCGCTGGCTTCCGGGTCGTCGGGCTCTGTCGCCATTCCTTCTCTTAGGCTCCTAAGCAGTTGAAGGATTGCAGCGCCCCCGCCCCTCCTCCTCCTCTGACTGCCTTCTGGTTCTCCATCTCCACCCACTGTTTGCTCATCATCCTCTGTCTGCAGTTGCGCTTCCTCTTCGCGATCGCCCTCCTCTACTCTTCTTCTGAACCTTCGTCGCCTCCGAGAAGGCCCCATCATGCCCAACAGGATAGGAGCCCACAGGGAGAGGGCCCAATCTGATTCCGATTCCGCGTCCTGGGAATCTCCCCTCCAGCTTTCCATCTCCTCCACAAACCCGCTATCACATATGGGGCACTTCATCTCCACCTCCATAACCGGATTCACAACACGAGAGCACACATGACACCAGTATCTTCCGGCCGCAGCATCACCCATTCCTGCAGATCCAACAGCTATCAACAAAATAACCCCAGAGGAAGGCTCAAAAACCTCAAAACAACGACTGACGGAAAATGTATCAGAGCCTCGTCGCACTCCAAGGACAAGAAATCAACAAAGAAACCAGAGTCGAACTTTCCGGTGATCGTTTGGGAACCGTTAAAAAGAAAAAAAAAAATTCCCTTCCGCTCTTCGAATCGGTAGTCATTCAGATCACTCTGATAGTGATTGTTTCAGGACATCATCATCAAGGAAGGTTAATTGGGGTGCGATTCCAATTTGTGACTACAATAAGCTACGACATATATGATTCATCATCATCAAGGGAGGTTAATTGGGGTGCGATTCCAATTTGTTACTACAATAAGCTACGACATATATGATTCCCAACCAAATTTCTGAAGAGAAAAGAGGGCGGGGGAAGAAGAAGGAAAAGTCCTTGGCCAAATCTACATGCATGCAAAAGAGGGTTAAGAGATTTAACCTTTGTTGATGTGGCCCTGTGATTGCTTCAGAATCCGAAGGAGGGGAGCAGGAGAGAGGAAGAGACGAAAGGGGATTGCAGGCAAGGGGAAGAAAGGACGCGTCGCTTTTCTTTTCCTTCTTATGTCGTGCTTTTTCCGTTTCATTTCTCTTGGTTTTGTTCTTTTCCGTTCAAGAGATGCGTAGGGGTGGGAACTCGGAACCTCATTTTCCTTGTCAAGAACAGACGGACACTCCCCCTCTCCTGATTTGTCTCTCATCCGATCCCATGGCATGAGCTATTATTGGTTCCACCCACCGTTAGCCGACAAGGAACAAGCGTGAGTACGCTTTGTCCAGTTGTTTTCAAACACGCAAATGTTGATTGACCTCACAGCCAGGCATTTAAGATGTGTATAGTACCTGTTTGATAAGGCGTCATTACGTCCTGTTTTCCTTCAAGCGTCATACTTCAGAGTACCTAAAACATGGCTTTGCCCAATTTACCACCTTAAATTCCTTGACAACGAAGAGATCTGCCGGCTTTGGTTCTATGTCGTTAGTTGCCTTAAAACTAGGGAGCCTGTGTCTATCTTGCTTTCAAACTTTTTTTTCACTTTACTTGGGGAAACCGCCTCTCTCATTTTGACTTGCTTTCAAACTTCTTTTTTCATTTTACTTGGGGAAACCGCCTCTCTCATTTTGACTTGCTTTTAAACTTCTTTTTTCATTTTACTTGGGGAAACCGCCTCTCTCATTTTGACTTGCTTTCAAACTTCTTTTTTCATTTTACTTGGGGAAACCGTCTCTCTCATTTTGACTTGCTTTGGGCTTAAGTAAACTTATGTTACATTATTTAACTCAGATGTCATGCTTGCCATTGTTTGTAGTCATATGGAGTAGCCTCGATGGCGCGGGAGTCAAACTTCCAAGCCCAAAACCAAAAGGTATGGTAGGGTTTCTTGTAATTTTTTTTTTATTCTGACCTGTTAAAAGTTCCACATCACATGACCGATCTTTTTGCATTGGACAAAGGACCGTCCTCTCCTGTTTTGCCTTTGTATTCTCCAAATTAGAAATTGAACATCTACTTCTGATGCCTTCTGGACTAGAGGTTTTACGGGATTGTAGACTCTGCCTTCTGCACTTATGTTTGAGACATAACTCTTGTCATGACCCAGCCCACTCTTATATCAAGCTCGGGCTCAAGGTTCAATAGATCCAACTCATCCCTAGTAGTTTTGATTCTAACCTAAAAAAGAATAGAACTAGGACAACCAATCACTTAACAAGCCTCTTTATAAGCCTCTTATGATTTTTTACAATCTTATGTACAAGTCTAAACTTTGAGAGTGTTACAAGCGACCACCTTAAAGCCCTTGCATCCAACATATAGGGCCTTTGGTCCAGGTGTTTAATTGACTTTGCCAAATGTCATAACACAGGTTTCCTCTTAGCAACTTTAGTTACAACAAAAAAAAAGATAAAAAATCAAAACAATCAATCACTTGACAACCTTCTTTATAAATCTTTTAAGATTATTCACAATGTTAGATATGAGACGGAACTTTTTCAAGTAAGGCGTTACAATCCTTAAGGTACACATGTCCACGCTTGTCAAACCAAAGGTCCAAGTGCTGAACCAGCTTTGATACCAATGTAACGGTTAAGTTTGTAGATTTCAACACATTCTCTAATAATAGTTTTGGTTTCAACCCAAAAAAAGCTATAAACATAATAACTAATCACTTAACAACCTCTTTTATAAGCCTTTTATAAGCCTCTTAAGATTCTTCATAATTTTAGATAAGATATTAAATTTTTAGGGTATAATAGCTGTAACTGACCAACAAGATATTATTTGCTTCAGCTAAGCAAAGAGACTTGAGTTCTTAATGAAACAACCACAAGTGGTGAGCAAAGGGAACTCAGAAAGATGTTTAGCTGAGAGCCTTGAATCAAATTGGATTGTGTCACCAGCCTTTTTCCCAAGGCGATGTGTGGGTCAGATGCGGTGGTAGGAGAGTCGCCGAGGTTTACCTGGTGGCAACGTTCTTTAATTAATTGACCTTCATACATCTAGTCGACGAACAAAAAGGACTTTTAAGGATAAAGCTTACTCGTTCTTATTTCCCTTTTGTTTCTTGCCTAACGTTTCCTTCAATCTTTTGACTGAAACAACACAAAGTGGTAGATGAAATATCGAAGCTTTAAAAACAAAATGATAGAGTCTTCAGGGTGTCAAGTAGAGAGTACTGTAGGGGAGGAAATGGTTAATAGTTGAGCCGCTTCCTAACAATCATTACTCCAAAATTCATTCCAGTAAGGAATGAATGCATTTTGTACATTCCACATTCAAAGAGACAAGCTTACGTTAGGAACGAGCCCTCTCTGTCTCTCTCTCTCTGTCACACACACACACACAAAGAAGGAAGAAACCCACGAGGACCTTAACGTGGTTGGGATACACGAGGATCTTAATGTGGTTGGGATACCAAAGTTCGCTTACATCCATGCCTAAGGTTTTTCACCAACTCAGAATAGAGAATATAAGAGATAACCCCCGCTCTTCAACATGAGAATTAGAGAAACACTACAAAAATGGCAAAACTTCCATAATGTGCTTATAAAATTTCACGGAAACTAAGGAAACCTATTAAATAGGGATTATACTCCACACTAAACAGCTTATACTTCTCCCGCCGCAGCTATGCCGTGAACAGAAGCAACTTAGGACCCATACAACAATGAAATAGCAAGAGAAGGGCTATTCTTCTCACACCGGCACATCAGGTGCACTCTCTCTCCCTTTCCAAGGACTGACTGTTTTATAAGGAAGGCCAACATTGGACCTAGCATTCTCAATTGGGGCTCTATTTGCGAAGAGGCAGCCTGACGCCGTTCATGCACTTGGAAAAATCTTCGCCAGATTACTTTCATGATAGTAATCTGGCAGGTTAGCTGTGCTTGGAGGTTATGCATTTAGGAGTGGAAGTGAACAGAAAAGTGACATCCCCTTGAATGAGGAATTTACTTCCCCTCCCTACAAGGCATCCAAGCATCTCAGGACTTGGCATAAGTTATTCATGGATTAAACACAGAAAAATCTATGCATTCTATAGCCAAATTTTGCAAAGAAAATATTACACAAACTCCTCTCCATGGATTCTGTTTCATTCTTAACAGTCATGTCAGCGACACAACAAGGTCAAAATTTCTGACAACATGGCAGTAACTTTTTGTTACTTATCCACTTCTTAATGCTTTTATCCAGTCTATTTCAAGCTTAAAATCTCCAGTCCCAGATTTGGTGCCAGGAACACCTCCTTCAGCATTAACAGATAATGACATTCCAACAACACGGGAGGGATTCATTTCCAACCTTGCATCTACTATGTTTCCTCTCCATGTGGGTAGGTAGCTAGCAAGTGGAATCTGAAGCAAACAAAAGCCAACAGAAGTCTATCAAAAGCCGACAAAATCAATCTGAAGAATAGAAGACTGCCAATAACTCATCCTCATATTGGCCCAACAACCTCGTTTTATGAATATTTTCTTCAATAAAACATTAACATTTCATAACTCAGCCTACCCTCTTCTCATTCTAAAGTGATTTGTAATTACCATTAGTTAGTTAGTTAGTTAGCAACACAAGCCAGCCAGGATCCAAAAACTTGCCTTTGCAATGTACCAGTTACCTCTGGGGAGAACCACAAAAGCTTGCCATGTATTATCCTCTAACTGACCAGGGGCATTAATCCAATTCTCTGTATAGATCTAGCATTCACCAAACCAATTTATGGATATGAATCGAGATCATTTACAAACAAGAATTTTGCACAGTGAGAGTTATAGTGGGGTACATACGGTAGATATGTAGCATCGGCCATCTCCCTTCAGCTTAAAGGCCAAAGTGTCATATGGATCCAAATCAATGAAGCCATCAAACTGCACAAGATGTTTTCAAATGAACCATCTAAAGAAAAGTTAGCAATCATTCTTGGTTTAACAATAAATTGTGTAGATTGTTACAATCTTCATAACAATGAGACTTATTTCAAGCTAAAACAGAAGTCACAAACATCATAGCCAACATTAAGAAAAGCTGGAAAAGACACGATATTGACGAAGTATAGAGTTCCTTCAAGTGACACTGAAATCTAAAGAAAACATCATAAATTGGTTTCCTGTTAAAGAGATGCAAGAAGCTGAACAAATGCAACAAATCAGTTATGAATGCCACATTTAGATCCCTCCAGTTGTTAACATGACATACTGGATATAACATTCTTTGATGAAAGAATTAAAAAGTTTCCAGCCCCATTGGTATGAGACAGTTGTCCATTCATAGCATGGCGATCAAGCACATCTACGTAGAGAAGGTAAATGCAATAGCGGTTTATGCTAAAAAAGAATGCAAAGGACATTCTTTCCCGTTCTAACAATCACATAAATTTACATCACTCTAGTGACTAATCCATGATGGAAGCAATCACAATATCTTAATTATAGCTGGTAAGTACTTGGGCACACATGGAAACCACTACAGGTAATGCTCCATATTCATATGCTGAGAGATGGCATGTTTAGACATGGATACAAGCTGATGCTCTTTCATTCACCACTGTTGAAACAGTTGAATCGTGAAGAACAGTAGAATACAAAGACAAATGTAACGTGGAAAAACCCTCGACTCGAGGGAAAAAACAATGATGGAGATCGCCGACACCCACTAGCAGCCGGTCTATCTCTCTCTCTTAATTTTTATTCACAACTTGAAATAAGGGCTACAAAGGCTTAAATAGAGCTCAACATGAACAATGGGTCGGATAGGGTCCAGACCCAAACATACAAACACGTCAACAACCACAATGGTTGAATGATATAGCTAAAATGTGGGGCACATAATCCTCCTCTGGTCCGAAGAAAGAAAGAGTGCGGGGGTACGAACGGCAATATGAATAGATCTGCGCCTGGTCG
Source organism: Nymphaea thermarum (assembly GCA_011799765.1). Taxonomy (NCBI): domain Eukaryota; kingdom Viridiplantae; phylum Streptophyta; class Magnoliopsida; order Nymphaeales; family Nymphaeaceae; genus Nymphaea; species Nymphaea thermarum. Next base: position 86,037 of record JAANDH010000383.1, read on the forward strand.
TGATAAAACAATTAAGCAATAAGCCCAATTAGTTAGCATTAGTACAATATACTGTGGATAACAGATTGAACACTTACCTTCTTAGATCTCATTCCACAAAAGCCACTTCGGTTCATTCTCCATCTGGAACCATCAGATACTTCAGAAGAAAGATTGCCAGAAAATATACCTTCCAAATAGATAAAATTCAAAGGTGTCAGAAATATAAGTCTTGAGACCACAAGAAGTATATTGATAGAAATTCCAAAACCATTCTCCTGGCTATGAAAAGGTGCTCTAAGAGAAACCCTTCATCTCCAGAATTACAGGACAAACAGAAAGGACAAACAAGGTGGCGAGTAAGATCAAACTGCAGTACTTTCAATTGAAGATTGAAGAACTTTAACATATAAAGCAATAACAATGTTCATACCACCCAAATCAAGTATGTTTCCCAAAAAAAGGAGTGTAGTTGAGTAGTTCAAAATAGCTGGTCATGGATATCGGTAACAGTTGTGGAATGTCATGAGCAAACAATAGCTAGTTAACTTCTAATAGACAGAACGAAATACAAGATTAAATCTACAATAACCTCAGCTAATGACTGTGTTCATGTGCAAATAACAATAGCGGACACAAGCTTCCATCTGCATTTCACAAGGGCATGATTCAAATCATTTTACAGCCTTGGAGACAATTTAAAAGTATTTTAATTGCTCAATCAAGAAGTGCCTTTCCATCTCACCATCTCACTCCCCTCACAAAGAAGTCCACCATTTCAGTGTCACCATTGGCGTTGTCTTGACTGGTTAGATCACAGAATTTCAAATTTTTGTGGTGACCCTTGGATAATTCAGTTCTGAACCCAGAACAGAATGCATTAGTAGGACTTGGCCGTTTACTAGGTTGACATATTTTGGAATTTTCATCATTGTTACCTGCAACACTTTTTGAACAGCCTGATACAGCCTTACATGGGCCAAATTAATACAGTAGATGTCACCAACAGATTTTTTCTTCTTGTAAAACAATCCACCTCCAATACGGATTGAAGACGTTGACCTTATTAAACAAAGCAAACAAGATAGCAGCTGGTAAATTTTATACCGGAGTGGATTCATTAAGCATATCTAACTCTTTATGGTCTAGACTTTTGTGAGAAAAATATTTAAGTCCAATTTTTTACAAAATCTTGTTGTACGAAACCATTTATTCCTCACATAATTCACATTACCAGCTATTTGTTGCTTGATGACTGACATGGCTAAGTTTATAGGGAATCAACTTACAAAGAAAATACATAGTATATCTGACTGCTGCACCTAAATTCTGCATTTGTTTTTCATGAATGAAATGGCAAACGTTCACTAACATGATCTGACTTGTGAAAAAGAAGAGGTTCCTAAAATAGTGAAAATTATCAGAGAAAGACAAAACAGAGGGGCCATCGAAGCATACCATTTAGACCATTCTCTGCATCTTTGACCTCCAACGAAGCTGACGATAGACCTGATAAACAATTCCAAGCCCCATGAGCATAGTAACAGTGATTTCATAAGATTTTCTCCATTCCTATTTTTCAACTGAATGGTTTCTTCAGTAATCTTGTCTTAGATATAGAAGATAATGATCAATTCATGACATACAAAAGTCCACGCCAAAATGGATAAAGAGGTAAAGTCATCCAGCTAAACTATCCATGGTTCACTTGCTCCAATTCTTTAGCAGGAAACTAATGTTAAAATAATAGCTTCAAGAAAGAACATACAAAAAAGTTTGGTTTTCGACATTTTTAGACTATTGAATGTTCCGCCTTTGGAGATCTATTCATCAGCACATAAGTTCATGCAACATATTGCAGCTACAGACAGTAAACCGAGTCACATCAACTCAGATTCTCACTAGCAGAAATCTGAACCTGATCACATCCCTCACTATACCATAAGCCAGCACGTGACCAGAGTTAAACAAGTTGCTGGCTTTCAAAGGCATTGTGCTCTAACTTTTACATAACATTTAAGGACCTACCGAAAAATTTCCGATTATTCGATTGTCATCTTCAAGAACACAGATCAAGTAAACCAAGCAGGCTACATCATCTAAGTATTAATTAAGTCAGCATGAGTAAGTGAGTTGACTTATTCGAGCTTCAAGAATTCAAGCTCTATTCGTGCTTGCCGCAAGCTACATCGAGCTCCCAACTGGCTCATGGAAAATAGGGAAAAAGAAATTCTTCAGTGGGATCATGTGAGTTTGCCCAATGTCCTTCGCCATCAAAAGCTTTCTGCAACGTGGTTTCCCTTTCAACCTATTCCTAGCTCGTTCTTCAGCAAGAACTTCAGAAACCAAGGGCGTATGTCTTAATGTTACAACGCTAACCATCTCATGCATAACCCGTTTGGAGCCTCTCAGCCGTTTGGAGCCTCTCAGGCGTCCAAGTGTCTGGCATCAATCGGATGTCGCATAGATTTCTCATTTGGCGAGGTCGTCGTCTAACATAAGAATTTAGTTGACTGGAGTGTTCAACACCCTTAACACGGTAAGACGGTGGATTAGGGTTTGGAATATGAAGGCGACCAGAATTCACGTGAAAAGGAAGTCAAGAAAACAGGAAGGCTCGAATCACAAAGGAAGCGGCTAAATAAACATTTAAACAGGAACTGCATCCTCAAAACAATCTGAAGGAGCTAGTTGACAGGATTTGTCGAAACATCAACACGAAAAAACCAGTTACCACAAGATCGACAAAGCTAGAGAAACTAATTGAAGGAAAAACGGACGCACCGCCATACTCCGAATCAGAATAGAGGTGCCATCTTTTCAAATCCTCCTTCGAGCTGAAGCTAAAAACGCACATCTCTTGTGGAGGCATCAGTTCTTCCAGATTCCATGTCAGCGCTGCAATTGGACAGCCAAACAAAACACAACTTATGCAGTAACATAACAAGAGAAAACCGGAGAAATCGGGAGACCATTCACTCCGCCTCAATTGGACAAGGTGCAGAGAGCGCAAAATCGGTCATTTTGGTACCCAACAGAGTGAGGCAAGTACCTCTTTTAGTGGCGTTAATGGAAGCGTTCCACAGAGCTCTGATCCTCGACATCTTCTGCGAATCAGGCGCTACATATACATACCCAATCTCAGGGCAAGCCTCTCGGGCGCTTCTCAATTTGATCGATGCCAGTCAAAAGCTCTTCTGGTTGGACGCAGCCGCCTGTGCTTCCGGGGTGGGGGTTTGTGTGGGAGCAAGGGATGCCATTCTATTGTTTCCAGGTAAGGGTACGACTCCAAAATCAGGGCACTCGAGGCCAGCGACGGTCGGACGCTCGTCTTCCGTGATGTGGTGGCTCGTGGCAAAGGAACCAACCGACTGACCGGAGCCAACCATGGGGAGCCGCAGCAGCACCCAAACCCAAAGAAAGAAGATCCAAACGAACAAAGTATTAGGCGTCCCCGTCCCGGACCGGAAGGAAACAGGTACTTGACAAAACGTCCCTCACTCACTCGGTCGGTCAGAGGGAACCCATAAACCAAGCCCAACATCGTTAGCCTTGGGGTCGGTCGCTCGCTCGCTGGGGCCTCGGGACGGTTGGGGGCGTCGGAGCCCCGCGGCCTGCACACGTGGTACGGGGGCGGGGGACGGACAGATTTTGTGCCTCTCCCGCTTTTTTCGCTTTACACCCGTCGCCCCTGCTTTTCCCCGCATCTCTCATGGGAAGGGAAAACGCCCTATGCGTTCCCCTGGTCTTCTTCTTCAGATAAAAGCCGGTAGGTTCCTTCAGACGGTTTTTCGTGATCTTCAGCCCTATCGGTTTCCATCAGAACCTTAATCTCTCTCTTCCTTATGCCGATGCGTTTTCATACTCGCCCCCTTCTCCCCCATATATCCAAAACCCGATGTAAATTCCACCTGCTTTTAGGTCATTAATAATGCTCTGTCCTTCACCTGCATTTTCGGTACTTCGCTCATGGCTTCGCGATTACGATAGGATCCAATCGGTCGCTGTCTTTCTCATTTACGTTCAGGTAACTCCAATCGCTTTCAATCCTTTCTAGGGTCTTGAATTTCGATCATTTTGTATTGTTTCCTGATTTCGCGCTTGGATGCTATCGAGCTGGGGACTGTTCAAGTGATCCTTCCTCATAGTGCGGTTTCTGCTTTTCCACTGGCGGTACAGATCGGTTGTTCTCTGATCGGATCCGTTGGAGCTCTCTACAATGGTGTATTGCTGATTAACCTGGCAGTGTCCCTGTTCGCACTCGTTGCCATCGAGAGCAGCAGCCAGAGCCTCGGACGAACCTATGCCGTTCTTTTGGTTTGTGCTATCGTGCTCGACGTTGTCTGGTTCGTCCTCTTCTTCCGGGAAATATGGTATGCAGATATTTGGAATGCCCACCTATTTATTTGTTTTCACGTTACTTGAGTCTGTCTATTTAAGTTTTTCCAATTTCCATTCACCTCTAATTTCTGCATGTGGGCTCTTTTCTCCTATTCAGCTTCATGGATTTCCACTGAGATCTTTTGTTGTTGCAATTTTGGTAATCGAACACGTAAACTTCTGCCACTGTCTTCAACTTTTTGAAATTTAGCCTTGTGACTCTGTTTGCTCAGGAATATCTCTACAGATAAGTACGGCGGCTTTGTTATCTTCTCACTAAGAGTTGCCTTGTCGATGGAGATTGTCGGCTTCTCAGTGAGGTTATTATCATCGTTTGTGTGGATCCAAATGTATAGGTTGGGGGCTTCGTGTGTCAATACAGTTTGCCACGACGCAGATTTCGACTTGCGAACTAGTTTTATAAACCCTACACACTATCCGATCCTGCGGCAAAATTCTGACAATTGTGATGCTATAGGAGGCTCCATTTATGATCCCGCCTCTTACTCTTCTCTTTTCGAAGACGTTCAAGATGGAGGACTTGCTCGCATGGTGGGTTCTTGCGCCCTAGTGGATGTTGCATTATGCACACAGATTCCCGATTCCTTTATTGGTTACTCTTATTTCTGGTGAAATTGTGACAAGTTTTGTCTTCTGATGATTTGGTTTGGTGGGAGCCCGGATCAGTTTTGTCGAAGGCAGGTGTGGCGTGGGCATATGGAATGGTTTAGCCTCGTCAATGTTGTCTTGCTGCTAAATTGTGTTTGTTAGAATTTTGTTGATTCACCATGTTCTTCCATTTTTGTTTTCACTTGTAACTGAGGCTGGAGTTGATAGTCATAAAAGAGACCCTGCAATATTTTTAGGGATAATCACACCCAACTGCCTGTATGTCACACAATCATCATGAATAAACTGCATCCGCAACTTTGGTTTATTCTGTGGATGAGGCAAAGACCTTAAAAAACGGACTAGGTTGTAACAATTTCTCTTCTTAAACGTTCTTTTATTCTTTCCTTTTCCTTTCTTTTTTCTCTTTTGGTAGGTGTTGCACATATGGGTGTATCTATGCAAGCATTGGTGGGGGTCAGCGTGGGGGGAAGTTGTCTTCTTCTTTACCTGTGTCTAGCCATTGCAACTATGGCAAAATCAAGTCTGAGTCTTTGGCAGGGACAAATCCTCACTAAATAATTTAAAACAAATAGTGGTATCAGGCCTGGCTAGTCTAGATAAACTCTGATCCTTTTTCTGATCAAATTTTATACTTGCTGGTTTTGGTCAAGAAAATCAGGCTTCAGTTGCTGTACACTGTTTCAACTATTGAAATGCTGTCATAGAAATTCTAGTTAGCAGTTTACCAATGATATCGCATGTTCAGTTGCCTGTTTGGAAGTTTCACTAGGCGTCTTACATCCATTCACTGACTTATGGTGGCACCCAAATGCAAACATGCCTAAAATTTTCCAAGTGGAGAGTTATGGAATCATGCTTGCAAACCTGAATTAAACAGGTCTCTCCATATGTCCAGCTCTAGCATCAGTCTTTACCCACCCGGAGATAAGCCAAATCTAGATCTTCTGCCATATCTATTGTATGACCATGTCTCCGAGATCTATGTTCAATAGCATAACAAGTTAAAACCATAGGCGTATTTTGTTGCTTTTCCACTTTCCTAAGTGTGGACCATCCTGACGCTTACTTCATTGCAGGGTCCAAAGCACGGTGATGATAGTAGTGAGTGTATCCCTGCTATGGAATCTCCACAGTTGAAGTCCCATACTAGTAGATCTATTCAAGTAATCAGTGTAAGTGGCAAGTCCTATACAACCACAGTTGATTTCTTCATTGCTAGCTGCCAATTTGTCATTTCCTTTAATACTAGTCCTTTTTTTATGATCTCATAAATTGTTGTGCAATAATTTTTGGAAACAATATTTGGCTTATTAAAGCTGTTTGATTATTTATCATTGTACTATTTTTACACACTGTATTTACCTGTTGTGAGTTATGGTTTCTCTTGTTTACCACTTCCAGTCTATAACATTGACCTAGGAGGAAAAACCGGCCCGAAATTATTGTCTGATTTAAGGCTGCAATGAGTTATAATTTCTCTTGTTTGCCACTCCCAGTCTATAACATTGGCACACACTAGGAGGAAAGACTGGCTTTAAATTATTGTCTGATTTAAGGCAAAATCTACTCCAAATTATTGCTTGATTTATGTTATCCTTGCTACTGTTCATTGCAACGATAGACATGCATTATACTCGTATATATCTCCACCTCTGGTTCAACTAAGTGACAAACTTCTTTGTTCATTTAAGTTTGAACTTTGTAGTTTATGTCTTCTGCCCTGAACGCCAGAAGGAGGTGTAACACCCCATAAGTTTAGTCCTGTATCGAAGATTTTGAGGAATCTTCAAGGATTTATAAAGGGGGTCATTGATGAGAAGATTGTCCTGGTTCCTAGCATTTGTTGGTTTGGAACCAAAACTACTAGGGGGTGGGTTGGGATCCGCCGAACCAGGGGCCCGAGCCCATGTGTGGGTCGGGTTGTTACAGTGGTATCAGAACCGGTTCAACACTCGGACCTGGGGTCCCACATGCGCGGGCGCGTGAGCCTTAAGGGAGGTGAATTGTAACACCCCATAAGTTTAATCCCGTATCGAAGATTTTGAGGAATCTTCAAGGGTTTATAAAAGGGGTCATTGATGAGAAGATTGTCGTGGTTCCTAGCCTTTTTAGGTTTGGAACCGAAACTACTAGGGGGCGGGTTGGGATCCGCCGACCCAGGGGCCCGAGCCCAGGAGTGGGTCGGGTTGTTACAGGAGGTATGTTGATTTTCCTTAATAAATGTTATTAGAATTATTGCATTTACCTTTGTGGCTTGGTGCTTTTTGTGGAGAACAACGTATATTGATGTATGTCTTCTGTTAGGCTGTGGAAACTGGAAAGTAGTCATTATCCAATAAAAGCTATTTGGACAATAATATTGAAGAAATTAAAGGCAGGAACAAGATATATATGAAAAATAGTACCCATTTGAAGCTATATTTAAAGTTTAGTTTGTAATTCACAAAAGGAATGAGGCAGCAGTAGAGAACGGGAGTTCAAGTGAGCCAAGTTGCTTACGTCCTATATTCAGTAAACCTTGATATTAGAGATAAGTATTTACTTTCTCTGATTAATCACCATTTGTAGTATACTATGGTCGCATTTTGAACATGACAGTCATATTTGACATGGGCTTTTACAATTATATGAATCTGACATTGCTTAGATGACCAATTTCTGGTGTATGCAGAGAATAGATGACAAATACAAGTAGAACCAAGAGTTAGTGTAAATTATGTGTCTGAATGGGATTTTAGATTGTGATACTTCTCATGCTATCGAGTAGTCATTCGTTACTGAATGAATCAGGTCAGTTGAAAAGAAAAATACATAATAGGTAATATGATAATTCCCAATTTTCTTCTCTAAGATCTAATATGTTCATGTCCGCATCTGATAATAATGACAGCACTTACCATGGGAGTGTACCGTCCCTTATCCCAGCTACATTTTTTTCATCCATATCGTCCATGAGTGCAGCCCATTGAATTGGAAAAGCAATGGGAGATTTGTTGTAAAATTTAAAATGTGTTGGATACAGAATTTTGTAGGAGCTTCATGCAGGCTCGAGGACATGTCCTCTGATCAACACCAACTCAACTGATGGTCCGGGAGTGCCATCCTAAACCAGGTTGGTGCGCCTCAGGACCTGGACATCAGTTTTAATGTTTAACTTTTAAGTTCCTCCCCTGAAAACTCTGAAAAGTAATTATTTTCTCTTAAACCTCTGAAGAAGTTCCAATGCCTGCCAAAGAATAAATAGAGGCAACTAATAAAAGGAAAAAGGAAATTTGAGAACAGTATGAGTTTGCTAGTTAAAATGAAAGAGGAATATTTGAGGCCCAAATATTGGTTTAGGAAGTTTTATATACTCAAAGAAGCAAAATTGGTCAGGTCACCAAAATTGATCTCTGTATGTGTCAGCGAACTAGTTCATTAGTTAAACAATTCAAACTAGTTTCATGCTTCATACCTCTAATGTTGACAATCTGTTTTTTAGTCCTTTTAAACATTTTTTTGGAACCAGTGACAGGCAAGGGGGGCGAGGCTTGGGTGGCCTTGTTTGGTTGTGCTTAGTGCATCCTTGTGAAAGAACTCCAGGCAATGGCTTAGAGAATGAACCATGACTACTTCTGTTGTCCACATCACTTCGGGGAAGCGTTTCCTCCTTTTCTCCTCTTTGTCTTGACTCGGTGTTGGTTTTACCATTTTATTTTAAATAATTAATTGACTGAAGCAAGAAGTTTTTGGATCTCATTTCTTCCACATTACTCTCCTGATTCACGATCACCTGCGTAAGACATATATATAAGGTTTGAGGGTAATTTTCTCAAAAAAAATCGCGGCTTTTGTTGTTTTAATCATGGCGTGATGATGTTCGCCAGCATTCAAGTGCTGGATCTGAAGCATGAGTAGGTTGCATTACTCTTTTTTGTTGTGATCCATGATTTAAAGAATTTAGTTCTGTATGTCCTACAATATTTTGGTAAAAATATATGATTTTCCTGGCATGTCATTATGCTAATCAATGGCTCATATTCAGGCCAAGTGAGGGATACGTTTGTCATGGCCATGGTTGCCCGGTGTTAAGTATTCTGGTGCCAAGTGTGCAAGACTATCAGTCAGAAGATGGTAGACCTGAACTCAAGCCTGTGCAGTTCTCTGACCAGTCTTAGCTGGGACGCTTTTCTGCTGGACCATGATTGAGTTTTACAATGTGCATGAGAATAGTTACGCAGGATGTTTTCTTGGATGCCCCGTAGTTTGCTAGCAGCAGACAGTATCATATTTTTGGAATGTATGGCAGGATGCCAATTTTTTTTGTTATAATTTTTTAAAAGGGTCATTCCATGTGGGGACACATAAGAATGTCATTTTGGATGCAGAAACCTTTGTTCATAATTTTCGTTGCATTTGCTATGAGTGGATCTTTCTCTGCCACTGACAGCATTCATTTCAACTCAATAAACCCTTGGGATTCTTGGACGTTCGTTGTGTGGTGTGGTGAAAGCCATCTTCCTGCTTCTAACTTGCGAGGCCGGGACAGACCTTGGCATGACTTCCTGTATGCAGAAAGACGGAACAGCTGCTTGGCTTGATGAGGGAAATGCATAAAATCAATGCTTCAGGTGAGAGTTCGATGACAAGAGGAGTCCCAATGAGTTTTGCCCTTAGAAAATGAGATCCTTGGTAGGAAATAAGCTGCCAATGATAACCATCGAAGGAGATCAGGCAGTTGGAGCCCCATCATCTCACTGAAGCCGTTTTGAACCAAGCGAGCAGAGTGACAGCTAGGAATTAACTTCCGTTGTGCGAGTCAGGTTGTCTGCATCCTCACGAGTCCACTCCCATGGTGTGCTGGTGTGCTTGGCCTTTGTGAAGGTGACATGCATACATTCAGTGTCTCTGATGGGGAGATATCAACTTCTTGTACTGTCAACTTCTTGTGGTGCAAATGGGGGTTAATCGCTTACAACGAGTCCACTCCCATGGTGTGCTGGTGTGCTTGGCCTTTGTGAAGGTGACATGCATACATTCAGTGTCTCTGATGGGGAGATATCAACTTCTTGTACTGTCAACTTCTTGTGGTGCAAATGGGGGTTAATCGCTTACAACCTTTTGTGCTGCAAATGAGAGTTCATCTATATGAGAAAAACTACAGCTTAAGAAGACAAAAAATTAGATGTGAGCTTTAGCTCTTTGCCAAAATGAGTCTTCCCGCGCATCCAGTAAATACATTTGAGCATCTTCGTTGAAGCAAACAGACCCATCTCTCAAACGTTTATTATTGTCGGAAAGTCGAAGCTGTTTAGAAGGCTGAGCGACTCAGGCTCGTCGTGGCAAAATCTTACACTTGTTTGCTTTCTATCACTGTCCGCATATTGAAAACTACGAGTTCTTTTTTTCTTTTTCCCCTTGCGTTTAAATACGAAAACGACGGAAAAGGCGCGACTTTGATGGTTAGACCACATCTTCGTCAAATTTTTATACCAACATAGACGTATTTCCAATATGTTGTGTGCTTGTCATTTCTTCAGTTCAATGATCTAAATTCAATCATATTTGTTAACTTTAGGGGGCCTTTATTTGCTACCTGCAGTGGATCTTTATGAATGTGGAAAACATGCATCTTATTCCTCCTTAAAAACCTTTGAATTGAGGTTTGATGAGGAAAGGTCCAACCTCAAATCTATGGATCTAAGATCCTAAATGTCATGACAGATCCAAGGGGTTTTCAACTGTGAGGATTTAAGATCTTCAAATTTCATATCATCATCGCAAAAAGGATCCCAAATTATTGAGGATTTGAGATAATTCGATTTAATAGGTCAGTTGGAGTTCTCAGTTAGACGCTAGTTCCTAACCGTAGCTTTCAAAAGCCATGTTTCATATCTCGCTGAAACTGTAACGGTGGGCAACAGGTACTCAGATGGGTAATAAAGTACTCGATATTTGTGGGATGCGTAGCTTTGATGGGGGTAGACTTGATTCTAATACCTCAAAATTTTAGTCTTGCATTGAAGATTGAAGATTGTGAGTTTTTTTCAAGAACTTTTGAAAGATGTTATTAAATAGATAGTTATCCAACCTTTTGGAATCTGGAGCTACAATTGATAGGGGGCGAGTTGAGATCCGTTAGATTAAGAGTCCGAGCTCAGAAGTGGGTCGGTTGAGATCTGTTAGACTAGGAGTCCGAGTTATATTCAGACTTAGGGTTCCACACACACAAACGCGTGTGCCTTAAGGGGTAGATTGTAACATCTCAAAAATTTAGTCTCCTTTTCAAATGCTTACAAAATGAGTTATTAAATAGATGGTTGTCCTGATTTATAACTTTTTAGGGTTAAAATCGAAACTGCTAGTAGGCGGGTTGGGATATACTACACTAAGCGTTCGAGCCCAAAAGTAAGTCAGGTTGTTATATCAGACTCGTGATTTGACACTTGGGCTGGCCTAAATTAGGTAGTGGAGGCTCGACTCGTTTCAACATATATATTTGAAATTCATTTTTTTGTTTTGTTATATATATATATATATATGGGTAATGATTAACAATTGGTTCATTAAACTCTTGGTGCATCGCTAATGATTCCCTTAAAAAGCTTTTCATGCATCGCTAATTAAAAACTGTTGGCACCTCATCAAAAGATTTTGAGATATTCATATAAAAATATGTTAAGCATTTCAAAAATAAGTTAAAACATTGAACCAAGTGCTCGAAAGTTGACGGAGGACCAACCTACGTGGGTCAAGCTAACAAGAGCTACTACGGACTAGCCTGAGTCAGATTTATCAAGAGCCTTGAGTCAACTGAACAAGCGTTACTCGTGTCCTTGCTGCGTTACTAGTGTCCTTAGTGCAGACTAATCTGGTGGGTCGTCTCACAACCTCGTCTGGTCCTCTCGCAGTCGCAGCCCTTGCCACCCGCAGCCCCGTAGAGGCCCTCGCACGCGCTCTCATTGTAGCATGGGCGAAACCCTCGGCCTGCCCCCATTTTGACTGGAGCTCACCATCTGGTGGTTCCGTCGTCGTCTTCCTCGTCTGCGCGACGGTGAACCGGGAAATCCATCCTAACGCCTGGCGTAGCAGGACTTCGAAGTCGAGAATAAGGGGCCTCCGTCTCCGGCGAACAGAAGCAAATGGCGGAGGCGATAACTCCTAGCGAAGCATCTGCACCGAGTGAGGCAAAGCCAGAGAAGCCAGGGCCCGTCTACGCATCAGGGCAAGCACAAGACCGGAGCCGAAGCGTCTTTCGCTCTACCACCTCTGCCATCCGCTCCTCTCTGACCAACGGGGAGTTCCCCACTCTTCAGCTTCAATCGATTCAAGTATGATCCTTACCCACAAAATATGCGAATGCTATTGGTGTGCTTCGTCATCTTCTGTTCCATGAATAGTTAACTCGAAGAAAAGAAATAGATTGGAACCCTTGACGAAAATTTAGCGTTTGTGTCCAATTTCTATGCACCTTCTCACAATGACGCGACATCCCAAATCGTCCCATTTACCTGGTTAATTAGGTTCATATGAACATCCGTCTATTTGGGATGTAGATTGAAGGACTTCGTTGCTCACTTTGTTTGTGGATCATTTCAAAGAAATTTCTTAGGCGAATCTTGGTTCATCTTCATACGATTAACATTGGAATGCATACTTAGTTCCTCTACTTCCTACTAATTACAATCATATAATTCGTATTCCTGCAGCGATTAGCATTGATCCCGAGTGCTGGGGCTTGGTCGTTGGTGATGTGTTAGAAATATACCATGTCTCTAACATGATTTTTGTAAGATCACCCATGACCATGTCTGTAATTACCAGGCTCCCAGTCGGGGTGCATCTTTTAGTTTCAACGTTCATTAAGTTGTCGCGTGGTTGTGGCTAGGTTTCTCATTTTTCTGATGCTTGAAGACCGACCATAAAATTGTTTCGTCTCCACCAGTTGCGTAAATCGCACTTTCTTCTGACATACGAGACTACCCATTTTTTGAATACCGTGTCATGCCTTGTTTATGCAATTCTGTGGCGTATAGGCATAAGTTCTTTGATTACATCCATTTTAAAGGAAGGACCAATCCAATGATAGCGAAGTTTTCGTACTCACTGATGCACTGCTGAATTCTACAGCAAATGAGCGGTGAGGTTCTGCTTAAATGCGCAACTAGTGTTATGTGTCATCAGTGGATCATAGGAAACGGTGTGAACATATTTATGACCGTAGAGGTCCCAGTTTGGTTCACTTCAGAGTTGCGATTCCTACTTTTCTTTTATTAGTGTGAAGGTAAAATGTACTCCAACTTTTTCTAACTTAAGAAGCTGCTGAAATGAACAAGTCCATAACTTATCATAGACAACCTGAAAAATTATATTTGCAGACCCATGTATTGTACTTGCTAGGCTCCAAACAGATTCATATAGACATACATTGACAACTTGAAAGTATGTCATATCAGTGTTGACATCTTAGTTGTCAAGGCGTCTAGGTGCTCCCTAGGCGCCAGCCAGGCCTGCCAGGCCTAAAAAGGAGTCCAATATATAGCGGACTTTTAGTCCGTTACTAACACTTCAGTTCTTTGAGAGATCTTCTAGCTAAAATTGGTTACAATAATCAAGAATTGCATTAAGTCTGTAAATAAAGATGAAGAAATTTACCAATATTTAACAAACTTTTACTCTGTTACTTGTGTACTGAATATTTGATGGCCATGAATTGATAAGTATATGCATCAAAGAGGATTTTTAGTACATAGTAATTTAGGTAATGTTTTATGCTTCATGTGTTGACCATCATCTATATAGCTCATATCGTTTCTTTGTAGCTCTAACATCAGATTATGTTGAAGTGAAGTCTCCACGTATTCATCTCATTACTAGACATGCACTAAACAAGAGAAACTGATGGCCTTCTTACCATTCACCTAGGTTTTAACATGGGTAAGAAGGCTGACATAGGTTCCACAAAATATGTTTTAGAGCACATAAGATATATACAGAAATTCATGGTTTTATATAATATGTACTTAACGTATGGCTGAAACTTCCACTTGATGAGTTGATATATAATATGTAATTAACATACAACAAACTGTACTTAAAGAACAGAAATTATATAATAGAACTGCATATAATGTAATTATATATGGTATATCAGTGTATAATAAAATTACAAGACTTAATTTGAATGGAAGGTGACTTTTCATCTTCCCATGGACTAGGCGTGCTTAGATGCACCTAGGCACCAGCTTAACACCTGTTGCCCAAGTGGACTCATGCCTAGGCGACGGCTAGGCGTGGACTAGTCCATGCCTTAACAGCTAAGATTGACATGAAAATATATGAATTGCTGTTTATAACATTAGATGGATTTCTTGTCTTTTCCCATTTGATTGCTACAGGATTCAATTCCGGAAGTGAAATCTTGGTACAAAGACTATGAAGATGGTATTGTTAGGAAAGTCAAAGGTAATTCTTCTGTTTATGTAACAACACTACTAATGAAATAGGCCCTTGTTTATGTTGTTTTTCAGTTTAGATTTCTATAGGCATCCTCTTTTTATTTCCTGAGTCCTTATTGAAACTTTGGAATTTTACTTAATTGTATTTATAGAGGAGTTGATAAGTGCACGTGAACACCCATCCGCAGCTGCTGGAATTGCTATAGCAACAGGTCTCCTTCTCTTGCGAGGTATTGACCATAAATTTGTCTTTACCACATGGAAATAAGTTTATTCTTACTATTATCTTTTGTCTATTTCTCTCTTTTAACCATGTTCTCTATCCATAGGTCCAAGGAGGTTATTGTTTCGTCAGACATTTGGCCGTCTCCAAAGTGAAGAGGTAGGTAATCTTTTACATATTTTGCTGCTCATTTCAAATGAAGCTTAAGATGTATGTTTGTGAAGATGCTGTAGTGTAGCTGTCGTCACCAGTAGTCTAGTAAAGTAGTAATGTGATTGGTTTTTCTCACGTGCGACCATAAAGGTTTGCTGACTGGAAAAAGCCCACAGGGATAAATGAGGTGTTTCTCTGTTCACTTCAAAGAAGGGGAGCAGATAAATTAGGGCAACTGTTTAATAATGTGTGCTTCTTTCTTCTTTTTCCATGACAAAGATAACTATGCTGTTAATGTGGAGGTCAGTCACGATAACTCCAATTATAAATGAAAGATCGAGAAATACATGCAAATGTTCCCTTGAATTACATTTGCAAGCTAATGGTACACACCCTTCTTGGGAAAGAAGCCAAGATACTTATATGAGATTGAAATGTTGAACTAGACCTTTAATGAAAATTACTCATCGAATTTTACATCAATTTTTTTTTTTATTTTTCAACTGGTAAAAAGTTGGAACTGATATATCCATATTAAAGTCACATTTTTTTTGAAATTTGATTTGTATATTAAGACAATCCTTATGGTTAGTCTGATCACATTCTCTGTTACTTGGGAGAGAAGCAGTGATTTCTTTCCTTAGTCAGTGACTTAATTGTTTCGTTCTTGAACTTGAAAAGATGCTCAAGATCAGAGACTTGGATGTAGTGCAGCAAAGCTACTATGCTCCAAAGCTTTTGGATTTCAGTCATAAGAAGTTTCAAGTTGTAAGTATTTCTGCAGGCACAATTCCTCAAAGTTGAGAGAAATGTGACTGAGCTTGGCCAGTCAATTGATCTTATAAAGAAAGAGAGTAAAAAGTTACGGGAGAGGGCTTCTTTTGCTCAAGAGGAAATGAACCGCGGTCATACTAAGCTCAAGTAACATAGCAAACTTTTGGGTTGTCTTAAAACATTCATTGCTTTACATGGTTTCCAACTACAAGTTTAAAGATTGAGTTAATTTCCAGGAATGCGGGACATGAAATTCAAAGGCTTGCAGATTCTGTCTACAGAATGGAATCACAAGCTTTGGGTGAGCATTTACTCATTTTCTTCTGTAAATTGAATGGCTCCTATATCCTTTCTGAGTTTTGAAACAGTAGTCTAAACATAAATTCTGATACAGATTTGGTGGATGGATTGCGGGAGGTGCCTGGAAGAGAGGCTTTGCGTCTCCGAGCAGAGGCAAGTGATGTGTCTTTTGTCCTCCACTATTGCCTGGTTTGTGCTATTATATCTTGTCGTTTATGTTTGCCTCTTTAGAATGAGTTGAATTACATCATGGAATAGTTAACTGATGAACTTGACGTGCTCATGTACGAGATAATTTTACCCGCTGTTGTCTAAAGTAAAAGTTGACCTCATTAAGATGCACATTCGATGTGGTTCTTATTGCTGGATGGTAAACAACTACAAGTCCTTGCTTTTGAGAATTTGTCTGTAACAGTGAAAAGGTTGGGATTTCGATGTACATTATTTACAATAATATTTGTCTGCAGGTTGCTTCTATGGCATCCCAGTTGAAGCAGGAGAGGACTGCTCTTAACAAAAGAATTTTAAAAATCTCCGACTATGGAATAGCAGTATGAGACTGCAACTCTTCAGAAACTGCATCGTTCTCAGCTGCCTGCAGGCAATTAAGGCAAAGTTGTGTTCGAACGGCTTCATGGAGACGGGAGTTTTTCCAGTAGTTATCATGAGCTTTGCAAGGCATATAAATATTTGTAGCTTGCAAGCTTACTATTTCAATATTGGATTTTTTCTTTCCGGGTGAAGGATACCATGACGATCTCATGTACCACCTGTTCGAGTTTGCTTCATGTTTCCACATCGATGGCCTGGCCTCGATTAACTACATAATAAAAAGAAGTGGCTATGAGATTGACAAGACTTTTCTAAGTGCATACGAACTCATAACAGCGAACATTTCCTCTCTCTCTATCTCTCACGAGGGAATGCGTTGGTAATACCTACTTGTGGACATGAAAAAAAGCCCTTTTCTGATCGTTGCACCGAGAGCACCAGTCGGCGTTGCACCGAGAGCACCAGCCAGAAGTTGGCTACTATGAACCTGGTAAACGATGACGAAACTGGGCAAGAATGGTGCAGAAACGTGCCCGGGGAAAGTTCTGCTTGTGTGGTCAGCGATCAGCAGCCTTTTGAAGTTTAAACGATCAACATCGTCATCCCACGTTGGACGCAGATTTCTTTACTTGGTTGTAGTTGGTCCCGGAGCGGAACACGCGCTATAACTTCCTTTCCAAGCCCCTTCTAGTTGAGTGTGGCTGGGTTGCCGATACTAGTTACTTCTCTGGAGATAGAACTCCAATAGGTTGCCAAATGACGGCTTTTGGATAGTGGGTCGCGGAAAATGTTCATCAAATGTGGGTCTCTGGTGAGCAAGAGGCTTATGGCCCACTACCCTGGAAAGAGCCCAAGCTCCTCTCCAACCACTCCACACAGGCTGTATTGGTGTTCGCAATGGCAGCGTTCCACCTGGCAGTGCTAAACAATCCGATACAGATACGGAGTTACCATTGATGTTTATGATGTAGTCAAAACGCGACCTAACAGTCTGTCGTTCACGTACCTGTAGGTATATGAGGTTGGAAATTATACGTGCCTTCAGACGTTCGAGACAAAGTTTCATCTCATCAAAACTTCGTGAGCTTCTAAAATTTAAACAGATTCTTGTGAACCTTCAAGGCCAAGCAACAAGTTAATCGGTCCCAGTCCTGTATATATTTTTCTTCCTGGTACGAATTCCTGTTTCTGCCGCTGACTGTGAGCTCCAGACTGACACAGCTGCGCCCAAACCCTTCCAAGTATCCAGAAAATTAACGGCGATTTAAATTTTGATGAGACTAACATGATAACATTTAAGCCATCCGAATCCTAAATCCAATTTCATAAAATCTGAATTCGATCTTTCTAAACTCACATCCAAAATTGACTCTAAATTTTAATTTAGAACGTAAGAGTATTGAACATTTTTAAAAATTAATCCGATCGAATCTGATCAGATAAATCTAAATTTTAAATTTAAATATAAAAGGATTGAATTTATATTAGAGCTTCCTTTTCTTTACCTCCTTTTCTTTTTTTTTTCTTTTCTTTTCCTCCTTTTCTTTTTCCTCCATGTGCAACCAAACAAACTCTTTACTTTTCTTTTTTTTCTCTTCTTTTTAATTAATCAACCAAATGAAAGATGGATCGTTTTTTCGTTTCTTTTTCCTTCATACAAACAAACATTTGGTGAATCTAATTCAATTTTATAAATAAATTAGTCTGAACGTCTAATATAAATCTGATATATTGACATCTAGGTCCAACCGCAAAGGGCGGCGGCTGCAACAAGAAGAAGGGACGGATGCAACATCAGATGGAGCCGGCGGTAGCGGTAGTGAGATGGGCTGGCAACGAAGAGATGGGACCAACAGCAGCATCGATACTTCACAGTAAGTCAATCGAGAGGGTGAGAGAAAGATGGGGGCGTAGGAGTTGCGGGTTCGTGGAGTAGCGCCTTTACCATTGCAGATCCAGTTTGCACCTCCTCAAACCAGTTTGAAGTCCAACAGTCTTGGAAAACAGAAAAGGCATGAAGCCATCAAGCAGGAAAGAGCCGAGGGCCCGAGGCCATCATGAGGAGCAGTACCTTTGGTCCTTCTATTGATGAGGTGTCTGAGACGTTCCTGGTGTAGCTTCTCCACCGCTCCTGGCAGCCTTCCTCGTTGCGTACTCGCGGCGATCGCCAGCGCAGTCTCTTCCTCAAAATCGCTGCGACAAACCGGAGAGGTTCATGCACGGATCCTCGTGTTCGGCCTCCACCACCTGCCATTCTTCTCCGGCAAGCTTATTGTTAGTTATGCCAAACTTGGGAACCCTCACCTCTCCCGGCTGGTTTTCAAGCAGGTCTCTCCCACCACCAACATCTTTCTATGGAATTCCGTTATTCGAGCCTTTACCAACAACGGGTATTTCTCGGATGCTGTCGACACTTACTCCCAGATGCATAATTTGGGCCTTGTGCCGGACCGATTTACGCTTCCCTCTCTCATAAATGCTTGTGCTGGCTCAATCGATTTGGAAACCGGCAAGAAGCTGCATGAGAGGGCGATCGCATTGGGTTTTGAATTTGATATTTATGTCGCCAATTCTCTTATTGATATGTATGCAAAATGTGGCAGTTTGAATGATGCTCATCAGTTGTTCGTTAAAATTCCGCAGCGTGATATCGTTTCATGGAATGCTGTCATCTCTGGCTACGCATCAAACAAACGGTGGGATGAGGCGTTGCTTCTCTACTATGAATTTAGATTGTCCTGGTTGGAGCCTGATTTGTTTACGGTGGGCAGCGTTTTGCTTGCTTGTGGTGGTGCGGGCGATCTGCTGGAGGGTCAACTGACGCATGGCATTGCTCATAAGATTGGAATCGAGCGGAACGTTTCAGTAGGGAATGCTCTTCTCTCTATGTATGCCAAGTGCAACAGTCTGGACGATGTCTGCCGTGTTTTCTATGGGATGCCTCAAGGAGACATAGTTACTTGGAACACAATGATTAGCACATGCATCCAATTCGAATTGTTCCGTGAAGCCATTGAGCATTTCCGGAGGATGATTTTAAGATTTAAACCAGATTTGTTGACTGTGACAACTGTCCTTCATGCATGTGGTCACCTAGAGGATTTGGAGCAGGGGAAATGTGTTCATGAGTACTTGGTGAGGAATGGATATGAGCTTGATGCTACGTTGAGTAACGTTCTTATTACAATGTATGGAAGATGTGGATGCCTGAAGGCTTGTCAAGAAGTATTCGATCAACGGATGGAGCCGGATTTGGTCGCATGGAATGCTCTGACTAATGCGTGCATCCAATGTGGATATTACCGTGAGGGGATGCATAATTTCAAGCGGATGAAAAGCATAGGAAGGGAACCCGATTCTGTCACATTTGTCACACTCCTTCAAGTGTGTAGCAACTTCGTGGACTTGTTTTTGGCGAAGAGCGTGCACAGTGATATTATAAAAGCTGGGTTTGAAAATTATCTGCTTATTTCCAATTTGATCATCGATACATATGCGAAATGCGGCAGTGTGCAAGACGCGATGACAATGTTTGAGATCGCTAAGGTGAAGGATGTGATGTCTTGGAATGCAATGATATCGGGCAGCATTCAATGTGGGTCTTGCAACTTAGGCTTGACGATATTCAGAAAAATGAACACACGGGGGGTGTTAGCGGACAAGGTAACAATGCTTGGTATTTTGCCTGCTTTTTCTTTTTTGGGCTCCAAGAGACATGGTAAAGAGGTTCACGGTTTTATTTTCAAAGTTGGTCTTGATGGGAATGTTCCAGTCAATAATGCCATGATTGACATGTACTCGAAGTGTGGGGATATGAAGTACTCCTTTCAAGTATTTGCTTCAATAAAAGAGAAAGATGTTGTGACTTGGACAACTATGATTTATGCATATGGAATGCATGGTTTTGGGAAGAAGGCTGTGGAAACTTTTACAAAGATGGAGGAGACCGGTGCGGAACCTGATAGTGTTGCATTTATTGCTGCTATATACGCATGTAGCCATGCTGGTTTGGTAGATGAAGGTTTGAGATTGTTCAGTCGAATGCAAAAATATTACCAGATAGAACCCAAGATGGAGCATTATGCATGTGTGGTTGATCTTCTATCTCGATCAGGAAAACAAGAAGAGGCAGAAAAATGGATATCTTCCATGCCCTTGGAACCTGATGCAAGTGTTTGGGGTGCTTTGCTCAGCTCTTGCCGAAATACTGGTGAAACTAAAATTGCTGAACGTGTCTCAGCAAAAATTTTGGACTCCAGTGATTCATATGATGCTGGGTACCTTGTTCTGGTTTCCAACATGTATGCTTCTAACAGAAACTGGAATGAGGTTTCAAAAATCAGGAGAAGAATGCGAGCAAGGGGATGGAAAAAAATTCCAGGATATAGCTGGTTAGAGATAAAAAATAGAGTTTATGTTTTCGGAAATGGAGATAGACGTGGTGAACAGTCAGAGGAGCTTTACTGCTTATTAGAAAGACTAGGAAAAATGATGGCAAAGGATGGTTATATTGCTGACGAAAGATTTGTTCTACATGATGTTGAGGAAGACGAAAAGGTTGATATGCTATGTGGCCACAGTGAAAGGCTGGCAATAGCGTTTGCTATACTGAACACCACACCAGGCACACCATTGTTGATAATGAAAAACTTGCGTGTCTGTGGAGATTGCCACACCGTAACTAAATATATTTCAAAGATCTTCCAGCGGGAGTTGACGGTCAGAGATGCAAATCGTTTCCACTATTTCAAGCAGGGGACCTGCAGTTGTGATGATTACTGGTGATAGTCTTGGCTACTCATTACATGCAATGCATGATGGAGAGAAGTAGGGATCACGAGAGAACTCTTTCTCAGGATGTGGGTTTGGGAAGGCTGGAAAGGAGTGAAGAACTGCCAAAAGAGATAAAAGGATTGGGAAAAGCGGCCCAATGCCATTTCTATTTCACACTCTTGGATGTCCATTTTGAGGCTTTCTGAAGACAAAGCGTCACTGAAGGTGGGAGAAGATGAATGGACCAACTCTAGCATCGGTCTTCACCCATTCCGGGATAAGCCAAATCTAAATCTTCTGCTATATCTATTGTGTGGCCCATGTTTCAGAGTGCTTTTTTTGTCTTCAATTGCATGACATGTTAAAAGAAACCGTAGGTAGAGGTTATTGATTTTCCATTTGCTTGAGAGTGGACCATCCTGACACTTACTTCTTTTCAGGATCCACACAAAGCGGTGACGTTAGTTGTGAGTCTACCTCTGCTATTGAATCTTTACGATTGAAGTCCCATAATAGTAGATCTATTCATCTTACCAGTGTAAGTGGCAAGTCCTAAACAACCATAATCTCTTCATTGCTAGTTGCCAATGTTTTATTACCTTTTAACAGTAGTGGCTTCCTCCATTTTTTGTGATCTCATAACTGTTAATTGTCAATAATTTTTGAAAACAATATTTGGCTTACTATAGCTCTTTAATTATTCATCATTGTACTATTTTTGTATACAGTATGTACCTGCTGGAAGTTGCTGTTTCTCGCTTTTTTCACTTCCAGTCTAACATTGACAGACTAATATAATTTAATGCAAAAGTAAAATTGCTTGATTTTTTTTACCCTTGCTACTGTTCATTACAAATGATGGACGCACATTATGCTCTTATGTATCTCATAATGTGGTTCAACTAAATGACAACCTTCTTTGTTCCTTTAGGTTCAGTAGTTTATGTCTTCTGCCATGAATGCCAATAGCAGGGAGGGTGTGTTGGTTTTCATGCATAAATGTTATTAGAATTATTGCACTTACCTTTGTGGCTTGGTGGTTGTGGAGCACGAAGTATGTTGGTAGATGTCTTCCCTTTGTTGGGCTGTGGAAAGTAGGCATTATCATAGAAAACCTATTTGGAAATATCAGGAAAATTAGAGGCAGGACAAAATGTATGAAGAATAATAGCCATTTGAAGTTACATAAAAATTTAGTTTGTAATTCACATAGGGGATGGGGCAGCATTCGTAGAGAACTGGATTTCTGGTGAACCAAGTAGCTTACCTCCTATATTCAGCAAACCTTGATATTTTCTGGCGATTCTATAGCTTATTATGGCTGATTCTTGAAAGAATGGTCTTCCTGCTTCGGAGATAAGTATTCACTTTCTCTTACTATCACCATTTGCAGATATTCGTACAAGATAGTTTTACCCGCTGCTGTCTAAAGCAAAGGCTGACCTCATTAAGGTACATATTCTATTTGGTTCTCATTGCTGGATGGAAACCATTACAAGTCCTTTTTTTTTTTTTCAGAATTTGCCTGGATTTGCACCAAGTCAACACAGAGAAAGGATGGGATTTCATTGTGCATTACTCATAAGAATATTTTTCTGCAGGTTGCTTCTGTGGCGTCCCAGTTGAAGCAGGAGAGGACTGCCCTTAACGAAATAATTTATAAAATCTTTGACTATGGAATATCAGTATGAGATTGTAATTCATCACTCATCAGTAACTGCATTGTTCTCAGCTGCCCACGGGCAATTAGGGCAAAGCTGCTGTGCACTGAATGACTTGACGTAGATGGGAGTTTTTTCAATAGCTATCCTGAGCTTTGCAAGGCATATTTCTAGTTTGCAAGCTTACTATCAATACTTGATGTTTCTTTTCTGGTTTCATGTACCACCTGTTTGAATTTGTTTCATGTTTCTAAATGGCTTAGCCTCGATTAACTACATAATAAAGGGAAGTGGCTATGAGATTGAGAAGACTCTCCTAACTGCATCCAAGCTCATAACAGCAAACATTTGTAATTCCCTCTCCCTCCCTCCCTCTCTCCCCATCTTGCTCACACGAGTGAATGCGTCGACAATACCTACTTGTGGCCATGAAAAAAGGCCTTCCTGTAGTTGCACCAAGGTCTCCATCTGAAGATTTACTATTGTAAACATGGAAGATGATGACGAAAGTGGGCAAGAATGGTGCAGAAACGTGCCCAGGGAAAACTGCTTGTGTGGCAAGGAAAAGTTCTGCTTGTGTGGTCTGCTATCAGTAGCTCTTTAAAGTTTAAATGATCAACATCATGAATGGAAGACGATAACGAAACCGGGCAAGAATGGTGCAGAAACGTGCCCAGGAAAAATTCTGCTCGTGTGGTCAGCTATCAGCAGCTCTTAAAAGTTTAAGTGATCAACATCATGATCGTTTACGTTGGACGCAGATATACTTGGTTGTTGCGTTGGCGTCATGATAGCCGCAGTAAACTTGCAGTGATGATCATTACAACACACTTATGAATTGAGCAAACATTTTGAGGTCGACGTGTACCACTGCTGTCATGATGTCAATGGCTACAGTCTAAGTTAACAATTCTTTTAATATGTCTCTCTCACAATCTTTAATATGAACTAAACTTTTGAGGTGTTACAATTTCACCACTATTAAGACACATGCATCCACACGCGTGGAACACCAAGTCTGAATGTTTAACAATTCTCTGATATTACTATAACAACTTAATCCACTTTGAGTTTGGGCCCTTGATCCGATAAATTTCAACCCGCCTTTTAGTAATTTCGATCTTAATCCAAAAAAAGTTCAACTACCTTAACAACTCTCTTTATAAACTCTTAAAAATTTCCTAAGTCTTCAATACCGATTTAAATTTTTGGAATGTTATAGATACATTTATAACATTGCGATTAGCAGCTTTGAAACCAATATTACAACATTGTTTTAACATTGCAGAGAGTTTCGCCGAATGATTGGCGGGTTTCAGCACACTTATGAGGCCTTCGGCAACACGAAGAACCAAGTGCAAGAAACATAACAAAATAATATATTGGATGGCTGTTTAGACCTGTAGAACACTTAAACACATGGGAAAGTGAATAGAATAGGGTGGAGTGGACGACTGACTGTCTGAGCGTCGACCCCTCTAAAGTCTGCGTAGTATGTTATAGTCAAAGAGCGACTGTTCGTTTGTCATTCACGTAACTGTGGGCATCAGACGGTGAAAATATACGTGCCTGCAAAAGTTCGAGACAAAGTTCCATCTCATCAAACCGGGTCAGTTTCAAAATTTAAACAGATTCTTGTAAACCTTCAAGACCAAACGACAAGTTAACGAAACCCGGGTCCCAGTCCTGTATATATTTTTCTGCTTGATATCAGTTACTGTTTCTGCCGCTGACTCTGACTCTGAGATCGAAACTGATAGCTGCCCAAGATCCTTCCAAGCATCCAGAAAATTAACAGCCTGACACCAAGCAAAAAACATAAAAGATTTATTGTTGAAAACATGTACAGACACACACAGCCTGTTCTTGAAGCAAACGAAACCAAAAGCTATTGCACAAGGATAAGGGTACGAAATGCAGGTGTGAGTACAGGTTTAGGTGCATATGCAAATTCTGGTAAGTTTCAAAAAAATTGAGCACATATATATATAATTTTATTTGTCAACATTGAAAGTTCGATTAAATAAAATGAAAGCAAGAAAGAGAAAAGAGGAAAAAAAATGAAGGAAAAGATAAAAGAAAGAAAGAAAAAAAAAACAAGAGCATCACAGCGAGCTGCACCCGCACCTTACCCGAATCGACTCAGGTGCTTTCCCAATTTTGGCTCAGCCGATAAAATCTAAATAGATCTTGATCTTATTTTATCTGTAGGTCTTCGTTCTACAAGTCTTCATTGTAGGTCTTCGACTCTTCGTTTACGAGTATCATTACTTAAGCTAGCAGCTTAATTACTTTAACTAGTCCTTACATCATAGATGACGATAACATGGCTTTTACCTGGTCTAATTGGTGAACGTTGGAATCTTCTATGCCATGCAAGTAGTCTGAAAACCATCACGGATTCAATACTTGAGGAACGGTGAAAATGAAAACCACGGAACCAAAAGAAGTCAACAACCTGAATATGCGTTATCTTTGAAAATCAGCAAACTCCGCGGCATCATGATGACTGAGAAATGACGCCCAAATTTTCTCTGTGAACAGCTCACTTCCATTGGGCCATAGACTGCGTCTGCTGTTGAGAAGTTTTCAGCATCACATGTCCTCTCACCAATTCCTTCCGGAATATTAGCAGTTTCTATTAAACTTTGATGCGGAGAAAAATTTAACACCACAGGTGATCCAAGGGACAAAATGGCAACAACTGGATAATAGGCAGACCCGTCTTGATGAGGCTGAAGACCATCAATTGAAAATGCACAGTTAATTCGTCAAACATAACTACATCATGTCATCAACAAACAATTAAGTCGCATAGAGTTATACCATGATGCCTTGATCAGGCAAGTATTCATTGATGAGTACATGATTGATTGGCGACGGGAACAAACCAGTACCCCCAGATATTTTTCCAGTTACTTTCGTAAGCCAAGGGGGCACTGCAAGACAGGCAGGACATGAGTACACGAAAGAAAAATGGACAAAAATAATAGAAAGAATTCAAAGAACCAAAAAGGCAAATAAGTAAGATGGACAACGCTGCAAAATAATCAATTCAAAAGCTAACACACAAGAGTGCGGAAGCATTACAAAAATTTGAAGTTTGTTCCAAACTTGAATAGATTCACAAAGCAACATATCAACAATAATTTGGAAGACCACTTGTAGAGGGGCAAGCACCAGATACTAAGGAATAAGGATGGACTCAGGGGTGACATGTCACCATCATGCAACGAGAGACGGAAAGGATTGAGCGAGCATCAATTGGGTGGGAATGTGAATCCATTCGAAGGACATTACCAGATTGACGCCCCAAGAGAGGCTTCATTTACCAAACACGCAAGCCATCTCCATCTAAAACCTAAACTTTACTCCAGATTACTTCTCTATCACAGAGGATATCTGAATTGACATTTTGGAAATAACAGTGCCTAACAATACGAGTCGTTGCAATTGTCGTCTCGAGGCATTAAAATATATTTCAACATGGCACTCGAGGAATCATCGACATGTCACTTTTGCTTGTTATGAGCCACAATGACGTCCTCAGGGAGAAGCTTTTTTTTTTCTCTTTCGAAATTCAGAGAGTCAAGTGAACTCTTAAACAACTTACGTTCTTGTGGAAGCAGACCCTTTTCATGGACAATACCCCCTGTTACACACAAAAGAGACAATCAATCGGCAAAGAGAGACAACGGGAGAAAAGATAAAGGATGCTAAACCAGATCAAACCCCAATTTTGAAGACGCCGATTCCTCAAGGTTTTCCATTTCGAAACCGGGACATTGTTAATCTGAAACAGGTGGCAAGAAAACAAAAAAATCAGAATCCTGATGTGGAACTTGCGTTGAGACGGAAAGCAAGCGAAGGAAGTGAGCATGTGTGATAAGAAGATCATTACATGATCGAGGAGCTCAAACTCTTCCGCCCCATCTACGAAGTCGGGAATATAGAAGACCGTCGGGACGGAGCCCACCACATGATCTCCAAAATTGGGGATCGCTTCCATCGCAGACCTTCCTACTCACGAAAGTCCTACTCGTCATATGGACTCCAGCAACATAAATATTATAACAAGGCGACGCCCATTCTTGCGACACGGATGTCGTTGAACCCACATAACCCAAACGACCAACAAGTCGGCTTTGCTTCTTCTATGGGAGGACAAGGTTTGAAGCGGGAATAGGTTCCCTTCACCCCGTCTGGAAAAGTCAAGTGGCCAACCGAAACCTCCTCTAGCGTACAGGACCGGAGCCCTAAACAGAGCAACATTTTGTTCACATAAGTTTCTGTTTCATCACGGTAAGGAACTCAAACGTACGGATCAGGTTATATGTTTTCTAAAAAACACTAATGGAAATGACAAAAATGCTCCTATCAATTAAGTTGAACGCCCTCTGTAACGGTAAACATGAAGTTCAAAAATTTTACTCCTCACAAAATGCCAAAATGCCACTCTGATAAAACATAGGATCATGTATTTTCATTTTATCTGCATAACAGGAAAAGCCTCCTACAATGTACAATAAATTTGAAGTCACAACATTTTTGGTTTAAGAATATCCTTCAACTGTAATCCCATTACGAGCCTCACCTTTTTCCTTTTTAAAATACAGGCTTCCTTTTCTTAACAGCTGTCAAATAAAGTTGCTTCTTAAGTAGAGGAGTTGTCCTTGGGTAGGAATGACGTTGATGCTAAACAATTTCTGAAACACTTTCCTACCTGAAAGACAAATGAATGAAAAAAAGGTAGAAATTGTGTAGAATACTTATGAATTACAACTCAAATTTGGAAATTTACATTTAAAGTGCCTGGGCTAACCAAATACCTCATAAAATCACTACTATTTGTGAAGTGACACCCATAAGAGGGAACGAAACGAAAGCCATTCCCCCCTCCCCTCCTTACGTTCCTTTGTTTGTATCCACATTTGCTTTCATAACCATAAATACTTTTCTAGTTGAGCGTTTACGTGCCTAAGCAACGCTTTTACGAGGACTGCATTGCATACCGGCCCTAATGCACCCATGCGAATGCACAACCTGGTATTTTGGCTATTTATAGAAAAGAGATGGACATTTAGATGTTCAGCAAAAGCCACTTTCCTTCTTGCCCTTAGGGGGGCTTTCCTTTTATAGATTAGGGGCTTCCTGGTCATTTCATGCCCAGTCCATCCACTAGGTCGTATATATAACCTATTTATGTCTGGTAAATATTAGTCTGTTCACCCAACGGCACTGTACACAGGGTGCAGTTTTTCTCGCCAATGAGGTCGCCCACTCAATGCATGGCACCGCTTTCTTCATCCTCAAATTGGACATCTCCAAGGCCTTCTACCAAGTCAACTGAAGCTTTCTGATGTCGCTACTGCAGTTCACCGGCCTCGGTTGGAAGTGACATGGTTGAATCCAGGCATTTATCTCAGATGCGCAGCACGTGATCTCCTTCAGTGGCCAAGCTGGCAATTTCTTGCAGCTCCAGTGGGACTCCATGAGGGCTGTCCTTTCACCCGCTTTCCCTTCAAGCTTCAGATTTATCCGTGACATTTCTAAACGCCTACAAAACAAACAGTTTTCAGATGTGAATGCGTGCGCGTGCAGTGTGAAGGGAAGGGAAGGTAACTGCCTGTCGGTACAGTTGGAGATGGGGTAGACCATACTCATCCCATATTGCATTATCAATTTTTTGGCTCAGGCCCATATCAACGTTTCGGGCCTTGCCCGAGAAGGCCGGATGACTAGCAAAACCAGCAGCAGGAAGCCTTATGTTGCCATAGGTCAACTCTCAACTTTAGGCCCACATAGTTGACAAAGTCATTTGATGAGATTTGCCTAATCTATTGATTTAAGAAAAAAGATTAGATGAACCAACGTCCTGGATGGAATGGTACTGATTCACTGAACGGAAACAAAGCCGATATTGCTTCTCAATGCGCTCACTTTGTTAAGGATTTTGTTTCTTACAATAAAAAGCAGCCTTGACTCCACCAAAAGTATGAAAAAGAAAAAAAAAAAAAATATTTACAGGTCACCTGAAAAATATCCGAAATACACATCAGATTAGATCACAAGTTGGTGCCTCGATCACGTAGAACATATTAACTATTTTCTAATCTGGGTAAATCGATCTGACAGTGGGCTTGGAGCGAGATTGCTGCCACTGGAGGCACTACCTCCAGGTTTGCTGCTGAAACCACTGAAGCCACCTGTGCAACGCCAAAGCAAATTCGGCTGTCAAGAAATGACTGACTAGAGAAAAATTAGCATGAATGATTTTGCTATTACACAATCGGTAAAGTTCTAAGGTAGGCCTCATCGTTGTGAAAAGAAGGTACTCTCCCAAATCCAGAGGTTTTGAGAACAAAAAAAAAGGAATTACGCAAGGAAATTTCCTCACGGGATATTGCATCCACACTCCATGCTCAATGATGAAACAAAACCTACAAGGACTCAGACCAGCCCTGGCCTGTCAGAACCAGGCCCAACCTTGATAAGGCCAGACAAAGCCCCACCTGAGCTCAAGCTGATCCCAGCTAAGCTGCACCAAATCCCAGCTTGTTAATATATTGCTTACCCGATCAGGCCCAGCCCAGCCCAGTTGATAGTTGCTAACTGATAACAGTAGTGGATCTATGTGTGGGCTGGTGCAGGCCACTGACCTGCCCACGCCAGCCAACACCAGCCCTTGAAAAATTTTACCATGAGGGAGCAGGACCTGGGTCCAGCCAGATGTGGTGCCCAGACCAAACTCATGTCAACGCCCATAGGCACCAAACCCAAGGGTTAGTGCCCCTGATAACTCTGCCACTGACTGATACTGTAGCACTGGACCCCTCCAAGCGAAAAACCCCCAACAATCTGACATCGGTTGGAAAATCATATATATATATATATATATATATATATATATATATATATATATATATAGAGAGAGAGAGAGAGAGAGAGAGAGAGAGAGATTTCAGCTTCTTTTCCCATCTTCTTCCATTAGGAAGGAGAGGGATTCAATGATGGGAAGGACGTTTCAAGTTCTTTCCCCCATCCTCTAAAAGACAGGTTAGGTTTTTTTTTTTTTTTGGAAATGTAGACAAAAACTTCTATCTGAACTTTACGGAACTGTTACTAGTATTACCAACATGTTATTTTTTACAATTTTTAATAAACCTAACTTATTTAGGCTTAATCAAGAAATTTAGGTTGAAGCCAAGGAACAGACCAGACCTATTATGCCGAGTCGAGTCCTGGATCCCTGACTAGGCTTGGCATAGAATTTACATCCCGAGCTCAGGTAGGGCCATCACAGGTCAGTTATGAAACCGAAACTGGGTCATAACTAGGTAAGGAGTTTAGCGGTTACCATTAGTTTGCACTTGAAAAAGGGGAAAAGAAAACTCATGAAGTGCAGGCTTCAACAACCCATGCATGAATTAGCTATCATAAACTTAAAACAAATATTTCAGAAATTAAATTTCTACCTGTACTTGCACCAGCACCAGCAAATCCACCACCAGTAGCAGCTCCAGCAAAACCACCTCCACCAGATGCCGCAGCAGAAAATCCACCACTAGTAGCAGCTCCAGCAAATCCACCTCCAAATGCATTTGGAGAAGCAAGTCCTGCTCCAGGTAATCCAACACCAAACTGTCTTGATTGTCCAAAAGATCCAAGAACTGAACCCAGAGACTGCTGCCCCCCTCCAATCTGAGCAGGTTGCCCAAATGAATTGTTGACAGGCATAGCATTTTTCATTCCACCGAAACCTCCAGAAAACAGGTTCGAACCACTTGGCTTAGATGGCTGGGCAGGCAAAGTAAAGGAAGCTGGTTTAAAGAGTTCACCATTAGGAGTTGACATGGAAATTGCAGTGTTTGCTTGTGTTGAGACAGAAAATGAGCCACCAAAAAGGTTACTTTTGGGTGCATTTGAGATAGTCGAGCCAAGGCCAAAGCCATCCAGTGATCCAAGGTTCAATGTGGTTGTGGAATCTGAAAGTTCTTCTTCCATCTCATCTTCTTGGACTGTCGTCGTATCCATATTTTCTGCCACCGACGTGCTAACAGTTGTTTGTTGAGAGCTCAAAGAGATATTAGATAAAGAACCAAACAAGTTGGATGAACTGCCAAAAGAAAATCCTGTTGAAACTCCAGCCGTAGAGATTGTTACCGGTGTTGGCACGAAATCCGCTTTTGAAACAATGGTGCCTTCATCAGGTTTCTGAGGGCTCGATTTTGACACATGCACTGTTGGTGGGACGAAAGTTGAAGTGTGGATATTGTTCTTTGAATCAGAGAGTAGCCCCTCAGAGGTCGGCACTATTTCATGAAGGCCATGGGTTGCATGGCCATCATCTAAGCCAACTGTGTGAAGTGAAAGTGACCCCTTTGGATGGTCCAGGTGAACATACACTGGTGATGAAGCTGGTGCTAGTGTTGCACTGGATGAAGCTCCAGATGACAGAATTGGTGCTGAGGTTGCAGATGATGAACTTGGGGACACCGAAAATAATGGATTACTTGGTGGCAGTAGTGATGAAGTTGATGTCTCAGCAGATGATGAGAAAGCTGAAGCCGATCCCGTGGATGCTGATGCTTGAAAAGATGATAAAACAGGTGGAGCTAATGTAGGTTCAGAAACTGTGGCCGTTAATAAAACTTCGCTAGACTGGACCCTTTCAGTGTCTGCACTTATCTGCCTTGTTGCTTCAGATAAACCATCAGTAGTTGTAGAAGAAAATGAATGAACATATAAAGGCTTATTTAAACTTGAAGTTGTTCCTGACGGCAAAAATGCTGAAACAGGTGATGGTGCAAGCAAAGTGGATACAGGTGATGTGGGCGCTGAAGAGGATGCAGATTTAGGTAGGATAGATGTTCCAGTTGATAGAGTTTTGGTAGCTTGAGCACTGCCTGTGCTATGAGTTGATTGTAATGCTTCCATAAAGGGACCAGCTGGTAGCAGTGACGGATATTTTGATGAAGTGAACTTAGATTTTGAAACTGGCAAACTATGCTCCAAACCTGCTGCATATTTATGGTTGTCGTCCTCCAGCTTTTCACCAGAAAAACTTGCACACTGAAGACTTGCATGGGCAGCAGCTATTCCTTGTTCTATCACTTCTGACGGAACTTGCATGATTCTTGACTGCTCACTCAGCTTGGAGTTGAAGATATGTGCACTGGCACCTGTTTTAGCAGCAAAATATGCTTGACCTGTTGAGTTAACGGTCCCCTTAGCACTGGGAACTGCACTGCTTTTCCCATCATAGGTTATACTGCCTTCAATATCAGCACTGTGGAGAGTCGACAATGGCACAGAAAATGTTGATGGAAGGATATTTGCCCTCAGAACAGACGTTCCAGGAGCGTCTGATGCTAAATTACTTGGTGCTTCATATTTAGATTTGGACTCGTTGAAAGAAAAGTGAAGTGGCATTTTGGAACTCCACTTCTTAGCCTCAAAACAATTTTCTATACATGAAAAAATTAGCAATTCCAATAATTAACAACACATAAAATACAAGTTACACAGTCCAATGAACATAGTC
Source organism: Nymphaea thermarum (assembly GCA_011799765.1). Classification (NCBI taxonomy): domain Eukaryota; kingdom Viridiplantae; phylum Streptophyta; class Magnoliopsida; order Nymphaeales; family Nymphaeaceae; genus Nymphaea; species Nymphaea thermarum. The sequence continues at coordinate 118,446 of JAANDH010000383.1, forward strand.
ATTAAGATCTGAAAATAGTACCTTTACTTGCAGGGTACTGGTCATGCAGATGACTATTCGTAGATGGCAGCGGCAGGGAAACTGCCGAATCCTTATCAGAAGATCCAACGAATCCAGATTGTGAATTAAACACCCTTTTGCTCTTCTCAAGAGAGAACTTATCTACGGTCACAACTGGAAATTCCTCTTTCAAAATCCTCTTAACTATCGTTTTTGGAGGATCAAAGCAAACCAAATGCTGCACAAGACCAAGAACGTTCATGAGCATAAACATGCTCTTTCCAATAACAAAATTTGATTGGGTGCAACAAGCTATACATAACAAAGATATGTAATAATTGCTCGAGTTTGTTGATGCCAAATACGCTCACAAGAGTGTTGGGTCACATCACTGCTAAATTATGTGACTACGGTTTCATGTCTGCATATTATATGCATATGTACATATATTTATATATGTATGCTACATAACTCGCATTTATGTGTGAGTAGACATACAGTTTTTGTTGTAGTTCTCTTTCTGTTCTTTTGTATCCTTTTCACATAATTTCTACTTCACTCTTGTAAGCTTTTCCCCCCTTTTTGTTTATTTTAGCCACATCCATGATAAGGGCTGTTGGAGCTAGCCGTTGGTTAGATTTTGGGCTTCTGGAACTCCTCTATGATGAAATCTAGTATTATTTCTTGAGTTTGTTGCTCTTTGAGAAAATGATGTTTTAGCCTAGACATTGGTCCATGAGAACCATTTGTTTTTCCTAAATTCCTGAGAAAGATAGTTGCTGCCATTTCTTTTACATGATATCAGAAATCAGCCCAACTGTCGGGTCTTCCCTTGCTCGCACCTCAGAAAGTGTGATGTTGATGATTGTGGTTCCTTTGTTATGTGGCTTGTGCTGATCATATAGGCAGGGTAGATATTGTGATAGTGATTATTTGAGCTCTTTTGCTGCCTTCTTCTCCTGTATTTTAAGCAAAAATCTCTGTTTTCAACATGGAAGAAAGAACATAGCCACCATTTATTGCAAGAGCTCTTTCGTGCCATATTACGTTGTCCTCTACCATGTAACACCATATTTGTGAAGGGCACTTTGAGGATTTTCAGGTTTCAATGATAAAAAGGAAAAATAATTATTCTCTCAAAAGAAATGGATGGCAAGGCCATAAAGCTTTTGAGAATTCACTGAATTATTGTTCAACCCATGAATAGGTCTTCTTTCCTTTCGACCATCCATTGTCACCATCTCAGAAACATTAGTAACACGCTGCAACTGGTGCCACACCACCTGCCTCATTAACCAACCCCTTCTCAATCGAGGCACAGAAAATAATGCATATCTCAAGCCAAAAAGAAGTGCAGGAATCTGGTAAACAAGCAAACAAAGGAAGTCCAATAGGGGGGAAAAAAAGCATCACAGGGGAAGAACTCATGCAACAAAAACCATTATGTTATTGTCGAACAGATGCTATGGCCTTACTTGGTCCACTGAATCTCTTCTCCTTCTTGCAGTCGCTGGTTCCAAATTCTGGAAAATGTTCAACTTTTCTTCTTTATGGGTACCAAATGAGGAAGAAATTAGTGGCTTCTTGCTCAAATGCACAGCAGAATCAGCTCCATTAGAATGAGGAGATTGGAAAGCATCTTCATTGTAAGCAAGTCCAATTGATTCAAACAGTTCCTTTGTTGTTTCATGCCGCTTAACAGTGGAAGGAGCAATGTTAAGAGTAGCCATCTGTTTCGAGAGGCATTCTGAAAGATGAGTAGATGCAGCCAACTGTGAATTCATTGTGCTGTATAGACTACGGAGTTCATGTCCTCGTCTTCAACAATATAGAAAAACTAATCAGAATGGTATGAAAACAACTAATAAACTGCAGTAGATTCCTGAAATCACTATCTAGTTTAGAGTCCTCAAACATTGAAACCACTGTACCCTCTCTATAGATATATACATGAAAGCATATCCATTGTAGATAGTCTAAAATGATATTGCACCTTATGCATGGCCATGACATAAACAATATATTGTACTTACAAAAAACAAAAGAACGAGAAACTATCAACTTGACAAGTTTTTAGAATGATGGCAAAATATTTTTCAACATTACATATCTTCTATTTGGTTTCTGATCTATAACTTTGGATTTAATTCCAAAGACTTTCTTTTCAACGATACCATTGCATTCTGCAATCCCAGCTAACTTACTAAGTAAAATTCTGATTTTATATTGGTAATTGTAATTGAAGCAAAAAGGTGCGGGAAAAAAAGTGAAGCAATGGTGATACTATTGTAACCAACTCCAAATGTTTTTATCATTAACTAGGTTCACTACACCACAACACGTCAGACTAGCTAATGGCAAACTGTCCCCCATTTTGGGCAGCGGTGATATCTATCTCCCACCCTTGGGCACCATTACACATGTGCTATATGCTCCAGGGTTTCCTATTAATCTGTTATCTGTTAAGCAACTTACTAGTGACTTATAGTGTTGAGTCATTTTTATACTGGTTCATGTTCTTTTCAGGACTTACAAACTGACAAGATAATTGATGGTGGCAATCAACGTGAGGGACTTTATTTCCTTTCTGTCTCAGTAGATATTGTTGGCTTGTTGCATCTTCATTCATATCGAGGAGCTCTCCTTTGCAATGACATCATCCATCTACGTCCAAACTTTGTCGCATGTTTCCAAATATTCCTGCATCAGAGTCTTTCTTATGTGATGCGTGCCAATTAGGCAAGCATACACGAAGCAGTTTTCCTTCTAGTCAGAGTCTATCTAGTCAAAATCCTGTTGATCTCCTTCATGTGGATGTTTGGAGTCCTAGTTGGGTTTTTTTCGTTCGCGTTTCTAGTATTAACTTGTTTTGGTACATGATTTTGCTGGAGTCCGTTGGGTATTTTTGTTACGAGAGAGATCAGACGTTATTTGTATTCTTCAGAAATTTGTCAAAGAAATAAAAACTCAGTTTGGTTTCATTGTCAAAAGTATCCGCACTAATAATGCTCTTGAATTCAAATATTCAGTTCCTACTTCAATTTTATGTCAATCATGGAATTCAACCACAATATACTTGTCCCCACACGTCACAACAAAATGGTTTCACCAAATGCAAACATCGACAACTTCTAAATATGGCTCACCCTCATGTTGCATACTCATATGCCCGCCTGTTTTTTGGGTGAAGCTATTTTTACTGCATGCTATCGCACTAATAAATTGTCCTCGTCTGCCATCTAAAGAACGCATTCTCATTCAAATATTATATCCAGATCAACCATCTTTCATATACCTCCCAAAGTATTTGGATGCACTTGTATTGCATACATCTTAGGCCCAAACAGAAACAAACTTGTTGCTCAAGCCATCAAATGTGTATTCATTGGATATTCTGCCAAACAAAAAGGATATCAGTGCTTTGATCCCCAGACCAGGAAAGAGATTATCAGTGCGGATGTTACATTCTTTGAGTCTCGTTCTTATTTTTCCTCTGCGAGTCCCACTATGTTTGAGATGCCAATTTCTATTCCTCTTCCCATTCCTCTAGTGTCACTTGAGTCTATTCCCCCTCTCCACCTTTGTCATGTGAACGTTTCCTTGATCCTCCATTAGTCTACACTAACCGTCAAGGTCCCTCTCCAAACCACCCACCAGAGCTTGTATGATCTATACTCGACTATCACTCGACCTAACATTAGCTTTATTGTGAATAAACTAAATCAGTTCATGGTGAAACCCTAAAAGGATCATTGGAAGGCTGCATTAACGATGGTAAGATGTTCAAAAAGGGAGGATGTGTTGCCATAGAAGCCTATAGTGATGTTCATTATGCAGGGTCTCCAGATGACAGAAAGTCTACTACAGGTTTTTGTGTTTCTATTGGAGGTAATCTTATTTCTTGGAGAGCAAGAAACAGAATGTGGTTGCCCGATCTAGTGCTGAGTCTGATATAATGCTATGGCCCAAACTGCAGCTGAAATGTCATGGGTCATATCAGTGTTCCTAGATTAGGTCATTTCAGTGAATCTCCTTATGAAGATGTATTGTGATAACAGAGCAGCAAGCTATATTGCAAATAACTACGTTTTTCATGAGAACGAATACATTGAAGTAGATTGTCATTATATTCGGGACTTGGTACAAAAAAGAGTTATTAGTACCATTCATGTTTAATCTGAAGTTTAGGCAGCTGATAATTTTATCAAGGCTCTTCCCATAGGCGATTTCTTGAGAGGATAGTTAATATCTATGCGCCAGCTTGAGAGGGAGTGTTAAATATATATGACTGTCGGTTTGAGTTATTTTGCAATATTAGGAAATTGAAATGTGTGTCTTTTACTGTTATCTTATTTTAGTTGGACTAAAATTGTAATTCTGGTTACCGCCAGCCCTAATCTCTTTTAACTCTGAGATTAGGGTTATGTTAATGATAATTTTGAATGTTCTCTCTCTGTGGTCGTAATAGTAAAATTATATACCATGATTGAATGATGTTTTGTTTGTTTGAGCAGATGACACTCCCGTTATTGCTTAAGTAAAAAGGAAAGGAAGGGCTCCTGGAGGTGGTATAAATGTAACCTTTAGATGTTCTTTTGGTGGAAGGGAGTTCAAAGTGACATATATAAGAGTTAAAACACATATACTGCAAATTAAAGATCAAGGCAGTCAAATATGTAAGCAGATTACAAATGGTAATTGTGAATGAGTTGAAGATGCAGCAAGAGAATTATGAGAAGAAGAAGGTGCTCCTTCATTCAGATTTACTAACATTCTTTCAATACTTCTATGTGATAATTAATGAAGGGCGAAAAAAAGAAAAGGTAGGTACAACTCAAAAATCAATTAATTTGCTTTTCTAGTTTCATACCATTTAATGCAGCTAGAAATCCATAGTGGAAAGATCTAGTCACATCTCTTGGAATAACCCCACCACATGTAGATCCAAAATTATCAAGCCATAGGCTGGCATGTCTTAATAAGATTTAGAGATCCAAATCAAAATGAACAAGCTCACAATGAGTTTGCAAGCTTTTATACAAGAGAGAAGATATATCTGTACTTGTAGATAGAGACATCCATGAATCTATCTATCTATTGCTTGGTAGGTCAAACATGAACATGCTTATCCCACTCTTCAGTATCTCGTTTTGAGGTTGTTAGTTGAACCTGCTACGTCTTCATGCTCTAAAAGGAATTAGAGCACCTATTCACATATTCACAACATTAAAAAAAATAATTTACAAGCAAGTGTGCATAAGATTTAGTTTATGTGCATTCTAACCATTAGTTACTTTCACGAAACAAAGATGATTACAAGTAAATCAATATTGATATTGCAGGCTTTTCTTATTTATATACTTTTATATACTTGACTACTTGGTAATAATTATACTTAACTTGAATTATAGGCAAAGCAGCAAAAATTGGAATGTGAATGGTGAGGAATTTAACTTTGAAGAAGAAGATGATCTTAACATTCCTAATTCAGGGTTAAATGAACCATCTATGCAACAGTAGGAGGTAAAGGGGGACAAGGAGGAGGCTAGGAGGTGGACATGGAAGAGGAACAAGAACTATAATCCTGACAATCTTGGCCTACTTATGTTTTATGAGATTACATGTAGGAAGTAAGAACTATGAAAGGAACTTAAACATTGTCTTACTGATTCCTGTTTTTGTGGTTAGATATATATGTATATATATATATATATATATATATATATATATATATATATATATACTTACTTCTTTTGTTGTAGCAGATTTTCTTAAAACGCCATACCTTCATCATATCCGTATCCAAACCTATGTGACTTAGATCATCACATGACCAAGATGAACCGCTAAGAACTTTCTGTCAGCACTTAAATTTCTCACAAAGTCACAAAATGTCCACTAAGTTTAGATCAGTAAGGTACAGGAACAATAAGAATTGAAACTGCTCTCCGGGTCATGACTTAACATGTATCTCAGAACAACAATGCAAGCTCTAAAAGTTGAAGGTCCAATTTCCACTATGAAATGTAAAGGGGGCAGAGTCAAAATCTGACATGAAAATTCAAAATCTTCATGTTTGCAAGCAATTGCCTATCGTAACACAAAGTGGTTGGCTGTAGATCTTAATTCTTACATCGTTTGAAACCTTTTTACTGTTGAAATTGGACAGCACCCTGTTTTAAATCACATCATGCATTTTTTTACATCCTATCAGTGCCACACTGTTAATTATATAATTATATCATGCACCTTTTTTACATATTTCTATAGAACCCAACTAGATCTCGCCATGTAACCAAAGCCCAAATATCCTTCCAACCATTCCCAGCCCAAACCCAAACCCGTTAACACTTGGATCTGACTTTCTGTAACCAAAACCTGAAAAACCAGATGGATGTCCAACATAAGCTCAATCGAAGTCCCCACTTTCACTCCTGCAACAAGCTCATACTAAGAACTATATATATATCAGATATCAAGGTCTGAGTACCACAAACAAAAGAGAGAATGCATTTGCCTTTCCTCCCAAGGCCACACTGAAATACGGTGGAATACTTGAACATTTCAAAACATGAGCAAGTTGTTAAATTTTCTATAATATGACAGAATTGCTTACTGGATATGTTCTCCAACTATACAAAACAATTTCACATCAAAAGCTTGAAAACAAATAATTCCAATCATACCTCAACAACTCCATGCTGTTTTGGGAACCTTTCACTCTAGATTTTATATCCTCACCACCAAATTTATTTAGCTCAAGAACATTGAAATGTCTTTCCAGTTCTACGAGTTGTTTTATCAGGTCCTGGCAAGGAAATAACAAAATGGACGGTCACAAGATTTTTATAAAGGAAGATATCTTATGACCCAAAAAAACAAAAAAAAGCAAAATACTGTACCTGCTTTGCTTTAAACAACCTCCGCCGCTTAACCTCAAACTCAGGACGCAACTTCTGACAGTCCCACAGGTCCCAATATTTGCTATTTTTAGCTTGCCTAACTATGCTTTTCATATGGACTTCCTTGGCTATGGCTATAACAGACAGCAAACAGGCAAGCATGGATAGAAAGTTGAATCAAAATCACAAACATACTCTTGATACGCACTACAAAACTTAAAAGAATATCTATGAAAAGATTTATATTTGCTTGTGAAAAATTGAAGGACAAAATTAATATATTCTTACAAAATTTGAAGGCTTCAAAAATAAAGATGTGTATGGCAAAAATTAAAATAAAAATTGCATAAAAATGGAGCCAGTGATAAGAACACCTTAGTCACCCAAAAGGAATTGAAACACCAACATGTACGTGCACACGCAGTTGCAGTAAAACAAAATACATAATGTTAATACCATGAAAAGGGAGAGAATCACAAGACCCTCGAAAAATATCAGTGTGTGTTCATTATGAGTACTAAATGTTATATCCTGTGGTATACATTAGTAATATGCAACTAACAATTTTCACAGGATTTATATACATAATCATCTTTCTTATCCTCAGATCAACTATGCCAGAGTACAATTGACAAAATTATCCTTCACTTATACCAAAAAATCAGTTTGTGAAATTATCAATCATCAACGACATATGAAGGGAAGAAAAGGATTATTGTGCAATGCAAGACTCCCTCGAACATCACATTTTCGAATTTAATTTCATCATCTTGACATTTTCTACAATGATTTTAAATAGAGAATCAACTACCCACTTTAGGTGATATTTACAATTTTACATATTATTAACTTCAAGTTCTGAGCAACATATGTGTTTATGTTTAAAGATGTGTCCCACGTGCTAGTTTTTGAGCACTACCACGTTGTACTAAGTGTAACTCAATGTCGTAAAAAAGTTACTGGAGACATATCAGTTTGCTTACCAATATGTAGATTGCCTTATTTTATGAATATATGAATTTAAACATCACTAAAATATTTTAAATTGACTTAGAAAAATAAAAACCGAAAAATAGGCCTTGAAACATAATGTAACTCATCATCTCCTATCTTCAGATTTATAGCCACATAGTGTTGCTAAGATATAGCTATGTCTTTCAAAATTATGCTCTCCAGGTAATATTCACATTGTGTACTCCAGGTTACAAATAAAGTGTGTTTGTGTGCATCCTTATATAGAGTGTGCATATATTTGCAATTATACCAAGCATATCTGCACAATGACACCGTATATATTTCTCTGGTGCAGCTAACAATGCACAGATTTCGAACTTAAAATTTCTATTTAAAAAATCAAATATTCAATTTGAATCACATATAGAAGTAAAATTTCAAATTGCTGTAACTAGAGTTAGGAGAAATCTTTCTACTTCCTTCCTTGCCCCATGTCCCACTTGGACAACACGTTGAAGTTTAGTCATATGATACTTACATATCCAACATTCGTATTAAGGGCTACTCTATACAATAACTCACTACTTTACCAGATGCCCTCAATTATTTATATTTATAACCACATCAGAATGTTGAACCAAGCAACATGCAGTATGAATTTAAAAGAAAGACATAATCAGAATCTGGAAGTAACTAAGCTGAAAGAAGCAATACCCCAAAAAAGGCAATCCAACATGAATCACTATGCCAGTGAAAAAAATACAGAATACCATTATGTGAAGGAAAAAAAAAATTGCATACCCTGCATAGCCTTATTTTGGAGGTTTTGAATATCCTGAAGGTGCCCATTCGTTATGCTCTAGTCACAAAACAAACAAAAAAGAAAGATTTAGAGTAATCCTTAAATCCAACAAAAAACATGAAAAGAATATTCATAAATTACAAACTCCACAAATTACTATAGTTTGACACTGTTTCCTACAGTACACCCTTATCTGCTCCCATTCTCCCCTTGCTAAAAGGAAAAGGAATAGCTACAATATTATCCAGGATGGTTAAAAACCACACCAATCAAGAAAACTATGAACTGAAAGAAACTAAAATAGTTGAACTGTTTTGTTATGTAGCGAATATGCCCAGATAGCTGCACAACTTTCTGAGATTAAATATGAATATGCAGGAAAGTTTCACAGAAGAAAGCTGCACAAGTTGACAATTGGCCATGAAGGTATTTTATAAGACAATACCCAAAAGTCGAGCATGTTTTTCTCAATCATCGGAAGCTTTCTGAGAACATTCTCAAATTTCCCTTGTTTTCCTACAGTAGTTGATGGTAGAATGACCAACTACGAGACTATGACACAAAACACCTAGATTAGGATGTTATGACTTGGCACCAAACCTATTAACCTCTTCAAACTATTCTTGCTACACTGCAAATGCTTACAATAGCACTTGGTCTGACTGAATGTCCTTAAAAACAACAAAATTGTATGCTCTCAAGGGACCTAGCAGACTCTACAACAATGACCTCATATGTTGCCACATTGAAGATAATGCAGTTACAAATAGTTCTCAAGTTCAGTTTATACTATTGTGGGTACATGCATAGAGACAAAGCTTTCGGCAACCAACTGCATGATCTAATTTTGCATATGCATGTCCAATACATGTCTTCATTATACATATACATACTACACATTACCAAATGTGTGTGCCCATTAACAAACCTTAGAAACTATATCCACTGAAAGGTATGCCATATATCCTATTCATTCAAGTTTCAACCTAAAACTTTCGTTTGACCAATCGATGAAATGAAGTCATTTAGCTTGCTATGTCTTTACAATTTAGTTCTAAAATACCCTTTAATGTACATCTTGCACAGGTAATTGTAGCACGCCACCAAAAAGAGAGATGTGATGTATACAAATTAATCGAGTACCAGCAAACTGGTTATCACAAATTTTATCTAACCAAACATTGATTAATATCAACGTCTTTCTGTAGGTCATATTTCTAATCTTATTCATTTATCAATTCTTTCATGTTAATCAAAATCTAGCTGTCATTACAAGCCACCATCTGGTAAAATTTGTGGTCTTCTTGATAAGGTTTTATCACCTCACTGTCTTCACCATGAGAAAAGACAATGGAACTTTTCCCCAAGTATCTGCTTCAATATATAAGCATAAACAGGTGAAAGTAAAAACAGGATGTTTTTTTACCACCAAAAGTGTCCAGCAGATCCGAGGGATGGTGTCGCATGAATAAGGAACAAAAGTTTAAAGCAGACACTTTAGAATTTTACCTTCCAATCCCTGCATCTTTTGGACAGGCTCCTTATTGACCCCTCTATTGCTAATATGCAGTCTTTTTGGATGACTGGGGATGCATCCATATAACCTCCCTCTGCTTCAACACTGAAAAGCAGGCAATCTAGCTCCTTGGCCATTTCCCTTACCTGGCCAATCCAAAAGAATCCACTTCAGTAACCAATTTAGCTTGATGTTTTATATACACATGCATGCATGCATGTGCATGTGCATGCACACACATATCTATACATAACATGAGAGGTGCTTCAATCTATCACCGTCAAGGCACACGTACCCATGCATGTGGGACCTCAAGCTCAAGGGTGGAGCTATGTTTTGGTACCAACCGTAACAACCTGACCCACTTTCATAGTGGGTTCGGACTACTAATTTGATGGGTTCCGACCTACTCCTCAACAAGTTTGGTTTCAGCCATAAAAAGGGTAGAAACCTACAAACTAGGACAATCAATCATTTAACTACCTTCTTTATAAGCCTTTGAAGATATTTCAAAACCTTTGATACACTGTGGCACATGGGTACTGGTATAGACACAGCAATACGGGAGCAGACATGGCAAATCTTAAAAATGTAGGGCACTGGGGTACACAAGTTATATATATATATATATATATATATATATATATATATTGAGTATTTTTTGACAAAGTTGTTTGTCTCAGGAAAGCATGAAAAACTCAAAAAGCTTTAAAAGATGAAAAAAATGAAGAAATTTATGTAAAAATAAAATAAACCAGAAACTAATAAGAAAAGATAAATAAAACTAGATAAAAGTGATAAAAAGAATGTTAATGACGAAAAACAATGTAGTTTAAGTTCAAATTCGAATACATGATGATATAAACGGAAAAAAATAGTAAAATGAAAAAATAGGAAAAATGTGAAAATAATGCAATAAATATATTTTTCCAGTTTTTTTCAAAATTTTTCTTGTTTTTCTCATTAATATAACCATATGTTCATAAATACAGCGAGTTAAATTAGTTTTCCTGTAAATATAAATAATGTTGAGGGGTTAAAGTTTTATTAAAAAAAGGTGCTTAAAGAGGGAAAAGCCGCAGAAGGCCCATCAACACATGAACTGGCCAAAACATTTTTATTAAAAGAAAAACATAACTGTTATATTGTTCGGATCTGATCTAACTTAGACTCAAACCATGTTGCACTCAATTACCCATTTCAGAGTACCCCCGTAGTGACACGATTACCATGAGCTAAGTCATGTACCCATATGACTTAGTCGATATGGGAATAGTGGGTTGCCACGGCAAATATAATAAGCCTTAGATTTTCATCAAGGAGGTGCTTGAATCCTGAAGGTGAAGGTGATAGAGCATAAATGAAATCCTCTCAGAAGATCTCAAAAACTCAAAATATTAGAAAAGTAGAAAATGTTAAGAAATATTTATACACATAGGCCATCTACCTCCACTCAGCTCTATCAAGTTTCCTCCAAGAAACCAACTGCAAGACCCATTGTCGTGCAGGAACAAAAGTCAGCCTTGGTGATCTGATAGGGCCACCACAAACCAATCCGAATCTACATAGGAAATTTTTTACTAATTATCTTATTGAAAATGTAAAAGTTCAAAATGAATATTAAAATGTTAAAAGATAACACAAAAATATTAAAAATATTATTCCGGGAAACAAGTGATATTACTATTTTGTGATAATTACAGGATACCTCAAATTTTCAATCCCTTCTTGTCTTATTTGGTTTCCTGTTTTCAACACGATTTTTTTTAATATATCCAAAAACCCAGGTTGTCAGAAACACACACATATTATAGCAGATATACACAAACACATATATAACACTTCCTTTAAACTTTAAAGCATAAGTAGCGCTTACATTTTCAAATGCTCTTGAAAAGTCATCAGACTCCATAGCCACAGGAGAGGGAGAGTTTAATTTGATATCCTGCTTGGGTAACACTTCTTGGTGGATGGGCACTAAAAAACCTTTTCTTGGATATCCATGAGGAGAGGCTACAGATTCTGCTTGGTACGGACCAGCACTGCTAGATTTTACAGTGAAACCTTTACCACGTTGCCCTACAAAGCTCTCCTCCTGTTCCTTTACCATTTGCAAATTCTGAGAACTTGATCTGTCTGTAGTCTGTGAAACATTTTGAACAACAGAACTTCCCATGTCAACAGTTCCTTTTACAGAAAAGAAAGGCTTTTGGAAATCCTTATTCATGAAAACTCCAGGTCCTGTTACTTGAGATGATTTTCTATTTGCACTTTCAACAGCAGAGCTTTGAACCTCAGATTTTACAGCAGAATTGGTTCTTGCAGAACTCTTATCCACATGAAGATGCAAGCCTCCAAGCATTGGTACTTGAGGTGAAGCTTTATATGCAATTTCAACAGCTGAGTATTGGACCGCAGGTTTTGCAGCAGTATCAGTTCTTTCACGACTCTTCTCCACTTGAAGATGTGAGCTGCCAGACTCTTCAGTGATTTCAATTACTGATTTCTGCAAATCATGCTGTGGTGGATGCAAATAATTAATAGACCATCATAACTGCTTACAGAGTCATTATTCAGTAAGATAAAACATAAACATACGGATTGAACTGTAGCAGACTGTTCTACAATGATCTGATACCCAGCGCTACTGCTTGTACTGACTGGTCCAACATCAGATCTTAGGGGTTTACCATCAACCCTGGCATCTTTGACTGTGTGCTTGGTGGGGCTTGAAACTGCAGTGTTCAGTTCATGCTGCACCCCAGCAAATGTAACGTTATGCTCTTCAGTGCCAAAAGTACTACTATTTGGAATTAGAGGGACCGTAACAGGTGCACTTCTCCTAAACATAAAGCAGAAGCTATCAGCCAACAGTGTAGAAAAACTAGGAACGAGAGATTACACGGCAATGAAAAGGCAAATCATAAAGGTCAACTTATCTACAAATCATAAAGGTCAACTTATCTAAAAGAACAAATTAATATTTTCTGCATGGCTTTAATGTTTGGATACTCAATATCATCAGAAAAGTGAAATACTTACTTGGCAACACGGAACAAGGTAAGCATCCCATCAAGAGTAAGACATAGCATAATGCAATAAGAAAGTTGAATCCTTCCTCCACCATCCACTTCAATTTCAAATTTTCCATCATCAACACTTAGATCCACACAGAAGCCCACTAACAAGTTTTCATCACCATTTGCTGCAACAAGGAAATGAAAAGAAAAATAGAAGTAAGAGAAAAGCTATACTTACAGATAGCAGCTAAACACGAAAGCTGTGACAAGCACATGCAACCATCCCCCTTGCTCAAATAAGTACAGCAGGTGAAAAATAAATATTCAAATAATGCATCAAACATATTCTAAAGAGGGATAAGAGGAAAAATCAAAGTAAAGAAAGGGATATGCTAAACATTACAAAAGGACAGACATTCAGGTTATTAAACCAAGGATCTAAGGTTCAACCATCGTTGTTTTGTGAATTGGGAGAAAGGATATTCACGAGAAAAAGCCAAGTAGAAGTTGTAACAACATAAATGCCAATTTGCACCTCTCATTTGAATCCTTGGCATCCACTTGTCTTGCTGGAATTCAATAACTTTTGGCTCCTTCAGCTTCTGGTCTTCAAACCAGCCCAAGAAGACAATGTGATCGTCTATACTCTTCTTATTGGCAGCAACTGCAAGCTCCCTGACAAGCACCACACGATTATAAACAATATGAAGTATTTGAAGCATAGCAGTTTCACAGAAAGTTGAATAACTAGTAAAACTATAATATATTTCATGTTTAACAGACAAATTTTCAGAAAAACAATTTACAATTCTGCCGTCCATGCACAAAGTTCTCATTGAGCAAAGTGACCTACAAAAATTTCAAGAACTTTGTTTTCCAGTTCACTCTCCAACTTTGCTTCATGCCATGATGATATTCCAACTTTGCTTCATGCCATAATGATATTCCATTTTTCATCAACATAACGTTTTATGTTGTCATAATTGGGTGGACCAGCAAACCTGATAATACAATTCAGATGGCATGCAGAACTGCGGCTTTCAAGCAATTACAATCATGTATTGAAGATCCAATCTACCCAGAAAACGTTCCAGATGACAAAACATCCGGGTGAATCAGTGGTGCTCTAAAGATGACAAGTTGCTACCAAGAAATCTCATATTGGAACCAATGTTGTAAAAAGCGTATCGTAAGGCGTATCGGTCGGGCTTTAAGATACGCCGTATCGTAACGTATCGTAATGTATCGTAACCGTATCGTAAATTTTAAAAAATAATAATAATAAATCAGAAAAAATTTAAAAAAAATCGAAAATTTCATAAAAATATCAAAAAAAATTAAAAATAATAAATTCTTCATAGAANGAAATCAGCCCGTATCGTACGATACGGGCCGTATCGCCCCGTATCGTACGATACGGGGGGCCGTATCGTACGTATCGTACGATATAGGTACGATACACCCCCATTTGCGATACAGGGGGTGTATCGTATCGTAATCTTCAAACGATACGATACGTATCGTACGATACGGCCCCGTATCGTACGATACGTACAACACTGATTGGAACTAATGTCCACGTCTGAAAGCAAACTTTAATGTCTGGGCCCTTCAATGACAATGCTCCTCAGTTCAATGGTTCCTCACTAAATCACAAGCCAGTAGCCCTCTTTCACACCAAAGCCAGCAGCCTACAATGCATTGTTACATGGACACTGTTATAGAGAGAGTGCACCCGTTCTCGTTGGGTAAGACACCAGTACTGGTAGTCGTACGGTCCCGGGTATGGCCTGGATACTGGTCAAACAGTACCGGATACAGTCAATGTACCTGGAACCATATCCGTTCGCTCTGGGACTCAGTCAAAAGTTGACCGAGTCATTTCCTGGCCAAGATTTAGGGTTTCAGTTTTTTTTTTTTTACATCATTCATACTCAATAAATGCATATAGAGCTGTGTTTCAAATAATGAATGTTATTAATATAAGTTATACAACTCTACATCGGAGTTTAATGCTAATATATGTCTGATTTTTAGTATGTTATTTTCATATTTTGTTCAATAGTTTCTTTTTTAGAATCTACAAATTTTGAATCATGAATGTGTTATTTTGTTTGTTTGAATTTTTATTTTTTGTTATATATATATATATATATATATATATATATATATATATATATATATATATATATGTGTGTGTGTGTGTGTGTGTGTGTGTGTGTGCGCAACCGTATCCACATAACCAAGTTTTTTGAAACTAGTCCAAACCCATAACTGTACCTATGTGACATAACTACAATCGCACAGGTCCCAAGCTCCAATCCAATTTTAGACATCCATCACCATTCCCACATTCACAACTCAAAGTTCCATGTAATTTCTTTCATTTGATATTTCTAAAGAATCCAGTTATATTATTCTATGTAATTGTAGAAACACACACACAATATACATGGAAAACCTCAAAGAGAGGTGAAAAACCACGGAGAAGCTCTACCTAGGTGCACTACCGCAACCCTAGGAGAGAGAAAGTCTTATTCCACT
Organism: Nymphaea thermarum; assembly: GCA_011799765.1. Taxonomy (NCBI): domain Eukaryota; kingdom Viridiplantae; phylum Streptophyta; class Magnoliopsida; order Nymphaeales; family Nymphaeaceae; genus Nymphaea; species Nymphaea thermarum. The sequence goes on from JAANDH010000383.1 coordinate 134,184, forward strand.
TAATCAACAATTACACCATAAGTGAGAATATAAAGAAAGAGAGAAGAGATGCCGCCTAGGGTACCGAGCCAGCCTCGGTACCCGTGCCCCATACGACCGGGTCCTGATCTGGACCCAGCTCCCCATTACATCGAATATTCTAACACTCCCCCTCAAGCTTGGCATACATGTCAAACATGCCAATCTTGCTAACATTTTTTTCGAATGAAGAAGTACATAACCCTTTAGTTAAAACATCTGCGACTTGATCTTCAGACTTTATATACGGCAGAATTAACTCCTTAGAGTCGATGCGTTCCCGGATAAAATGACGATCAATCTCCACATGTTTGGTTCTGTCATGCAGGACCAGATTATTAGCAAAATTAATAGCTGACTTGTTGTCACAGTACATCTTCATTTTATCACCCAGTTCAATCCCAATATCAGCTAGAAGAATCTTCAACCAAAGCATCTCTGTGACCCCCATAGCAACAGCCCTGTACTCGGCCTCAGCACTGGACCTCGAACACACTTCTTGCCTCTTACTCCTTCATACAACCAGGTTACCTCCAAGAAAGATACAATACCCTGTAGTGGATCTCCTAGTGTCTGTGCACCCTGCCCAATCTGCATCAGAGTAACCTTCAATAGTAAGTTCATCTTGTCGGGTATACAGCAGTCCTTTTCTTGGGTCATTCTTTAGATACCCCAACACTCTTTCTGCACTCTTCCAGTGACAATCCGTGGGAGCATGCATAAATTGGCTTAGCACATTCACCGCATACGTGATATCAGGGCGAGTTAAAGTAAGGTAGATAAGCTTACCAACTAGCCTCTGATATCAACCTTTCCCTTCCTCATCCAGAATATTGTCAGTCTTGATACTAATCTTAGTACCCGATTCCATTGGAGTAAGATAGGGCCTACATCCAAGTTTACATGTCTCCTTTAGCAAGTTTAGAGTATACTTCCTTTGATTCATAACCAGCCCTGTCTCTGATCGAGCAATCTCTATCCCCAGAAAGTATCTTAGCTTATCCAGATCCTTGAGGTCGAATTCTTCAGCTAACCTTTCCTTCATTTTCATGTTTTCTTCTTCGTCATCGCCTGTGAAAATCATGTCATCAACATAAACAAGGAGAAGACTCACCAGACCGTTTCTCTGCTTTATGAATAATGTGTGATCGCCATTTCCTTGCTTGTACCCAGTTGACTTCATAACAACTCTTAGTCTTTCAAACCATGCATGAGGCGACTGCTTCAGGCCATACAAAGCTTTCTTGAGGTGACAATACTTTTCCTCTTGGGCATATCCGGGAGGCATGCTCATGTAGACTTCTTCCTCCAAATGACCATTCAAGAATGCATTTTTAACATCAAGTTGGTCCATGCGCCACTTCTTGTGCACCGCAAGAGCTAAAATAACCCTCACCGTCTTTAACTTTGCAACTGGAGCAAAGGTCTCAAGGTAGTCGATCCCATACTTCTGGCTAAAACCCTTCGCAACCAGACGAGCCTTATACCGATCTACAGTGCCATCAGGTTCGTACTTCACATTGAACACCCACTTAGAACCAACTAAGTGTGTCCCTTTGGGAATATCAACAACTTCCCACGTGTTGTTCTTTGCTAAAGCACCCATCTCTTCTGTCATAGCCCGTAGCCATTTGGGATCGTCCTTAACATCATCCACTGACCTGGGAATCACAACTTGAGATAAAAAAGTAATAAAGCACTTGTAATCTTTACTCAGCTTAGCATAAGAGACAAATCTCTGAATAGGGTGAGAAGTACATGACCTGGTGCCCTTGCGCAAGGCTATGGGAAGCTCTTCATTCAATGGACTTGGATCATTCGGGAAAGTAACAGGACTGGGATTGGTTCTATCAACATCTTCAACATCTTCCACTGCAACTTCTTCAACATCTTCCACTGCAACTTTCTGCTTTCTGACATAAACCTGGCCAAACAAGTTATCACGGGTGGCTGTGGCCTGAGTATCCACAGAGCCCCCTTCCACATGACTGCCCCTGTCCTCACTGACCGTGTCAATCGCACTGGGACTAGCCTTGTAGTCCAAGAATTCCATAAACTGAATCAACTGATTTGATGAATATTCTTTCCTTTTGTTCCCTAGACACTCCCCCTGAAGAGGATTCACAGGAAAGTACGCCTCATGTTCATGAAAGGTAACATCCCTGGAGACATATACTCTGGAAGTGCTAGGATCAACACACTTGTATCCCTTCTGGGTGGAGGAATACCCCAAAAAGACTGTTTTGATGGACCGAGGATCAAGTTTCTTGAGAGTGAGACTATGATCATGGACAAAACAAACACACCCAAACACCCGAGGGGTCAAAGGCCAGGGATTCTGAGTAGGCCACAGAACAGAATAAGGAGAATGACCATTCAACACACGAGTAGGCGTACGGTTAATGAGATGAGCACTAGTGAGAAATGCATCACCCCAGTACCGCTTAGGGACATGACGTTGAAACATAATGGCCCGGGTGACATTTAACAAATGACGATTCTTCCTTTCAGCAACGCCATTCTGAGGATGTGTGTAGCTACAAAATGTTTCGTGTATAATACCCTTGCTTCGCAAGAAGTCATCAAGGGATTGGGAGACATACTCTCGAGCATTGTCAATCCGAAAGGCCTGAACAGAAGTCTGGAATTGAGTTTCCACAAATGCAACGAAATTTTTGACAATGCCGGGAACTTCACTACGTTCTTTCAACAAATACACAAACGTACACCGAGAGTAGTCATCAATAAGAGTCATGAAATAATGAAAACCACGACAAGTGGGTACCCCCGAAAGACCCCAAACATCAAAGTGAACCAAAGCAAAAGGACGGCTGGTTTTATTGAAAGAAACAACTTCTTAATCAATTGAAACGGGAGATGGCCAAGCCGCTCGTGCCATCGCACGATGGTAGATCTGTCCTCCACACCTGACAACTGTCCACTAGTGGCTGAAATAAGAGCGGAAGCAACCTGCACGGGCAGTCTGTAGAGTCCATCAATAATCGAACCAATCTCAATCTTCGTCCCTGTCACCAAGTCCTGCAGGAAACACCGATCAGCAGAGAAGATTAGATTGCAATTGAGTTCTTCAGTAATACTGCTAACAGATAACAAATTCACCGGGATATTGGGAACATGAAGAGCATTATGAAGAAGATATTTATTCAACAAGGACAAACTCCCTTTTCCAGCCACAGAAATAGAAGACCTATCAGCCATAGACACGCATTGCTGCCCGGAAAACAATTTATATTCTTGAAACATCTTAGGATCCCCTGTCATATGATGCGTAGCTCCGCTATCAACAATCCAATCACCGACCTTGGGAGTCATCTCTTCAGCCATCACGATCACCAGAGAGAGACAATAGGACAAAGGGCGGCAAAGGTGGAAGAAGCCCTGACAGCGACGGAAGAACGACGGTGTCGCAGGTCACCAGCGGCGCGGAACAACGCGGGCAGTAAATTCCTTGGATAGAATCACAAGAACGAGAGAAAAATCAAGTTCTATCAAGAAAGAAACGATAAAGAGAGAGAGGTAATATCTTCACCGGATTCCCAATCAACCCTTAGAGTGACCAGAATGTCGATTGGGGGAAACAATCGTCGATGTCGCTCGACGGAAGCGATGCCTCCTCTCTCTTGGGCTGCAATCTCCCACGGGTAGAAGTTGCACCACACGTTCTCTTTGCTGGAATCAAGATTGAAGAGGCAAAACCAGCAAGTATCAAGGTATAGAAGTGAATAGGAAATCAACTTCGAGATGAGGAAAGCCTTCACCCGTAAGACCAATTTAACCCCGGTCTTTTGTAAGGAAAGGGGGATGCGATCACCGGAGCGCCGGCGGACGTTGAGGCAATCCTCAAGTTACGCTCATCTCCTCCTTTACGTCAGCGCCTAAGCACGCATATCTCCCTTCTTCTCCGGGAAGCAAGACGACAACGCCGGTCAACAACACACGAACGACGGCACAAGAGCGACGCCGTAAAAGGGGTGACACCGGCGACGGCGGAAACAGCTGTGGTGGTATCGGGTAAGGCAGCGGCGGCGGCGGTGGCGGCGGCGGCAGCGGCGGTGGCGGCAGCGGCAGCAGTGACAGCGGCAACGGCGACTGCAGGGGTGACAGTAGTCGCGGTGAGAGATATTAGGGTTGGAACTTCACAAACCCTAAAAATTTCCCAAACTCGTCGGCTCTGATACCATGTAGAAACACGTAACGAGATAGGGAGAAGGAAAAGAGACACACAATATACGTGGAAAACCTCAAAGAGAGGTGAAAAACCACGGAGAAGCTCTACCTAGGTGCACTACCGCAACCCTAGGAGAGAGAAAGTCTTATTCCACTTAATCAACAATTACACCATAAGTGAGAATATAAAGAGGGAGAGAAGAGATGCCGCCTAGGGTACCGAGCCAGCCTCGGTACCCATGCCCCATAGGACTGGGTCCAGATCTGGACCCGGTTCCCCATTACATCGAATATTCTAATAGTAACATATCCAGTAAAACTTAATAATCCAAAACGTGGACTTTAATTTCATTTAAAAGAAAACTATATTTTTTAAGATGTTTTAGGTGGTACAATATGTTTTTTCTTTCCAAGAGAAGAATATTCCATTCAAAAAAGTGTCTCACAGATCCTCAAGCTTCTGCAAAATGCAGCCTTTGAATGCAGAATTTGTTTTAAAAGCTTGGCCTAGGGTTGGACCATTAAAATTTCTGATCCTTGGATTCCAAAGGCAGGAAGTAGACAACGGATGTGATCAGGAGCGAGTCCATGCTGCAAGCGGACATAAATGTTGACATTGCTGCCAAGAAGTGGTGACCCCTATTAGCTCCCCAACACATTTATGGCTATGTCACATGGGTCCGGGGCGCCGCAAGTTTGGGTGTGGGTGCAACGAGGGCATATATATAAGAAATTTTATTTGTCTATATCTATGTGACACGGGTACGTGGATTCAACCCGCGTACCCGCTCCGGTACACTGGTACATAGATCCGGGTAGGGGAAATGGGTGGGTACGGGTTGGATCTGGTCTAGCTCAGACCCGATCTGAACAAAAAAAAAAACGTTCGATTTTATATCGAACAAAAGAAGTTGAATTGCACTTCACTGGTGATTTTTGTAGCAGAGCAAGTTCGGCAACTATGGCTGACAGCAACGACGACGTCCGGCAACTCACGGCGACATCCGGTGGTGTCCGACGGCAGCCGGTGGTAGGCAAGTGTTTTTTTTTTTTCTTTTCGCTATTAGAACTTAGGGTTTCATTTTCTAGATTTGGGGGTTTTTTGTTTTTTGGATTTTCTGATTTGGGGATGTTTTTGTTTGAAGATTGGACGGTTAATCTGTCGATCTTGAGCCTTAACTCTTGTTCAATGCTATGGATGATGGATTTAGCAGATTTTATTTTTGTGGACATGCATGTTATAGTCTGGCTCTTGAGTTTTGCCTGATCTTGAATGTAGCTGAAAACCATGCTCTCCTAAGGCTTTCTTTTGCCCCTTTGTGAGTGTGTGTGTTCGTTCACTGAATTAATGTTTGTGTATTGTATCTGCAGTGGCTTTGATTGTTATAAGGTGTGGTGCTTGGATGATGGCTTTGTTTGTATGATTTTTCTATCGGAGTCTATCTGCAGTCACCAGGGCATGGGAAGTCAGCCTTCGGAGTCTATCGCAGTCTACAGTTGCAATAATTGGAATGATGTAGGGGTACGAAGATGACATCTATGTAATATACATGGGTGAATAACACCATGCGTACACACACATCCATTCTTCAGAAAATTAAACGTCTATTGTCCGATCTTGCTTGGTTTATATTCCTCAAGAAGTGGGAGTAAGTGCAAGTTTGGTGATCCCTCTTTAGGTTAAAACTGAGCCGGTATACCTAGAGAGCCAAAGCAGACTTTGCTAGGACAAGTTGAAATGATAGCAACACACAAGTTGAAATGATAGCAACACTTGGAACAAACATGCATAGAATGCTTTCTTAATACGTGTTGAACAGAAAACAGGTAGACTATAAGTTTAAAAAGATCTTGCGAAGATAGAAAAATACAATAAACGAAAAGGAACTTGTGAGCAGGATCAGATGGTAAACTAAAAAGACAAACTATAGTCAGCTCAATAGGTATAGATCAAGACTGAAGCCTCTGGCACAGTGAAGTACAGCATTAATAAGGTATGCAACAAACAACCACAAGTCCATGTGGTACAGTCAGACACCATGTCCAGGAAACAAGCAGCCAATGGACATGACAGTTAAGTACCTGCAAGGCATGCAACAGTGGGAGGATAAACCAACAAGACCAGGGGCGAAGGGAAGGGGGGGGGGGGCGTGCCTAGGCCATGGCCCCACCCAACCAAATTTTAAAAAAAAAATTAGTGTAAAAATTTAAAAAAAAAAATTGTCTCAATGTAGTTTTTGAATATAAGTTCAGTTTGGCCCTACCCAAATCCAACCCACAAAACTCAGTCCCCATTTGGCCCGCCCTTGCGAAAATTTTTGGCTCCGCCCCTGAACAAGACTACAATGCAAATACAGAAACAAGCAGCCAATGTACATGACAGTTAAGTACCTGCAAGGCATGCAACAGTGGCAGGACAAACCAACAAGACTACAATGCAAATACAGAAACAAGCAGCCAATGTGCATGACAGTTAAGTACCAGATAGGCCTTGATCGTTCACTTGGCCGTGCAGTAAGCAAAATTGCAAGCATAGACAGAAACAACTAGAGAGAGTGGAGAAAGCATACCAGCGTTCCAGATAGTTCAAAAACAGCAAAGGTCCACGACCAAATGGCAGAAGTGTCTCACTGTAACTCAGGAAAAAGCTGTCAAAGGTCACAATCACATTATGTGACACCTGAAAGCAAAAATCAAAAGGCACAGTGGTAAAGTGTATCAGAAACCATGTAAGTGAATCTTAACGACATAGTGGAACAACAAATAAAATCACAAAAGATGGCACATAAGCCATTCAAGGTGAATCTTAAATTTCTTAATGCATCTAACCCAACATTTCTGACAGCAACATAACAAAGAAGTGCACCAGCAGAAACAAAACTCTAAAATTATCACATATACCACATTGTTCTTTGAAATTTCAGGAAATAGTAAAAGAACACAATCAGCATCACGCAAATCTAAGCAGAAATGAAGAATTTATTATTGGTTTATAACAGTTGCAGAATGGAATGGCAATGCCTCCATAGCTTTTGAAGCTTCCACTTCCACTGCAAGATATCCATATCTCAGGCATGGAAATTAACATGCCATGCTCAGGCAAACATATGATCTTTGTTGGTCCAATTATACCTACCAAAAGTATAAGACACATAAAAGCAGTAAATAATATCATGGCACTCTAGACAGCAGCAGCTAACAAGTCCTGTCCATCAGTTCAAAGTAATTAAGACAGCAAGCAACTAAACACGACATAAACTTCGAGAAACCAATTCTTTTTGTCTAGCTTTGCTAACAAACCAAAGTGACATGATCATTTAGTACCAAAAGAGCAAAATATCTGAACAAAAACATTCGAATAGGTTTGACAGCAAAAACATGAGAAGTTGTCAACCTAAGCAAAAAATAACAAGTAGTTAGTAGGTGACTCATGTTGGAAGAGCATATTCTTATGAAGAAATGTACAAGTATATTTTAACAGCAAGAAACCATGAAAAAAAACAGAGATTTCTAAAATGCAAGCTACACTCCAAACCTGAAATCAAGCAAAAATGCATATTAAAGTTAATGAAACAATGTCTTTGTTACATAACCTCAAAAAGGTCACGGTCATTGCTGGTGATCACTCGGACTAGGTAACCACCACCTATTCCATCTTCAGATCGTTGATTGCATCCTATTACAATACTGTCATGCCGCACCCATTTGATTGAATCCGCTGACACAATTTACAACAGTGTTCTTAAGTGAATAAAATATAGCAAACCTCCACATCAAGGATGAAAAGAGAAATCATGCATTAAAGGAGTAAAGGCAGCAAATGAGATGTACGATGAAGCAAGCATTACATTGACATTTTTGACGGACATGAAGCACACTGACGATCTTCATTATTCTGATAATATAAATGTTCCACAAGCTAACATGGTAAACAATAATGTAGCATCAATTAAGCACATCTAATTCAGTGAAATAGCTTACTGTTTTCACTCCTAGGTTGTATTTTATGTTCCTTTTTTGCCTTCCTGTTCAACTCTAACCAGACAACATTTGCAGTTCTCATTATTATCATATGAACATATTCTAATTGAAAAGCTTTGGTTCCTGCCATGGTTCTCAACTTTAATATGGATGGTCTATTTCATCTTTAGTTTCTTCATGACAAAAGGTACTAGGCTTAGGCAGTCAACCTTCTAAAAGGCTTAGGCAGCACCCAAGCAGTCCAAGAGAAAATTAGGAAAGAAAAATATAAATAACAAATTGCATAAACATTTAGATCAAAATAAGCATATTGAAAAACAATAGTTAATATTGAAAAGTCAAAAACATAACAGTATATGATGTGAATGTATGCACACACACATACATATATACAAGGTACAGGTAAGTCAAGAATGGCTGCAGCACCCAACTGAATTTTTTCAAAAAATGATGAGAGAAAAATGTGCTCAAATTTGTACTGTCCAAATGTCAAAAGAATAGTATTCCATCATCAGGGCCATGAGGTTGTTCAACCTCTTACCACCTTTCCAAATATGGGAAGACATTTCTGTGAATTTTACTGGAGAACTTCCGGGAGATCCTAAAAAATCAATAATTTTGGAGGTGGTTGATTGATTATTGAATGACACATTTTACGCCCTATGCCATTGGTTCTAATGCAGCCACAACTCAGGAACATTTTGAAAACTAAATGGCATGCATGGACAGTTGTGACTTGTGAGTGACCCATACCCAATTTTCATGAGCCAATTTTGGAAAACCTATTGCACTATAGGGAAGAAAGCTTCCACAATATCCCATCTGTATACAGGCAGACAAATCAAGGTCTTAAGTCGAAGTTGGAGACTTATGTACATTGCTTTGCAGACAAGGAGCACAATTGGATGAAGCACCTATCCTGGCTGAGTTTTGCATGTAACAGAGCCTACCATTTCACAATCGGAATCCTCTGTAAGCTGTTTATGGCAGGCTCCCTCCCACCGCACAATAGAACCACATGTGTGACACACAAGTGGAATAAGTTAATGTGCAGAATGGTGGCACACATGAAATTTTCACTGTTCTCAAGGGGAATCTAACAATAGCTCAGAATCCAATGAAATAGCAGCAGGACAATAACGAAGGGGAACTCAACCTGGGGATTGGACTATGGGTATGACTCAAGGCTCAGCCAACCTGTCACATCAGTAGAAAAGGAACAGCGATGGGCCTCAATAGATAAAGTCAGAACATAAGTCCAGTTCCTTACAAATTATTACTTCCTGAAGGGCTAGTATACCTCACATTTCCACATTTCTCACCTCAAACCGGTGGTGGGAGATGCTGCATTATGACAACCACAGTCTCTGTGGCAAGAGGAACAGTCAGATGGCCATGTTCCTCTCAATCAGCTCAGTAGAGACAGAAAGGAAGGAAGGCTGGTGCAGGATGGCTAATAGAATGGAGGAAGACCCATTAGGGAGCCTGGGGATGAAACTAAGAGACTTCTTCCAGAATTTTCACCTTGAAGGCAAGATGTTTCTTCAAGACAAGGGAAATTGGTAGTCTTACAACAACCATTGGGTTCTTCAAATGACACAGTTGGGCTAGGTCTCAGAGTTGTCCACTTGCCGCCAGTAGGATATACATAAACCCTCATTCAGAATATCTTAGGGTTCGATTTTGAATCTCACTATGCAATCCCCGTCCCCATCTCACCATACCAACACGGCAAATTGGGTACTTGGATGCACCCGAATACTTTTTAGATTGAATCTGATCCAAACTACTTACTTTTACTTGACTTAACTTGTTACTAACTCAGTTTCATTCTGTTTTTGCGAATTATTGGTCAACAACATGTAATTTTTTAATTTATATTACTTGTTCATTTAAATGTTGTTATTTATTTTGAATTTTTTGGTAGCATTTTGCATATATACATATATATATATATATATATATATATACTACACCATAATCCTGCAACTACTTTTTCTAAAATTGTCATGCCCATACCCGCATCCATGTGACTTGAAGAACTAGGGCAGATGTCAACATCCAGCTGCAGTAGAAGAATCTTATCACGAAAATGTGTATATGAGATGTATGAGAAATGTAGTTCCTTTGCATAGGAAATTTGTTTTCCAAGTATTTTGGTGCTTAACCGCCATGGCCACAAAAAACAGCTGTAATATATAAGCACACTTGAAATAAATGCCAACCTTCTATTTTACATGTAGTAGCATCATCAGCATCATCTCCATGTGGAGGAGGAGGCAGCGGCATGTGAAACCTCTCTTTGAAATCAGATGATAAAATGCATACAGAACTCATTTGCGCTATGGCAATTAGATCCCCTTTATGAGACCAATCAACTGCAGAAGTACAACGACAACAATGAAAGCATGCCTATAAGAGGAAAAAGCACTTTACCTTTCAAAAAGAATACTAACAAGTCACAACTTTAAGAAAGATCCAGTTCAAAAAACGAAATATGTCTTCATCTAATAAGGTACTCTTTGTCAAGCATATCAAAATCAATTTGCTAAGAATTTCAGAATTCGTCCACCATAAGCACAAGAGAAATTGTCTACCAAAACCTTCATAAAGAGAGAATTTTGTGTTAAACAAGCAAAGGAGAAATGATTTTGGCATCTATATTTACTAGCCAAAGAGTGAAATGCAGAAAAAAAATGTCATGCAATGACATTTTAACCAATATAGAACAAACAAGGGTAGGGCCTACGCAACACGGACTCATTAAGGAGGTCACAATACCTACACATCACATCTGTAGTGCGTTTTGGCCCCAACTCACCAAAGACAATTGTCAGTTCTGGCAAATGCAATCAACCATATATGCAATGTCATAAATTTGGTTGTTCATTAGGTTTGTCTCCCAGACCATCTCTCTCTCTCTTTCTCTCTCTCTCTCTCTCACAATTGCGCACACATGGTTTTTCTTGTTACCTTCACTAGTACCTCCAAGTTCAAGATGCATGTGAAAACCTACAGATTATTTCTTCAACACTCATTAATCATAAATTAGATTTGCAGAACAATTTTGATATTTTGATAGAGGCATATCTCAAGAGAACGTACGATTCCATCAAACTGCCAAAGAAAGTTCCAAGCCGAAATTCACAAGCACAAACTAACTTCCATTAGATTTTCCGCAGTTTTGGATGTTCAATGAATTCAGATATCCAGTTGATGGTTGAAAAGGAAGCAACTGCAAGTGGGAAAGCAATACAACAAACAAAACCAAAAAAGCAATCAATTGAAACTTCTAGGGGATTATTGGACTGGAATCATAGTAAGCCTTATAAAAAGCAGTGCCTAAATCATGTAAAATACTGGCAAATTAATGAAGCAGATAATGGAAGTCTAAGAAGAAAATTCACAGCTAATATTATTCAGTTAGAAGGAACTCTACAGCAAGAAAATAACAACAAAATGCAGATTCAACAAAAGCACAAACTATTCCAGTAAAAAGTTGATAAGCTTTAGGGACAAACCAGTGAAATAATAGAAGTATCAATAAGGCAATGTATGCAAAACCACTAATATTACAAATGTGAGAAACCTAGCTAGGTTTACATAATAAGTTAGCAATACAAGATGCCTCTGAATAGTAATAGAGTATGTTGAAGTAGAAAATGCTTCATATTCATGCTCATAAAATTGATACGAGCTGAAGATTTTAAGTACTCATTGATATATTTCATCTAAAACCAAAATCGTTGAAGAAATGACACAACATATTCGCATCATCTTGAGTTACACTGAAATAAGAAAATGAAAATTCTTAACAGAAAGATTTTCGTACTTTTAACCGTTTCTTTACAAGGATTTTGGTCATAGTCTAAACAGTGTAAATGAAAAATTATATATGGCAAGAAAATGTTGAAAATACACAAACGGACCAAAAAAAAAAGCCATCAAGAGGATCATCAAATGAAGTTTTTCCTTCTCTTTCAGTAAAGCTGTTTGTCTTCACTAGAAAAATTCAGGTCACAGTTGCGCATTCCCGGTTACTCTTTCTTCACATCCTACAGACCTGGTAATCTGATCGTTCTTGTAACTATCAAGTATCAACTACTTGGAAGAAATTATAACTACGGTTTATATGCCTCACTAATTTTTACGAATTCTGTTAACTGAGAAGGAGAGCTAAAGAGCAAAAGAAAAAATAGAAAAGCCTTATGGCCCTTATGAACTTTGTCAATGATAAAGATAGCTCCCGTTATGGATCCACCATTTTATAGTTATTGCTTACATCCTCATTTGTTATCATTACCCAAAAAAAAAAAGTGGAGGTCCAAATCCTGAGTAATTTATTTGAATTGATATTTCTCTAGTACGAAATCAAAGGTAGGGTAGAAAAATCCAAGAGCACCACACTAAAAATGACCTTAGCATCTAGAAAACATTGTCGAGGTACACACATGCACTCTCACCGAAAACAATATCACTATTACAAAGCTGTGAACATATCTAATGACCACATCAAGGATATAGAAGCAGATAACATGAAGAATTAAGAGTTGTCCTAAAAGCCATACGGATTCAAGACAGACCAGCCTCCACATTTTCTGCTATAGCTGTATGCTGCGTGCGCAAATCACCATGATACAGCACTCCGTCACTTGAAAGAGCAACATAAGCATTCTTTCCACTTTTATCCCACTGAAGGTCCTTCACAAGGTTAGGTGCATCAAATGACCTTGACATAAATGGTTCCTTCACCTTCATCAAGCAAAAAGGAAAAGTAATGCCATAGGCATGGTAGTCTGAATTAGCTGCAACGTCAAAAATAGGTTACAAATGCAGGATTCTGGATTTGCAAAAGTTGTCAACCATCACCTTCGAATGTATGTGCAATGCTCAAGGAAGAAAGCAACAACACAAATATGATGGTGAATCAGCAAAACGAATCCAAGCTATTTTTACACCATTGTGTACTAGTCCTTACACTTTTCTAACAGCCATCAAACCACTCAAGTCAAAGAACAAAGACATCATATTTATTATTTTCCTCTTTCCAATAAAGAAAAAAGATCGTTCAGTTTTGTCATTTGTTGAGATGTATAGTTGCTTTTATTAAGCGTACCCTTTAGCAGTTTTAAATGTTATATGGTACAGAATCTTAAAGCCAAACACGTAGAGTGATACAACCATGATTAATCTTGGTGAAGGCTTTTCAAGATGTATGTGGGTTGATGAACTTGTAACATTTTTTGAGTTCCTATCCATTCAATCCTTGTCCTTCTTGTTAGTTTAGGTGGATTTGAAGAGTTTCTTTTCTGTCCAATTCTTGTTTCCTTCTTGGTAGTTTAAGTGGATTTGAAACCCACTAACTTGGTTCATCTGTATATGTTTTCATTTCAAAGAAGATAAAAAATTTCAATATGATCACCAAACCAACTCTCAACTATGTTCAGCAAACCTAATTTCACTGTGTAGTTAAAAAGAACAAAGCAGGTCTACATGATGGGCTTTTGAAGGCTATTGGAGGCCTCGGTGACTCAGGAAAATAAGGATGACTAGGAACTGACACACAGTTTTCAAAATGCTTATACTCATCATACTATCAACAATCTAAGAACAATTTACATATATTCAGTATATTACATTGTCACAGAAAACGCATATTAATATAAAAAACGTGTTAAATACGCAAAAAAAAAAGTCAGCCGAATTAAACAGCAATTAGACGCATTTAAAAAAAATGCCAAAAAATAAAAAAAATGCGTATTATACGTGTTTCTTACGCGTTTTTTAAACTACTGCCAACTTTTATTTTTTAAGCATGAGGTCTGTTTTTTAAACAATGACACCACATGCAATATTGAAGAAAAATTGGTTCTTTTTAAACTTGACTAGGCAAAAAGGTACTTTTAGGTAGAAAAGAGGATAGGTTAATACGCGTTGAAGCTTTGAGTTTGAACCTTGAAGTTGAGAGGGGAATTGTCGGATGGACGAACACTGAGAGGGGTCGACCGATGGAGGCTGACCGTGAGAAGTTGAAGCTTGCAAGCTGTGAGTATCAATGGGAATCGCCAAACTGAAGGTCAGATGTCATCGAACGTAAGCTAGGTTGAACTGTTGAAGGCTTGAAGCCTGCAAACAGCCACAGCCACAGAGCTATAAACTTTTGTTCAATGTTGTAAAAAGCATATCGTAAGCCGTATCGGTCTGGCTTTAAGATACGTTGTATTGTAAAATATCGTAACGTATCGTAATTGTATCGTTTTTTTTTTAATAAATCAGAAAAAATTCGAAAAATTCATAAAAAATCAGTAAAAATCAAGAATAATGTGTTCTTCATAAAAAACACATAGATTCATAAGTCTATGAAATACCACATCAAAAAACAAGTTTTAGAAGTTATGTATTATTACATGATTACATCACAAGATGATAATGAAATTGTGAAAATGTTCAATGTCAATACATATAAAATGAAAGCACTCTCGACTCTCATTCATAATCTTCATCATATTCATTCTCATCCTCATCTTCATCTTCTTCTTCATTTTCATCTTCACGATTTAAAAAAACATTTTTCCTTCCAATGGGAATCAGCCACCCATGCACAAATCCATGGTTTAATCAATGATTTCCCTCCACAGAAGCACAATCTCCAGGGGGCCGTTTGATGGCCAGAAAAAAAATTCTGGAAAAAAATTTCTGAAATTGAAGAAACAGAAAAATGTTTTCGTTTTTCCAAAACCAGTTTGTGTTTGTTACGATGGAAATATTTTTCTAGAAAAACATTTCTTTGTTTGATGGAAATGGTGAGGAAGAAGGAGGAAGAAGAGAAGGAGGGAGTAGGGAGAAGGACGAAGGGAGCGAGAGAGGAAGGAGGAAGAAGGGAAGAGAAGGGAGGGAGATTAGGGGAAAGTCAGATGACCGGGGGAAGGGTTTTCCCCAATTTTCAGATGAAGATTGGGGTTGCTGCCGCCGGATTGGCGGAGTGAGCTGGGGTTTGCCGCTGGTGTGCTTCAGATTCCGCAGGGGTGACTTTCCTTGTTGATTGCCGTCGGATCCTCCTCAAGTTTGGTCCAGGGTATCACCAAGAAGTGGAGAAGACGTCTGCTGGGTCTGATGGCTCTGATCCTTTCCCGATCTTGCGCAATGAGGGAAATAACAGAGGTGTATGGGCGGCAGGATGGGGATTGCGATAGGGCAAGCTCCTCCGGCCGTGGCTCGTGTGGATATTGCTGGATGATGTGGGGATGGCGTCAAGGGCAGGGACACCAAAGAGCTATGGCAAGCTCTCTCCTCCTTCCCTTCTTCTTCCCTCCCTCCTCCTCCTTCCTTCCCTTCTTCCTCCTCCCTCCTTCCCTTCTTCTTTCCTCCCTCCTCCTCCTTCCTTCCCTTCTTCCTCCTCCCTCCTTCCCTTCCTCCCTTCTTCTCCCCTCCGTTCTTCCCTTCTTCTTCCTCCCCGTCTGTTCTTCCCTTCTTCTTCCTCCTCCCTCCTTCCCTTCTACTTTCCTCCCTCCTCCTCCTTCCTTCCCTTCTTCCTCCTCCCTCCTTCCCTTCCTCCCTTGTTCTCCTTCCCGTTCTTCCTCCCTCCTTCCCTTCTTCTTCCTCCCCATCCATTCTTCCTCCTTCCTCCAACGGTCACAAAAAAATTTCTGGAAAAGTTTTTCCACCCCTCTGACTGGAAAAAATTTTTCGGAAATATATTTCTGGAATCACCTCCAACGGTCCAAAATTTTTTTCCATGTTTGATGATGAAATGGAAAAGTTTTAAAAATTTGAAATTTTTTTCCTGTTGAACAGTGTTTTTCCGGCCACCCAAACGCCCCCTAGGTTAAAAATGAAGAAGGGCTGGGTTTTTATAAAAAAAAAAACTCGAAAAAGGGGGGTTCCAGCCCCCCTCTTTTGAAATCAGCCCGTATCGTACGATACGGGGGCCTGTATCGTACGTATCGTAAGATACAGGTACGATACACCCCTATTTACGATACAAGGGGTGTATCTTATCGTATTTTGTAAAAGAGACGTATCGTATCGTATGTATCATACAACACTGCTTTTGTTAGTTATGTATTTGTTGCTTATCTAGTCATTTTTTAATGTTTTTTAATTTCTCATTTATTTTATTTTTATATAATTTTCAAGATTTTTCTTAAATGTTTTAAAATTTTCTGAGATTTTCCAAAGATATACAACTTTGTTGTATTATACTCGAGAAATTCCCGTATAATACCGGTACACGATATATGTAACAATGATTCATAACACTCAACAATTATCAAATAAAAAACAATGCACATTAATTTGCTGAAGGTACTATAGCCCAGGAAAGAATTAGGCCACCAAACTGCCTAAGAAGTCAGTGCATAACCCGGTCCACCTTGGATTTTGATTAAAAATGTTTCAACAGAGGGGCTTATCTCAAGTAGCCTCAAAAGAATTCGACCTAGAACTGATACTTCTAAGTTCTACCTTTCACCTTAAAGTAAATTTCATATTCCCCTATACATAGTACAAAATGGATTCTACCTTTCTCTTAATAATAAGTAACATTTGTTATTTTGCCACACAGCACAACATGAACCATTTTCACAAATGAATACAATACAAACATAAGAACTGAAATCTTCAGAAATTAGTCCCAAATTGAACTCCAAATATTAAGTGAATCCAAGCACCCCTTTTAAGCTCATGAGCCTGCTATCATGCTTATCAAGCTTACGGATAATTTATCCATTCACTTATGAGTGTGTAAACTTCAGCCACATAGAAGAAACACATAACGATGGTCATAAATAGTGATAAATTATCCTAAAGATGCAGTTCAGTCACTTGTAAGTGAAAACAATATTAATGATTCCAAACCTGTTAAACTAGATACTGATTTTTTAACATTCTAAAGAAAACACTAAAACATCTCAAAATAGAGGAGATGTTGGTAAGGGAGAGAACAGACACTGGTTGAAACTTAACCAGGGGTACAAAACAACAAACAAGTGAGAAAAAGAACCAGAAACAAGCATCAAAGCCGAAAAATAAAGTTGATTATACAGGCCAAGTTAAAAAGAAGAAGAAAACCTTTTTTACAAGGGAATCCGTGGAGAAAAACTGAAGTTCTCCACCCCAGCATGCAGCAAGTACGGAAGAATCGAGAGATAGTTGCAGAAAGGGTATCCCAGCAAGTGAAATATCAACAATGCTCAAGTCTTGAATTGAGGAAACCTTATTTGATTCCTTCATGTCCTTTGCTAATGACAACACATCCTTGGTGTTTGCCATGAAAAACCCTTCAACAAAAGACACATAAACATTAAACAAATACCTAAGATTGTTCCCAACTTCAAGAGCATAACCAACAAAATTAACTGCGTAAGTACATCCAGGTCTACCAAAATTCAGCTTGCATATTTTCACGTCATGCACATATATCAGGACATTGTACATTTTTTCAGAAACCATAGCACGTCATAGAACAGATAATGGGATTAAATCACATTACACGGTGAAGGATGACAAAGTTTCTTGCGTCATTCCTCTGAGTAAACGTACGTCTTCTAGACTCTTCATGTCATTGGACACGCCATGGGATTAAACCACGTTATCTGTTTCTTCCGACAATTGGCGATGGACTAAGACAGATTGGGCGTGCTATTAACAAATGCAATAAGAAAATCGGCAGGATACTTTGCCAATTCTTATTCAATGTGACCTTAATTTGATGGAGTAAAGTTCGAGACCACTTACAGATGGAGAAACAACAACAACAACAACAATAATAATATCAATAATAATAATAACAATAATAACAACAACAACAACAACAATAAGAAGAACAAGAAGCAGCAGCAGCAACAACAACAACAATAAAGTTCGGCTGCTACAAACTTATCGAAACTTCTTGGCGGTCGGCGTCCTAACCGAGCGGATTGAGTTAGTGATCTCGAGAGCGAATATAAATGGAAAGAAAAAGCAAGGTCGTGACTGACCTCCATGATGTGCCACGAACATCAGACCTAGCCGTTCAGAAATAGCCAATCCCTGAGCAGGAGGGTCGTCTTCGTCGAATCCTTCTTTTGAACGCAGTAACGGTACAGGCATTCCGATCGTCCGTACCATGTAATCATCTGACAGTTCTCTAACGCCTTCTTTTTCCTCCAACTCAACCAGCTTTCCGCTTCCCCCTTTGGTTACCGCCATAGTCGCCTCCGGTTAAAGTAAATCCGTCCACCCCCTCCTAAGAAGGAGGACGACAAGTGGGCAAGAAGAAGTAAGGGAGCAAGGAAAATGAAACCCTAGGAGAGAACCATGCCTGCGGCAGAAGGGAACCTTCTGGCTAAGTCCGTCCGGACTTTGGTGAAGAAAATGGGCGGGAAGAGGAGGTCTTTCTCTGCGGTTGTTCTCAGGATAAACAAACCCTCTCCCCCCAGGCAATTTGACGGGAACCCCAAACTAACGTAGTTCTTTGTGAAATTTTTCCGCCTGATAGCGCGTCATTCCCTCAACGGGTTTTATAGTCCTGGCAATGGCGGTTCCGTTTCGGGTCTTCAACGATCACAGAGTCTTCAATACTATTGGGGCTGCATGGCTGTGAGCCCTTACTCGCCTCAGTAAAAAGTTAAAAACCTTGTCAAACCTCTAACATGGGCCCCGTGTCGGGACGGATCAAGTGAAACAACGACCCGAGATTGCCGCAAGGAGAAAAACGAAAAAGGCGTACGAAACTAAAATAACGTTGCCGCGTCACGGATTGTGACTCGTGTGCGGTGCTTGCCTCCTTCATTTTGCTGCTGCAGTTGTTATCCGGGGCGTTGAGCGGCGAGCCTTTGAGCACCCTCGCTCCGTCTCTCCTATCGATCAGGCCACACCTCTCGCTCCGGGGCCTTCTTCTTTGCAACGAATCTAGTTATTACGCCGGAGATCTTTTGTCCCGATCAGAGGTGAAGGACATGTCTGTGGTGACCTCGGCCTTCTTTATCCTCCATCCGCTACGGCTGATGGAACCACCCAGAGCCATGGCTTATACCACATTCCGGCCAACATCCAACGCCTTGTTCCGAGTTAGCCCCTCGAAACCAAACAAGTGGATAAGCTACTGGCTTTCTGGGTCGGGGAATTTCATTTTCAGACTTTCCTGTTCCAAGCCGAGGAATAACTCGTCGGATGAGGTGCTGAAATCTTCGGTTCCTGTTGTCTTTTTTTTTTTTTTTTTCCTTTTTTTGGTTTGTCCCATTGTCACGAGAACTCATTTAAACATAATCAGCACTTCTCCATGAAATCCTTTTCTCCTCCTTCTTGGAGAACAGTTATCCTTATTTAAGACATTGGCCTGGCATGGAAATTGTTCATCAACTATGCGTGGGTAAATCAACTAATGAATGTGCAAACGACTGAAAAAGAGATGTGAACTAATCAATTAAATCTTACCGTTCTGTCAAACTACAGCCACATCTCAGTCCTGGCAAATGTGCACGGGGAAACTGGTTTAGTGAGACGTCGCTTGTTGTTAAGTTCGGATTAGATGGCTTCCGATGTTTGGCATTAGGAATCAATTCCAACCCTAGAATTCTATCAAACTACAGCCACATGTCAGTCCTGGCAAATGTTTACCTCGCAGAAGCTGGTTTGATGAGACGTCGCCTTGTTGACATAGATTTGGATTAGAATATCGAGAGGCCTAGCTTGCATGTTAAGGAAACCGGAATACTTCAATTAGTGGTCACACTGATCTACATTACTGGGTGCTTTTCTTTTTTCTGATAAGTTTGTTTCCATATTCTCTTTAGGCGTGTTTCTCGTCTTCGACATCAAATATTTGCATGAATTGTTGTATTTTCAGATCCATGGAATGAAGGACCTGCAGATTCTGAAATCATGGAATGTTCCATGGGACTGGCTGACTGTTGTGTGTATCATGTTGCCATACGTGCTGATGTAAGTTGTAGGGTTTTCTTATGTTGCCATAGTGTGTTTCTACATTCTAACCCTCAACAGGATAAAAAGAAAGAAACATGAAAACAAGGGTAGGTAAAAGTTGATTGGTGGCCACTAAATTCTCCGTCTAGCGGCAGATGATAAGCTTCGTAACAGTTAACAATGACTTCCCTGGTTGGTGATGTAGACAGAACGTGGAGATTAGGGGTTTAAAGTTTAAGCAACGTTACCATATGTTGCATCTCGTTATGGTTTATTGAAGAGGCTTTGGCCTTTTCTTGCTGGACTCTACTGTGGAACATGATATTGCATGCAGTTCAGACGTTCCTTACCGGGTTCTGTTTATCCAGCATCTCAAGAAACTGGAAAGGTTCTTCACTTAATTTATTGTGGCTTGGCTTGGCACCCTGCCTACTCTTGCTGGATGATTCTCTAGAGTGTGCTGCTTCCAGTCCATACTGTTGTGGATGGTTATTCTTTTTGTATTAGTTTCACCTAGGGGACAGAAAGGAAGCCATATGTTATAAATAAAATTGGAATTAATTGAGAAAAGAAATTTTCATTTGAAGCTTGATTTTGCTGATCTGGTACTAACCCCGTGATTTTGTATTTGTGTACCTTACAATGTTACAAATAGAATTGTTTAAATATGTACATATGATTGCCTGTAATTACATGGTTTCCTTAAATATGCATGAATGGGACTTGTTTGTCCAATAATCATGTAGCTTTAACAGAAAAAAGGTTAAAACCTGTATTTTATAAATCTACAGACAAGTAAATGTTAAGCACACAAACACGGTGTGAAGCTGTAGATATTTTAGTTGACTAGTGCAACCTAGTTTGCAGCTTCCAACTCTAAGAATATTCTACCAGCATTTTCTTCACAGGAATTATGGAATCAGCTGGTCTAAGAGGGGATTTACAACTTTATTCTCAAAAGATGAACATAATTCCAGAGAATGCAGATGAACTGGCAGCCAAGCTGTTCATAGATCAAATGTATTTTCTCTTTCACATCCATATTGAAAATTTTTATCTTGTTCTTGTCTTAAGACTTATTAGTGTCTTTTGACCATTGCAGACTGAAAACAGCAGTTAAACTTTCAATTATTTATGTATTTGTCAGGCCATATCAGCCATTTCCTGATGATGTGTTTTCCTATAGTAAGTTTCTATTGGTGATTGAAGCACAAGAATATGATTCATCCTGCTTTGGCAGAAGTTTGCAATAATTTATTGTTATGAAATCTAGTTCATATATCTTGCTAATCTTGTGAATTTCAAGTAAATCTTTTTTGCATGTAAAGGACTTGGTACCAACATGTTGTTCTTGTTCATTGCTTTGACGTTGAAATCCAGTCCACTTTCTGTTGTATCACATGGGCATTGTGGGTCACTTGCTATACTGGAGGCAGATTTTTTATAGGTCCACAACAAGATAAGGCATTTCATCATGCATGGCACTCCGGTTCTTTTGGGTTTATGACGTTGAGCCTCCATTGTGATTGGTTTCTTACAGTCACTTTAATGTGTCTTACAGGATTGGAAAAGCCATTTGACCTGCAGCATGGTTGGGTTGTGTGGGGAAGTTTAGGTCTGTTAGTTGCAACAAGTACCATTTTCTTGATTAAGTTCTTTCTAAGCAGCGCAGGTCAGGTGCAAAATGAGGTCTGTTTATTTCTTTGTTCTCTGTGATGCTTTACTATTCCCTGGAATTGGCTTTGGACCTTTTCCTGCACAGCCTATGTTGAGGGTATGTGCTTCCAAGATGAATATGCTTCCAAATTAATCGGGGTTTCCTATCCTCCTTCAGTTCATGTATATGATACTGCCATTATTCTCAACTTGGGCTAGTGGCAGACCTCTTGGTGGGCGGATGTGTTACTATTAAGAGCTTTATATTTGGTATTGGTGCCTTCTGTCTTTTATGACAAAGGGGAAAGACTGACAATACAATATATGTGCATGCCTACTTCTCGACATGTTCAGTTCAGTTATGAGATTACTATTTATACTAGTGATGCCTATCTGTGGCTATTACGACTTATCAAGTACTATTTATAGGGTCTCATACTGATTGTTTTCTATGGATTTTACTGCTTGCTACTAACTAGAATTGCCATTGATTTGATTTCAGGCTGATCCTTTATTGTTGCTGTTGCCATTTATTGGTGCATCAGATTTCAGGTGTTTAACACTATATTCTATATACTTATCTGGAACCCATTTTAGTTCCTATGATCAATGTTTTTTCTTTAGATATCACATTTTGAATTGTTTATCAATTCTACTTTGCAGTACTGCTTGTGTACTTGGTACTGTTGGAGTTCTGGCACCAGTTTGTGAGGAAACATTATACAGGGGTTTTCTTATGGTGTCTTTAACAAAGTGGTGAGTCTTTCTAGTAGTGATGGATTTTCTTTAGGTGACAGTTACAAAGCTCATAGCAGCAGACTGCATGATTAACTTTACCATACATCTTATGATAAAACTGTCAGGTTTCCTGTACCTGTGTCTGTGCTTCTCAGTGCATTTACTTTTGCTCTTGCCCATCAATCCTCTGGAAAATTCCTTGAGATCTTTACTTTTGGTAAGTCCTAAGAACATTTTGTCTTATTTCTGACTTACAAAAATTTGTGTACACATGAGACCTTTCTTGCAGTCTGCGTCAGTGTGTCAGTGACATTGCCGAAGGTTTATCGAAGGAACTCCTAGGTCCTACGAAGTATATTTCACTCTCATGTGTCCCTTTTTATCCTTGCTTTATGTGTAGCCGGTGCGTATACTAGATCAGCTGTTTCTGCCATAAAATGTGCTAGCTAATAGAAGTAAGGACACCATTCTGGCTGCACGTAAGGACAAAACTTTGATAGCAAACCATGATACTTGATTGAAGGCCATGTAGGAGACATTGACACCCTTTGTTAAAGGCAATGGCTAAATATAATTGCAGAAAGTCCTAAAACACGTGAATTGCAAACCCCAACTGATTGATCAAAACTCAAAAGCTTAATATTGGTCTGCCGTGCATAGTTATATAGCAGGGATTTTTGTGATAACTAATTTCTTGTGCATCTGCACTTGGTTATGGTATATCCATTCACCACCAACTGGACATCTTATTTTTGTTGCACAACATGGCTATAGGTGTGGTCCTTGGACTTGTTTATGCTCAAACAAGAAATCTCTTTTCTTCAATTGCAATTCATGCATGCTGGAATTTTGGTGTCATCCTCTTGCTGAAACTCCTTCAAGTAAGCTGTTTATGGCGGTAGTTGCGTTTGAAATTTGTTTTTTGCTATTGCTGAATCTGAAATATATGTTAATTTTTGCAATTGCAGGGATACAATATAGAAGAATACACTCTCACCATGTGAAGGCTATGATTAATTAATGTTTTTGGGTTTCATCAAGGGGAGATGAGTCATTCTCTTTGATCCAGTCTTTGTCAGTTAAGTTCCAGAATCGTGCAGTTCCTGATCATATCTCCATCTGCAGTCTGTTGCGATGTCTCATTTTGAGATTAACCATCACAGATAGGTTATTTTAGGATCTGTGCTTAAGAGATACAAGTAGGTGTTAATCATGGCATTTGGCCTTGTCGACAGAAGAAAGATGGGTCAAGGTACACGAATCACACAACAGTGGGGATCTAAGTTCTGTATTGTACTTTGATGGTGAGCAATGTAATTCAGCTAAGTTGTTTAACAGTATTCTCTGTCTTGCATTTGTTGTTTATATCTTTTGTTCACAAAAAAGATTCAGGAAGGAAGCATTCTCTTTCCCTCTTTAAAGCCGAACCAACAGTTGTCAATCATCACGTTGACGACCGAGATGAGGGTTGGACGGGATTCGCGTCGGATAAAAGCATTACTATTAGGCTTTGCTTTTAATTATTTGACCGCTGGGACCGGTTTCGATTGTGAATCCATGTAAGCAAAACGAGATGTTTTCTGAACGCAAATTTGGATTGATTTTCATGCGAGTTCATCGGATTACGTATGCTAGCTACTATTTTATTGGATTTGGGTTGGAATGCAAACGTGGATTTTGTTTGTCCTGAACCCTTTATCGGATTTCTCCGAAGAGACGGGTCCTGAACTGATGCAAAAAGAAATTAAGATTAAAGAAATCTTAATCCCAACTGCACTCACACTCACAACTAAGCTAATAACTAAACTTAAACTGACCAAACTAACTAAAATAAACTACAACTAACTAGAACTCAAGCAAATGACTAATTGAACAAGAACGAAGAAGAACAGAGAAAACAGAAAAAAAGAGATTGCATTTCATTTCTTCAACATCTTCAATGCCTTACAAAATGACCCACGTCCCTTTATATAGAGAAAGGGATGGATTTTGGATCTAGATCTATTTACAAATACCAAAAATCTAACTAGATCCAATCTTTGTTTTGATTATGCTTCCATTTGTATCATGAACCCTTTGCCTTGGGTAAATTTCCTGAGGAGATGGCGTTGGACATCTGCCTTTCAAATGATCTGATTTGTGTTCCCTTTAGTCGCACGTACGTACTGCAGTTGGCACGCATTATCAGCGATTCAGCGGCCGGTTAAAGTTGGTCCAGGACAGGTCACCAGCGCGATGCCCGTAAACGTTACTGGCCCTTGTTTTCTTCTCCATGTCTCAGTCATCCTACACTTTGATTCGTCTAGGTCTCTATTGGCTAAAGTTGTCTACTTATATAAAGTGATTGAACTGCGACAGTTTCACGAGCACACCAGTAGACGAGCATCAGTTAGAGGGCCCAACGATGTGGGGGCTTCCTCTGCTTTGTCTTTCCTCCGGGGCATCAGCGTTGAAGAATGAAAAAGGTAGTCCAAATAACCACCTAATAATATTAAGTCTGAATTAGGCTGTGCCGCCCGGTCTAATCGGCTCGGCACACCTATTATGAAGCCAACGAAGGTTTAAGCAGCAGGAGTTCCAAGAGCTCCACTTCTCTTTTCACTTGCTATCTGTATTACAAGAGCTTGGTGTTTCCCTTTGGGCCTTTGGACAAATCCGCTCAACCTCTGTGAGCACAGGATAGTCGATGGATGAGGAACCAGTAGTGGAGCTACCATGGGGCTGGTGTGGGCAACTGCCCCCCTTAGTCTGTGAAACCTTCTTCACATTTTTATTTATCGTGTTAGACTCAAGCCTAACCCTATAAGGATGCCTACGCCTGACATAGCTCTCCACTGGAATGGCCCAGTTCATGTCACTGTTGTTATGCCACTTTTGCAGGGAAAGCACGGCCTACGTACGTTTATCAAAAATTTCTCTTAAAGGGTAGGCTGCAACTACCTAAATCCGCTGCTTACGGCCAGTGGGTCGCGCAAGGCATGCTTCGAAAGGCATGCATACACCTTGCTTCTTGAGTTCCCTTTGCACGTGAGCTTGTGTTGTCTTGTCTCTTCTTTTACATTCCCGTTGGTGTGATTGGTGGTTGGTGAACGTCAATTCCCCTCCACTGTTTTCAATGGTGTCGGAGGATGAGGTAATTCTTTGAAGGAGGTCAATCATGTGAGAAATATTGTGAACTGGCAAAAATATTGAAAACCTGCAGATACTGGGGGTGAGAGGTTGACGGTTTGGCGCTGTTGTTACAGTGGTGAAAAACGTTTCGTCCTGCAGCTTCCCGTTTCTCGCCAGTTGCCGCCGTTGACAGTGCACGGTTAGCCAATCTTATCTTTGAAAAGCACCCGGTTGAGTTAGCATTTTGCTACGACCAATAGATGCACAACTAGTCAATATACATAGCACCTCGTTTTAGCGGGCAGATCTTTTGATCAGGTCGGGACACAAACTTTTTGTTTGGGTTCGCGGAGAAGAATTAAAACCCATTGAGAACAGAAAAAGCCGAAGAGAAATCTTTCTGCAAAATCAATAAAAAGGGATAACAGCCCAACAAAAGTTCGTGGCAAATTTGAGAAACCAACATATGCGTGCGCCCTGCAACACACAAAAGCGACCCTGCTGCCCAATGGAAGGATGGTATACTCTTCCTAATCTTGGTCGACCTTGGTACCACTTTGGAATGACTGACCTGTTCATTGCTGTGCCTGGCGTGGTTTTACCAGCTTTTACCTCAATTTTTTGTTTCTCACTGTCCGAAATACCAGCAGTCACGAGCGGGAACAGAACCCCTTAGGTGGATACCCGGCAATATAATCACGAAAGGACATGCCATTTCTGAGTTTGTCAGATAGAGATGCATTCAGAGAGGAGGAAGGAAAATTAGATGTTTCTGCTTGATGGCCCGACACCAGTTTCCAGACCGGGTCTCTTCAGTTCAGATATACACTAGAAGCAAAAGATTTCGCTGCCCGCAACAGGGGCCAACCACATGTATGTACTATGTACACGTCTTCCTGATTCTCTCTCTCTTCCCCCTCCCTGACTCGAGCTCGCGTCGCGTTTCGTTTCTTGTAAAAATAGAAAACTGAAAAGAAAGAAAATGATTGTCCAGTCGCTCATGAATATTGCGTAGGATACGAGCGGGAACGACTGTCCGCCTGATGTTTGTCTCATCTGTGCGGAAGTCGTCTTGTTGCCTGTCTGGACGGATCATGGACTGCTGCCGCATAGCCGCTTGGTGGTTGGTGGCCCTGGTCGGGTCATGAGAGGTTCCGTGCATTGCCTCGTAGACGAGCCTCTTAATCGGTCATGGGTGCCGAGCAACCCTTTACAGTCGGTTCAGCACCGCTAGCTCACTGGCACCAGCAAGCCAACTGAGTGGACCGTCACCGGATAAAACTCCGACATGCCATCGCCTGAATCCCCTCCTCGAGCACGTTACTTCTCAACTGCTACCAGATTGAACCGGTTCCACATGATCCTTTATTACCAAATCAGGTAAACAGTGTCGAAGTGTCACTTCACGAGAAAAGGAGCTCATCCGAATGGCCGGACGCCTATGCCAATATCGTGCAACGGTGTACGTGGGTTCGGGGAATCTCTGACGGGGAACTGGTGACTCCAGGTACGGCCTAAGTCTTGTCAGAGGCGGAGCTCTATAAAGAAGAGAAGCCTCTTCTCCTGGGGAAAGCCTTGCCTTGCACCATCACGATCCACCAAGCAATGGGTGATGCACGTGTTAAGCTCTTGGGCTCGTGGGCGAGCTCCTACTGCCACAGAGTGCTGTTGGCTCTCCGGCTCAAGGGCGTCGAGTTCGAATACCTGGAAGAGGATCTGTCCAACAAGAGCCCCCTCCTGCTGCTGCACAACCCGGTCCACAAGAAGGTCCCCGTTCTCTTGCATGACGAGAAGCCGGTAGCCGAATCGGTCGTCATCCTCGAGTACATTGACGAGACGTGGAAGGAAAACCCCATCCTACCAGAAGCACCACACGACCGGTCCGTCGCCCGTTTCTGGGTCCACTTCGTGGAAGAGAAGGTGCGTCTCAACCATAACTAGCTAGCTAGATCCTATTGGAAACCTGCATCATCGCTCCATGCTGCTGAGCAAAGTAAGAAACTGACGACGATCCGTTCTATCTTTCTTTCTTGGTTTACATTTTAAAAAATTAAATAAATAACAGCTAGGCCCAGCAATCGGAAAAGTGTTTCAGTCGGCCGGAGAGGAGCAAAAAGCAGCGGCCGAGCAAGTGTCGGAGTACCTGAAACTGGTCGAACGGGAGCTGAAGGAAGGGAGGTTCAAGGGCAGGAGGTTCTTCGGTGGCGAGACGATCGGGATTCTGGACATAGTTCTTGGGTGTGGGTCCTACTGGCTCAGCGTGCTGGAACAGGTGGCGGGGGTCAACCTGATCGACGTGGCGGCCTTCCCATGCTTTCATGCCTGGCTGAAGGAGTTCGAGAGCCTGGCGGAGGTGAGGGAGGCCATCCCCGCCCAGGAGAGGCTGTTGGAGCACGCGAGAAGCGTGCGCCAGATGATGGCGATGATGACGGCGCCGGCGTGGACGAAGACAGAGGTGCCGACGGCAGTAAGCGACGAGGCCGCTCCGGTGGCCCTGACCAAATGAGCACGCCCGACCATCCTCTGCTCGCTTCAGTTGTTTAGTTATATCCACTTTCTGCATGGCCTGTGTCCACAACCTTCCCAGCTTGTTACTTCGAACTAGCTAGTCATCTTGTGGTATTACTATCTCGCTGTATCAGGAATCAGTAGCTTCTGATACGCGTCTGTTTTAACTCAGACTGTCCCATCTACATTTGAACTACTTGTGTCTGGTTTTCAACTACTGCGAACTAGCTAGCGGCTGGACGACGAAGGTATAATCTCTGGATAAGCGGCTTCCTTTTCGGAACATATTTGTCAACTTACCGGAATGGGGTTTCAGATTTATCCATCTCTCACTAGCGATTTCAGCTGGCCCCCGTTCATCTCGCGACGTAATGATACTAACGAAAAATAATAACGACTTCTCCGAAGGCGCTGGCTTCTTCTTCTCATTAAACGAACATAAATGTACAGGGCAAGGCCAACAGTACTGGGACGCCATGTATTTTCTCCCATGCATGCTTTACTGATTGCTAGATCAACCCCAAATTAGTCTCCTGTGAGAAGTTCTATCTTCTTTCTCAGCCCCATGCTGGCTCGCAAAGTTTGGTTAGACCTAGAGAAATGAATCGGACTCTGGCCACGAAGGATGAAACAAACAAGCCACGTGGCATTATTGCCGCCTACATGCTCCTATCTTTTTGTGACATTCTTTGTAAGGCAAACAATTTGTGATCTTTTCTCTGCACAATTTTTCTGGAAAACTAAATCTCGTCCCAGGCGGATTTTAAGAAGCCCTGACCGAATCTGGCATTCTTAAACCTTAATTTGGCTAATTACTTGAATTTGGTTCTTTAATGTTCTTCTCCAAATGCCAGCTAAGCATATTTTCGAAACAGTAGGTAATGAAAGAGTGAAAACCTTCGCCTACAATTTATACTGATCTACAGTACAGAGTATTACCCTCCAAATTTTGCACGGAAAAGATTAATCTTGCAGGTCATTGGCAGTATTTTGGTCTCCAAATTCCCTTGTTTTGTTGAACTGATTCACTCACTTTGAGTCTGGTCTTCTCTTTGTGTCTTTTGCCTCAGAATGTTGGCTATGCTGGTTCGGGTTTGTTGATTCAGCGTGGTCTTTTTCTATCTCTCTTTTGTTCATCCATTCACCCTGTTTTTCTTTTAAGCTCTTCTTTTATTAATCAAGGTTAGGGAGAGCCATTTGGCCGCAGATTTGCATCGGAATGCACAACCCCTTTTTAAGCTGGGGCAAAGCATGCAAATTATGCAACATCAGGTTATGGAGAAAGAGAAGCGCCTGGCGTTGAAGTATTCACTTCCTTGAGCCTGAGGGTTCTTATGCCCTACCATCTACTTGATGGACGGAGCCCATGTTGGCTAAAGTGTAGTCGATGCTTGCGTTGACCATTGAGCTCAGTGGTCGACACTTCCTACCCTCCTTCGTCTCTTTGTGAGGGTACCAGTTACATGGGGGGCCTTCTTTGTCATGGTCTTTTTAGAACGGTGACTTTTTGTCATGTTTTTTCCACCTTCTGGGGGAAAACGTTTTTACTAATAAAGATTTTTTTTTTTCATTTTAAAACCCGACCAGTTAGTTCAATGATCGGGTGTGTGCACTGAATGTGCCTTGCCTGTTGGCACCCGCCCACTCACTGATTGAAATAAGCTTTAAGTAGCGAAATCCTTTTTACTGCAATATGCATGCGAGTTGGCATTTGGTCCATGTTTATGGCACACGCACAATTACAGTATTATTTTTCTTCTTTCTTTCTTTTTTTAGCGTATGGTACAACATTTAACCCATCGATCATTACGGACATCGCAACACAACAGAAGCGCCATACATCTGCCAACATGGCTATGCAAGTTACAACTTTCAAGTTAAGGGATGTCAAAAGTTTTCATACACCCCAAGGCACAACTCTTTGTACCTCTGATTGCTAATTTTTTGTTCACATTAAAATCAGGATATAAAACCGAAATGTTTCAAAAACTTTGCCTTCTGATAAATGAGCTAAACGGTGCCTAAAAGGTTTCAAGCATGATATATCTTATGGTTCAAAAAGAAATTGGTTTATGTACCAATTCTCCCAAAACGATTTGGGCCTTGTTCCGGACAAATACGCTTCTTCTCTGGAGCATGCGTGCGCTGGCTTAATCAATTTGGAAATGGGCAAGAAGCTGAACGAGCGGGCGAATGATACTTATGTGACCACTTTGAGTGATAACCACCTGTTGTTCGTTAAAATTCCGCAGCGGGCATATCGTTTCGTGGAATGCCCTTATGCCTGTCTATCCGTCGAACAAACAATGGGAAGTGGCATCACTTCTCTACCATGAACAAACAATTTACGGGAGATGCCTATGTCTGCTTCTGTCAAGAAGCATTTGATCAGAGGATGAAGCTGGATTTGGTCGCACCGCATGCTCTGACCAACGTATGTACCTGTGGTGGATATTACCTTGAAGGAATCCAGAATCAAGCAGATGAAAATGGGACCCGGTTCTGTCACATTTGTCACAATCCATAAACGTGTGTACCAACTTAATGTACTTGTTTTCGGCGAAGAGCGTGGACAATGATAGTAGAAAAGTTGGGTTCGAAAAATGGTCTCCTCATTTGCAATTTGATCATTGAAACACATGCAAAATGTGGCAGTGCACTGGACGTTGTCACAATATTTGAGATCACCAATGTGACTGGTTCATGTCTTTATTTCAAGAGTTGGTCTTGATGGGGATGTTCCATTCATAAATAACGACTGCGATGTAGTCGAAAAGTGAGGATATAAAGTACTTGTTCCACGTACAACTATGATTTATGCATATGGAAGGCATGGTTTCGGGAAGAAGGCGAAACTTTAATAAAGATGGAGGAAATCGGTGGAAAACTTGAGATATACATGCATGTAGCGATGCTGATTAATTTGGTGGCTGAAGGCTCGTTCAATCGAATGCCAAAAGGAGATCAACTCGCTCCAAAGCTAGTGACACTGACAGCCTCCGAACCAAATCTATTTGTAATCAAATGTATTCAGGAACAGAATAGATTGAAAATCCGCTGTTTTCTTCCAACCAACCTTTGTCCTCAAATGTGCATGTGACTCCTAGTTTCTAACCTAGACAGACATTATTGCAGCGGCAGTGCGCTGCTCAAGTCTAACCTAAACGTCGGTGTCAATAAGGTTGCCATAATTGTGACGCCCCATGGGATCACATAGCCACTCATGAAGGGTGTAAACAGCAGCACAAAATTGAAGTTCCTTCCGGCACACGTGAAACCATGGCGAATCATCACGATGTCCCAGGTAGAGAGAACCAATCACCATAATCATCAAGATTTGAGACCTCAAGACGTTGGTGTGTTCGTTGTGCTATATGGAACACAACCTGATATATTTCAAATCATAGGCACCTTCCCTTCATTTGTCGGCAATTATGCGCCTAGATTACTAGCTCGAGATTAATTCCATATCTTCATTGTTAGAATTTGAAAGGCGTCAAGCCCGCAGGCCATAGAAACGCCTTTAACATGAAAGGGAGCGCCAACTATCTACCCAGTTCTAGAAGATTTACATTGTTTCCTAATGCATGAAATGCATAAACTACGGCACCAAAAGAAATAATCAAATGAAAAAATCATCGAAAAGAAGAGCAAATAGCACTTTCAAATGACAAATTACCCAATAAGTTGTTCTACAGCGCGGAAAGTAGATATTACTGAATCGCGTCCAACTGTGCTGGTTCTCCCCATTTACCAG
The DNA here is from genome assembly GCA_011799765.1 of Nymphaea thermarum. Taxonomy (NCBI): domain Eukaryota; kingdom Viridiplantae; phylum Streptophyta; class Magnoliopsida; order Nymphaeales; family Nymphaeaceae; genus Nymphaea; species Nymphaea thermarum. Next base: position 166,045 of record JAANDH010000383.1, read on the forward strand.
TCCCCAAAGACATGGTAAAATATCCACTTCTTGTGCAGATAAAAGATTATTCTCATTGGAAGTGACATAAGAAGAGGCCAAGATGGACAACAATAGCAGGGAGCTAACGAAGATAAACCTGAAGCGAATTGCAAGAACCATATTTCCAAAGCCCCATGAAGACATCAGACCCGTCTACTAGGAAGATAACCTTAAAGGTATTCTCCAAATCAAACTGCAACACAACCACCGAGTACATAACAGAACCAAAATTTTATTTGTTCGTAACCAGCTAGAGCAAATAGGGCGCTCAAAAAGGGATAACAGAGCACATTCTATAAGCATAAAGACAGCCCTCCGCTTCAATAAACAAGGTAAAGAATTTCAAAACAGTACAACAGAGGCTTGTAATAGTATAAAATTAGATTTGAGGCCAAAAAAGCGAAACCTAAAGTAAGCAATGTTCCAAGACCTCACGAACTGGACTGACAGTGAAGACTGAAAAAAGATCTGATGACCCAGTGCTTGGACAGCTTAACACAAACAAGCAAATGAACTGGAAATACATTCAGATACTACTTACTACTTTCACTTACTGCTTTCATTTTAAGAGTACTCAATGTTGGTATATTGTTTCCTGAACTCTAATATATTGAAAACAAAATTTAGGGATATATGAGCCGTCATGTGATGAAAATTAAGACAAATCTATAGAGTAGCAAAAAAAAAATTCTCCCATGTTCAGTGCAGATTGTCATGTCCATGAATTTTTTTTGTGCTCAATACTCTTCCAGATTTAAGGGAAAAAAAACATCCAGCAAATTAAGTTTTATAAAAACCCTAAAAACGTTCTCCCCCTTTTCCCCATCTTCAACTTTTTTGTCACCAGGCAAGAGAAAAGTTGAATTGTGTCTGATTACCTCAAACAAGTTGCCATTGATGGAATTTGTCACGGTCGAGCACTTCAGTCCATGCACTGACAAGATTTACTATTCCTGGAAGAGCGCAAAATCAGACTAAGAAACATACGCCATTTCTACTTTGCATCTTCATCTGTAATAATTTTTTCATGAAATTTGAACCATAGATCTTCTAAACCGGTTGCTCCTGTTGAGCTTCAATCTGATTGATGGAACTTTATGTGATACCGCTTTCCAAATCATTTGAACAGCATCATCACCCTGGGATGGGTATCGATACTCAAAATGGTGCTCAATTTCCTTTAACCTTTCCCACATTTTCATCCATTCTTCCTTTGTGAAGCTTCTAACTAATTTAATGAGAAAGCCTTCTTTAAGAGCATCAGATGTACGGACAAAAATGCAGAATTCTGAGTAGTCAAGGACATCTTCATAAGGGAGCTCAATTTCATCGCTAATAATAACCGGTACGCAATGGCTGGCAATAGCATCAAACAGACGATTGGAGGATGGTGTGTCACCAGCAATGTTCAAACAGAATTTCGAAGAATGCATTCCTTTAGTTGCTTGATTTATCCCACCTCCACGTATGCTGCCAAAAGAAAAGTGCACATCCTTCTCATCTTTAAGAATATAGTAAAGCTCCTGTCGAATATATCCACCCTGACAATAAATAGAAAGCAAAATGATTGATTATTGAATCAAAAGCAGTAAATACAATGGAAATGCACTAAAAGAAAGCAAAAGGTTGTCTGGATGAATATTCTTTTCATGGGCACAACAAAGAATACCAGCAGCAAAATTTTGCTTTGATTAGGATCTTGAAGAGGCACTCTTAAGACAAAAATTTTCCTGCAATTCCTCACAACTAAGCAGGATTTGGTTGTAAAAATTCATTTTTAGGAATCATAAGCATCTGATTTCATGCAATGACCAGAGATAATAATAAGAGGACCCTTCAATAGTTTGTCATCCAAAAATTTTCAGCATCATGCAAAGAGGATCATTCAGTTTCAAATGATCAAAAACAAAACCTAACTAAAACCAACAGTATGGACATTTGTGCTATTCTCCACCTCCCATTGTATCATCAAACTTCCAAAAACAATCCGTGCTCATTGCTGAGAGATTATAGCAGCCCTTTTTTCTACTTAGGGAGGAAGTGTACAATTCAAATTAGAAATGATGCATGTTTATTATTGGAAGCCTGTCAGAAGATAAATTCAGAATATGTTTCATAAGAATTGAAAAAAATAGTTACATTTATTGAAATCCTATGTGAATACCATTTTAATAAACCAAGTGTCGGTCACTAACTAGAAGCATCTAAAAAAACCGACTTAAGCACCCAAGAGACCAGAAATGCATGACAATTTTTGTACCTATCAAGCAGGTGATCCCCTATATTCAATCCTGCAAAAGTTAGGAAGATTCAATTCAGCAATAATACAATTTCTTGTGAAATTTCAGACCTCAGTTTTGGAATAAGGACAGCTATAAGCAGCAATTTTACTTAAAGTAGTGCACTATTTACTTGGCACAAAAGGTCAATAATGTATATTCTGTTAAATAAAAAAAATGTCAGTCCTAATTTTGAGAACAGTTGTAATAAAGTGAAATTGCGGTGCAAACTTGCTGTAACAAAGTGAAATTGTACGTAGCAACTTTCATTGAACATCAAGAATATCCAAACTCACTTTCAGATCATTAAGTGCTAATGCGGACTGGAGCCATCATATATTCAATTTAAAGAAGCTGTGATGAAAAGACATATTTAATGGCAATTCTGCATTTGAATTGTTAAAAAGGAAACATTAGATGAACCTCTAGTGCACTAATACAGAATGGAAACAATGTTGCTACTCACATCTTTGCGGTAAATTGCTCCTTGAAAATACAGCAAGATAGGCCGGCTATCAAAGGTGGACGAATCATTATCATAATTTCTGATGACATGCTTGTAAGGAGCAATAATATCCTTGTCTATGTTTGCTACATTCGGAGGATACCTTCCAAAGTCAGAAAGTATAAACATGCATGGCCACAACTTCATCCTTGCATCCAGCATACTGTTTGGGTGATGTGCAAGTATCACATGATCACGTCCACCTGATCTCTTCCATTCGTCCTGCACTCTTAGATAAGCTACCAGTTTATCCTGTAATGCCCTGTTCAAGCTTACTTTTTCTTTCGGGTTCACCTTTGAATACCGATTATAACTCAATGAAGAGAAAAATGGAACAAATATGATATCAGCCTCACTGGAATTGTCAACTCTTACAGCATTACAAGGGCCTCTTCTGTTAGAAAATCTAGATGATAAAAGATCCAAAGTAAGCCAATATTCGGTACTATGTTGAAGATTTAATCCACCAGGATAATCTGGAACTCCGTTCGAGATATCAGGCCAAACGCTGTCTGTCCCTTTCCAGCCTAGCAAACCAAAATGAAATTCAGAAGGCAGGTCATACATAAAAACTTTCAGAGTCGTCTTGTTAGGCTCACAAGCGCTGGGTTGTTCTTTAACTTCGTCCTGGATGGCTGCTGTTGTAGGCGGCGATTCATGATCCTCTTTGCTACGGTCCCTCGGTGTTGATTTAAAATTGTCAACTACAGAGAAGAGCTTTTTGTCAGGCAGAAAACCGTGTTCAATGAAATGCGGGGATCCTGCTGATTGGAGGAAAAAGAACCACGAGAAGACGAAGACAAACACAGACACAGTGAAGAGGCAGAACAGGTATCCCCTTCTTTCAAATCCAACTGAATGTGGTATCCGGCCATCACCCATTGCAGTATTGCACACGATACGAAATAAACTTCTACTGATACATGAAGAAATAAATATGCCCAAATTGGTGTTTTAAGGCAATATAGGGAACCGCCGTAAAAATTTAGAGGTGTAGTGAAAACTGTTCAAGACGGTGGGAATCAATTTTCTCTGTCATACACCAAATTACATTCATAGAAATCACGTGGGCACATCAAAACCACGCAAGGACCTCAGTCTTGCTTGCAAGTCCGACCGGGAACTCACCTCCACCAATCTTCTCGGACTCGGTGTATCTCATGGGCGAGAAGGTAAGGAAGCCCCATTCTTTTATTTTCCAATGATCTCCTCATTCAGAAAAAAGCAGAGCGCACGCGCTGGATGATTGAAATGGTAGCGTCCTTTTTATTCCGAAATCAAAAATGTCGATGTACTTACATAGTGGTTCCCTCAAGATGGTGGCATTTCTCGGAGAAGGGTATTTTTTGCTCAGCGTCAATCGTTTTACACTCACAAAAAATGAATCGGGTACCCGAAAAAGGATGGCACAGGCAAGTAACTTTCTTCTGCAAGCACCGAAGCGTAAACTCACCGAAAAATGGTGGTGACCTAAACTGACAAAGGATTACCCACTCCGTCGTGCAGATCTAATTTACATCTTTAGCGACGACGAAGGAGGAATTTCCGCTGCAACAACGAAATCCCAACGCATGAACGATGGTAACTGTTCAAAGAAAGAAGGAAAAGGCCAAAGAAAGAAACAGATGGCAAGTTAAATCTCGTTTTCAATACAGCAGTAAGGGAGGGGTAAGGCAAATCAATGGAATGCATCCAAAGAGAGGGGAGCTTCACCCGAAACAGGCGTGGTTACTCTTCTATCCGAACAGCCCGCGATGGTCGGGCTGATCTGTGGTTCCGGTCTCTTGTGGGCCAACCATTTCCTTCTATTTCTCATTTCTGCCGCTTCATTGAGAAACCTTCAAGCGCCTACCGCAATTTCGCCACCATTTTGAAAAGAAACCTTCGCCTCCTACAACTTCTCTCGTACAGGTGTACGTTTTTTTAGTAATTGCCAAGAACGAATCTGGTTTTGAGCGCGGCCAACCTTCAGCAGCAGAGGCAGAATTATATCAGGCCACTTATGCCTGTCGAAGGGCGGTGAGAGGCAGTAGCAATTACATTTATTTTAAAATTTACATCGAGTTTGTCGAGCCTCCAAAATTCATACTTAAGCCCATCTTGGAAAAGAAAGAAAGAAAGAAAAAGGGTACAAGGAAAAGTCATTAATTTGTAAATAAGAAAAAATAGGCCTTTGATCTCCGAGTATTTATGAATGCATGTTCTTCAAGCAATTTGAGAGTCGACGTCTTCCCAGTACAATTAAAAATAGGCCGCCACTGGCATCCCTTAGGCAACTTGAATTGAACGATCGCATACCCAACAAAAATGAAAGAAGTGCCAGACACTAATTATAGTCAGTAAACCATAGTTAGCATAAAAAAATATTGAAGTATCATTCAAATAACTCTCTCACTCTCGATGTCGGTAGTTCATTTTCTTCATGTCAAGAGACTTTCTACTTTTTCTCTCTCATCGAAGTGGTGTAAGGGGCGATGTCAGCGCAATGAAGATTGAAGCGTGTGATTCGTGAAACTCTGAGGCCTAGCTTTGGTAAGTTTTTTTTTTTAAAGAAAAAAAAGGTAACTGAGGAAAGAAACTGAATTTAATTTACTGAGAAATTTGTGTCGGTGGAACGGACAACCGCGGACTCGATGAAGCAGAGAGGAGGATGATATTAATATAGCTGGGGAGGAATAGGATGGAATCGCTCTTTCTCCGCCGCGGCAGAGGGCAGGGGCTGTCCACTATGCATGCCTGCTCTCAATGTCCATGCAATTGGTGCTTGAGGAGGCCAGTTAAGGGACAAAATGGAGAGGTTTTCAAAGCAACACATGACATGACATGACATGACATAACATGAGTTGGGTCGATTATCTTATCTGGGAACAAAAGTCACAAAACAAAAGTGGTGGGACGTAGTATCTTATCACCCTTTCCCTTTGTTGGTTGGCCCTTTCACCTAGTGCATCCGCCTCTGTCCTCTTATCTGTAATCCTTTTTCCCTTTCTTTCTTTGTTATTGTTTTTTCCAAATTCCCCACTTAGGTGTATAGTGTAAAATCAGGGAGGAGAAGAATATGCATCCGATCAGCTTGTCCATCTTACTACATAAGATATATGGTGACTGGGTCCATCTCAAAGGCGATTAGCCAGGGTTACTGATACGGGCCAACCTTCAACTTGGCCTAGAGCGGCCACGGATGTGGCCGAAAGCAGTCGCCAAGGGCGGAAACGGGCCGCCCGTCACTTAGACAGAGATGAGCCTAGCTCAATTGACCCAGGCGCGGGTCAAGGGGATGGTGAGGGAGGTGTGTTGCAGCTCGGTTCAGCCGGTGTTCGTCAGCTTGGAGTTGTCACAGAGGGAGGTGCGGGAGGAAGTGCAACGGCTCTAAGAGAGGCTATGGAATTCCAAGGAGGTGGGTCGAGCTCAAGTGTGTTCAAACCCACCCAAGCCATGTTCGAACCAGGTCTCCTAGGGCCTACCTAGGGTGTGTCTAAGTAGGGCTCGATCCAAATCAAAGCCCGAGTGTGTTCGGGAGTGAGGAGGATCGAATTAGGAACTTAGGATTTGGATTTTGCGCATTTCGTTTTTGTAATTTGCTTTTGCGTCATTTGCTTTTGCAATTTGATTCAAGTTTAAGATCTGGATCAAGTGTTTGGATCCGATCTCATTTCAGTCTATAAATACTTGTAAGAAAGCCAATTTTCGGTATCCAGCAATTGAATGAGAAAGTAAATTTTCGAGTTAGAACTCTCTCTCTTCTCCTCGAGCTCAAGCTCTCCCTCTTTAGCGCATCTCTCCCCAGAAGTCTCTTCTCCCTCTCTCGTTCTACATTTGGGGATTTTCCCCTCTTGCTGCGACGAATTCAACTCTAGAACCAGCGGGCTTTTCTTCTCCTTGCCTCTTTCTCTTTTCTCTTCTCAACTCACTCGCCCAAAGGATCAACGGCAAGAAGCTTCCAAGTGCTCCGGCGTGAAGAGGCTCACTTGTTCCTTGCGTTTCCCCACTTGATCAACCGGCTGCTCAAGGTGCAATCTTCCTTGGACCACGAAGGAGGATTAGAGGACAATCAGCCCACGGGAAGACCTCGGATCGGCTAAGAAACTAGGCGAAATCAAGGTGAAGACAATGAAGCAATCGGTCGAAAGGTTAGCATCGTTTCCTTAGTCAAATTGTGATCGTTTGTAGTTCGGTTTTAGGGGAGGATTCGATCTAAGGATCAGTCACTCTCCCACAGCGTAAACACGTGAGTTTGGGCTGGGATTGACGGTGGAAGTCACCCTTAAACCCGAGTTTACAAGTCACAAGGGAAAGCTAGGGAACGGTGCATCTAACCCGACCTTTTTGGTGGAAAAATCACCGGCGAAAGTGCTGTTTTTCATCCTCGGTTCTTGCTGAAACTCTCGCCGAAAAACTCAGAAAAAGAAAAGAAAAAGTCAGTGAAAAGGAGGCGTGAAAAGAAAGAAAGAAAAGAAAAGAATACGCCCAAAAGAATAGAAAAAGAAAAGAAGAAAGAAAGAGTGAATTCCGGCGAAGTTTGGGCATTTTCCGATTTACATTTGTAACTTTCCGGTATACATTTGGGCATTCCGGCCACCTCTGCTCCTTTTCCGGCCAACATTTGGTACTTCCGGCCGAGGAGCAGAAATACAAACTTACCTCCCATGAGCTACATTTGGCCTTGGTCTATTGCACTTGAGAATCCGGTCATCATTTTGGGAAGACCGGCGATCATTTGGGATAATCTCTCTTGGCGCCGGCGCATTTGGGAAATTCCGGCCAACTCTCCTAGGAGCGAGGTAAGTTGATCACATTGGCATTCATTTGGTACATTTGGCTCCCATTTGGGACATTTGTACCACATTTGCATACATTTGGTACATTTGGTCCACATTTGGGACATTTGTACCACATTTGTCTACATTTGGTACATTTGGTCCACATTTGGAACATTTGGTCCACATTTGGTACATTTGGTCCACATTTGGAACATTTGTACCACATTTGAAAAACATTAGATCACATTTGATCTACATTTGATACATTTGGTCACATTTGACCGCATTTGGTTGCATTTGAGGCGACATTTGGGGAATTCTGCGCCATCCAGACTCCTACATTTGGCTTAGCCGCCATTTGGTTGCCACCTCGTCCTTGAACTTAGGATCTAGAGTCTTCTCCTCGCGCCACCTAGAGTCCTCCATTTGGTCTAGCAGCTCTCCGGTCTCCACCTCGCAGATTTGGTGCCATCTCACCACATTAGGAGTCCACCTCGCACATTAGGTCAACTCCCCTAGCTGCCACTTTCACATTTGGGTTTACCCCTTAGCCTCCTCACCCTAGCTTAGTGGAGCCTTGTCCTAGGTAGCGCACCTTGCCAATCATTAGTTCACTTACCTAATCACGAGCTAGCTTAGTCCACTTGCCACTTAGCTTACCCATTTCCATTCCCATTCCCATTTCCTAAACCGAGCCTAGACCTACCCCACCTACAATCTAGGAACCCTCATTCGACCCACTTCCCTTAGTCAAACCGAACCCACCACGAACCTACTTGATCACCTTAGTCTAGTCTACCTAGATCCGAGCCTACCTTCTAGACCTAGCCGGACACATTAGGAAACATTTGGTCCGAGCTCAACCTAGTCTAAGTCCGCCTTAGTTGGTTCTAGCCCTAGCCCACAAGGGAGACCGCGGGTTAGTCTACCACACCCTTGACTTCTAGAACCGGCGGGACTTGTCACCGGCGGCCACCAGTCAGCTCTGGCCTCCTCCGGCCGCCTCTGCCACTATTCCGGCCAGCTCTCCGACGAACACACCAGCTGGTCCCGCGCATCCCCGGCGTGCTACTTGGAGCTTCTAGGCATCACCGGCGGGCTCAACCTCTCACCGGCGCATTTCCTTGACGTTCCTTCACTTCCGGCCATCTCCGGCGACCTCCGGCCGCCACTGCCCTTTTCCGGTGACTGCTGCTACTTTTCCGGCGACTTCTCCGGCGAAGGACCAGCAGCCTCTCCACAACTTCCGGTACCATCTTTGCTTGCTTATTTGGGTTTTTGGAATTGTTTTATTGCAAGTTTTAGTTTGTATTCGCTTCCGCATTAGTTTGATTTTGTTTTTAAGTCGGGGTTGTTTGTCCGACTTGGGTAGATAGAGTGTAATTGTTTTACTTAGGATACTTTAGGTGCTCTCTTCGGGGATCTTGGGGGTAGGCACGGCCGTCGGCGTGGCTGATTTGTCTGGCGCTAGGCGAGACCCTACCAATTTGGTATCAAAGCCTCCTTGGAGTCTTGTGCACCTTCCCGCGGCAACTTTGGAGCAAAATTCAGATTCGGCATCCTTTGAAGAGTTGTGTAGGGCAGATTTGAGTTAGATTTGTTTCAGTGCTTTCAGAGTTGAAGTAGAATTGCATATTTGATTTCAGCTTTGCTTATTAGCGTAGCCTTATATTCAGCTTGTTTGCTTGAGAACTAGTTTGTGATATGGATTTGAGAAGCGGGCGTACTACCATGCCCGGAAGAATGGATATAGTGTCGGCTTCTCCCCAAGTGGAGGCAAACCCCTCCATGGCAGGAGAAGTACCTTCGACTGAGTTGGAGACTCAAGCCGTAGGTAGAATGGTACAACTTGAGAGCGAGGTTCTCATGCTTCGTCAGGAGATAAATGAGCATACACAACAATTGTCTAAACTTGATGAGCTCAAAGAGATTAAGGAGATACTTCGGGCCATGAATGCTAACCAGGTCGCCAACCCTAGACCTGCCCCGGCCCCTCCTTCTCAAGTTACTCCACCTCCTCGACCCGACAAGTAGAAGGGTGTGTTGGGCAGACCTCCTAGTGCCGACCCTACACCACCCCCGTGGCACATGCAGGCAGGCCCGAACAGGCCTCAGTTAGGTTGGAACCTCGAGCACTTTGAGGATTATCAAGGAACCAATGGGGGACACAATGGCCAACATGTTGACCCGACGGTTAACATAGGTTTTGGCCTAGTGGCCACCATAATGGGTATAATGGTAATAATGGAGGACAACAACACTCCACATCTGGATTTGGGAACCGTGAGACATACGGCCCCCAAGCAAGTCAGTATGGGTCAAGATTTCCTGGAACTCAGTGGGAGAATGCTAACCCTGAGCGTAGGTATGGAGATAGGCCTGAGCGTGACCCACCAAGCTGGGAACCTCATAGGGAGCCTTATAGAGAGCCCTCTAGAGAACCTTATAGGGAACCCTATAGAGAACCTTGCAGGGAACCTTATAGGGAACCTTATAGAGAGCCCTACAGAGAGCCTTATAGAGAACCCCAACACCCATACAGGCCGAACCAACCTAGAAACCTCTCAGTTAGAGTAGATTTCCCTAGATTTAATGGTGAAGACCCATTAGGATGGATTTTCCTAGTAGAGCAGTACTTCATATGTCAGAACGTCCCAGAAGAAGAATGGCACAATATCGCCCCCTTGCACGTGGATGGCAGTGCCGGAAGATGGGCAAGATATCTCAAGATCAAGGAGCTCGTGCAGAACTGGGAAGATTTTAAAGCAGCCCTGTTGTTTAGATTTGGACCGTCTGCTTATGTAGATTTTGACATAGATCTACGTAACTTGAAGCAAACTTCTACAGTACAGGACTATCAGGAAAAGTTTGAGGACCTAGCTTGCATGGTAGATTGGACGCCTAAGGCCCTCATAGCCGCCTTTGTAGGAGGACTTAAGGATGAGATCCAGATTGATGTTAGGGCTGAGAGGATCACAGACCTGAAGGCGTGCTTTGCTAAAGCACGAGCTGTAGAGGAAAGATTGCAGAAGAAACAGGAACTATACAAACAGTGGAGAGCGCCCAACCCCGTTAAAGGACGAGAAGCACCGCAGCGTCCCAAGCAATTACCAGCTCCAACCCGGAAAGAAGATCCTAAACCCGTGTTTAGGAGTAGGGTTCCTCCTAACATGACTCGAGAAGAAAGGGAGGAATTGAGCCGTAACAAGAAGTGTTACTGGTGCAAGGATGATTGAGATTCCTCTCATAGGTGCAAGAACGTAAGGGTCTATACGGTTGAGCAGGGATCGTATGAAGTGACGGAGGGTGAACCGCCCCTTGAGGTTGAGGTCATAGACGAATCAGAGATTGTGGAGGAGCTTCTACCACCTGAAGAGGTCCAGCCATCACCTGAGGGAACCATACACATGATGAACGACCCGCACGAGCCAGATGCTATGAAGGTTGTAGGACGTGTGGGCAACCTCGACGTCCTCGTGCTGCTTGATTCGGGAGTGACCCACAACTTTGTGGGTGAGCACATAGCCAACAGGTTAGGAAGCATTGTTGAGGAGCAGAAAGCACTCCGCATTCTGGTGGCTAATGGAGACAGCCTCCCCTGCACTAGAAAGTGTACTGAAGTGGAGCTTACTCTGCAGAAGGTTCCGTTTAAGGTCGAACTCTTAGTCGTCCGTCCCTCTACCCAACGTGGACATTATTCTTGGAGTCAAATGGCTCAAAACTCTAGGAAGAGTTTGGTGGGACTTCTCGACCATGGAGATGTGCCTGCCTAAGGAGGGTGGAGAGGGGGTAGTGCTAAAGGGCATTGACCCCAACATGGAACCAAAGGCAGCGTTAAAGGCCATCATGGTGCAACAACCTGCAGCATGGTTGGTATCCATAGCAGAGGATTTACAATCTGCTGAAGGCTCAGGGAAAGACGTCCCTGAGATAGTGCAGAAAGTTTTGGGTGAGTTCAGTGACATTTTCGATGAGCCCAAGGGACTACCGCCCCAACGGTCCTATGACCACAGGACCGTTTTAGCAAATGGCACCGAACCAGTTAATGTGCGCCCATACAGATATGGATATGCACAGAAATCCAAGATTGAGAGACTAGTGAAGGAAATGCGAGAAAGCAATATCATAAGACCCAGTTCAAGCCCCTTTTCATCGCCCGTGCTTTTAGTCAAGAAGAAGGATAACACGTGGCGGTTCTGTGTTGATTATAGAGCTTTGAACGAAGCGACGGTTAAGGATAGACATCCAATTTCCGTCATTGATGAGTTATTGGATGAATTAAATGGAGCTCGCATTTTCTCGAAGTTAGATCTGAGATCTGGTTATCACCAGATAAGGATGAACGAGGAGGATATCTCCAAAACGGCATTTAGGACCCACGATGGTCACTACGAGTTTTTAGTGATGCCGTTTGGGCTTACCAATGCACCGGCTACCTTCCAGAGGTGCATGAATGATGTGTTCTGGGAATTTCTCCGAGACTTTGTTTTGGTGTTTTTCGATGACATCCTAGTATATAGCCAGAGTTTGGAACATCATGTGGAGCATCTTCGCATCGTGCTGAAGATTTTGAGAGAAAATACTCTGTTCGCTAAGATGTCAAAGTGTAGTTTCGGTCAGACCTCCATTGGATACTTGGGACATATCGTGTCACATGAAGGAGTTCGTGCAGATCCGGAGAAGCTCCAAGCTATGGAGCAGTGGCCCCTGCCTAAAGACCCCAGAGGAATGAGAGGATTTTTGGGTCTAACGGGCTACTACAGGAGATTCATCAAAGGGTACGGGTTGATCACTTCTCCCTTGACGCACATGTTGAAGAAAGGTGAGTTTACATGGAACGACAAGTCAAGAGAAGCATTCGAGAAGCTTAAAGCGGCTATGATGAGCGCCCCAGTACTGGCACTGCCAGACTTCTCCAAGGAGTTCGTGGTTGAGACGGACGCGAGTGACATTGGAGTAGGTGCAGTGTTAAGCCAAGAAGGCCATCCAATTGCCTTCATGTCCAAGGCTCTGACCAGCAGGGCCAAACCCTACTCCACGTATGAGAAAGAACTTCTGGCAATAGTCCTGGCGGTTGACAAGTGGAGACAGTACCTGATTGGAAGAAGATTCGTGGTAAGGACAGATCATAGTAGCCTGCGCTACATGGTGAAGCAGAGAGTGTCGACCCCCACACAACAAAGGTGGTTAGCCAAGCTTCTTGGCTATGATTTTACAATAGAGTACAAGAAGGGGACAGAGAACTCTGCTACGGATTCTTTATCCCGTATGCCTGAGCAATTGAGAACTCTCTCCGTAATTGGAACTGACTTGTGGCAGAGATTGATTCAGGAGCAAGACCAAGACTTGAACTTAAGACTTTTCAAGCAATCAACGTGCCAAAATCCTGGATCTATCCCTCATTACACTTTGAGGGGAGATGTTCTCTGTAAGAAGAGGAAAGCCTTAGTCCCAAAGGATTCTGCCCTCAAGCAAGAACTACTACAACACTTTCATGGCTCGAGTTCTGCAGGTCACGAGGGTGTGGCTAAGACAATGGGACGCATCAAGGCTCAGTTTTGGTGGGAAAGCTTGAAGAAAGATGTCAGAGATTATGTGAAAGCCTGTCCCATCTGCCAAAGGGAAAAATATGAGGCGACCAAGCCTCCTGGGCATCTCAACCCTCTTCCCATCCCAGACAAACCTTGGGAGGACGTATCGATGGATTTCATCGATGCAATGCCCAGATCAGAAGGGAAAGAAGCAGTTCTTGTTGTGGTCGACAGACTGACCAAATATAGTCATTTCGTGGCCTTACCCAAACATTATCAGGGACCGATGGTTGCCAACCTCTATCAAGACAACATCGATAAGCTTCATGGTATGCCACAAACTATCGTCTGCGATCGTGATTCCATCTTCCTCAGCGCGTTTTGGAGAGAATATATGAAGATGGCAGGAACCGTGATCAACTTCAGCACAGCCCATCATCCACAGACGGATGGGCAAAGTGAGGTGGTTAACAAGACTTTAGAAACTTATCTGAGGTGTTCTGCAGGTGAAAGACCCAACACCTGGGTCAAGTATTTATCTTGGGCTAAGTGGTCCTACAACACCAGCCTGCATTCAGAAACCGGCACAACACCATATGAAGCTCTGTATGGCTACCCTCCAACTACAGTACCAAGGTATGAAGTTGATACTGCCAGAGATGAGGAAGTAGACTGCAACTTGAGGAATATAGATGAGATTCTCGCCACTCTGAAGAGAAACATAGAGCGTGCCCAAGCCAGAATGAGAAAGGCCCATGACAAAGGGCGTAAAGATCGTGAGTTTGTCGTAGGGGACATGGTCTGGCTGAAAAGACTGCTGTTATCACCCCAAATTTTTCAAAAAATGGGGCTATTAAAATTTTGGGTCTATTATTTTTAAAATAAATTTTAAATCCATGTTTAAATCTAAAATCCAAGTTTAGATCCAAATCTAGCATTTCAAACTCAAAATCCAATTATCAAATTCAAATTAGATCCAAAATCCAACTTTCAAATCCAAATTAGAACAAGACCCATTTGCCCATTCTTTTGACAAAAAAGCCTTCTTTTAAAGGGCAATTTTAGTCTTTTGGTGGGCAAGACCTATTTGCCCCTCCTTTTGACAAAAGAAACTTCTTTTGGAGGGCGATTTTAGTCTTTTGGTGAACAATACCAATTTGCCCCTCCTTTTGACAAAAGAAACTTCTTTTAGAGGGCGATTTTAGTCTTTTGGTGAATAAGACTCATTTAACCCTCCTTTTGACAAAAGAAGCTTCCTTTAGAGGGCGATTTTAGTCTTTTTGAATGGACAAGACTCATTTTAAATATATTTTTATAAGCCTAATGGCCAATCATACCCATTTTCAAACCATTTCTTTTTCAAAATAATTCAAAATTATGTGAAATTCAGATGAAAATGAGGTGAAATTCAAAAAAATTCAAATTTAGGGTTTTGGCTCCAAAATCTTCTATAAATACCCCCCACTCCCCCTTCTCTTAGGCAAGAGTGGTCCTTGGGAGAAACCCTAGAGTATTCTCACTTGAAGACTTAGGGTTTCTCTTGAGCTCTCTCTCTCTCCCTCTTTCTCTTTCCATTTTCTCTCCAACTTGGAGCAAGACTCTCGGAGGCATTAGAGGTATGTAATCATCATCTCTCTTATTTCTCTCTTCTTTCTTTTCATTAATATTCTTATTATTATGTTATTTCTTTTTCTTGAACATAGTCTTGTTGTTATTTTTATTTTCTCCTCATCTTCATCTCCCCATGGCTAAAGGAGGTAGTGTTCAATCTCTTTTTAGAGACAAGAGGCTATGCTCAAATGCATCGGGAGCATGGAAAGATGAGATGATCTTTCATTTTAATCATGTTATCACATTTCTTGAATACATTCTTGTTGTTCTTTTGTTTTCTTCTATTTTCTTCTCTTTTTCATTTCCTTATGGCCATAAGAGATAGCTCTCAACTCTATTTTAGAGCCAAAAGACTATGCTCAAGTGCACCGAGAACATGAAAAGATGAGATTTCATTCCATAGTTGAATCATGCTCTCTTTCTTTTCTTAAACATTGTTTTTTTGATACTATCCATGCATAGTTATTTGATTTTTCATTTATATGTGAATGCACGGTGAGAATGAGAGTATGGCTTGGGATTCTCTCCTTATTATTGTGTTGATTAATTTTGATGTTGGGGCTTGTCCAACCCGGGAAGAACCTTCACGAATTTGTACATGTTAAAGTGCATTTTCATATCATTTCGTGTTAGTTTCCTTTTAATCATCCCATTAGAAACCCTAATGAGCACTTTATCGTATGGTTTGAGTTTCTTCCATACCCAATGGTGGAAGAAACATATTCCCTTGCAACCAATGAAATAACTATGTTTTATGTTTTGCAAAATATTTTCAAAAGAATCCTTTCTAATATGGCCTTGGAGATTTAACTTAGGTTCTTGCATGAGCCCAAGTTCCCTTCCGGCCTACATCAAAAATTGAAGTCGGCTATTTTTAATTCATTTCTTGATTTTCGTATTCATGAAGACATATGCATATATACATGTTATATACGTATGTGTGGACATGAATATCTTTCTTTGTCATTCTCTTTTTATGATTTAACATGTCATTTTACAAACTCTCATATATGTATATATAAAGATATATACGTGTATTTCATTTTAAATCTCTTTTCCTTTCTAAAACGATCTTCTCTTCTCTATTTAGTTTAAACTTCATTTTCACAAGTTTTCATATACGTATCTATACGTATATATATATATATATATATATATATATATATATATATATATATATATATATATATATATATATATATATATATATATATATATGTATATATGTATATATAAATACGTATATGAATGTGTACCTTTTTTCTTTTAAATATTTGATTTGATGATTTTCAAGGTCTCTTTCTCTCTCTCTTTCTCTATATCTCTCTTGGGATCAAGTCTTTCATCTTTTCTATTCTTTCAATATTTTTCCTTATCATTTAAGATCTTAATTTTTCATTTGCCGACTTCATCAATACCACAAACCAAGTAATGACCTAATATTGGAATCATGCTTGATGGTCTATAATCTCAATCTCTTTTTTAAAAACTTTTCTTTCTTATGTATAATAATTATAACAACAAAAATCTTAGATATATGTTGTGGTAGGAATGACTTTAGATGAATGTTGTGGTAAGAATGTTTTACATTATTCCAATCACATAGGATAAATACATCCATGCATTCTCACCCACTTTATTTCACTTATGATCACAAGCACCTCTCCAAAATAACTTAAGCAAGAGGGGATGAAGCTCTAACTAGGTGGTAACCGAATTAGAGCAAAATCTCAAACCTACTTAAAGTCTTAAGAGAACACTAAAGCGATTTCAAGATTTCACAAGTTTTTCAAATGATATTTACTAATTTCACTTTTTTCTCAAAATGTTTCACATTTTCAAGCAACTCTTCAAGAGTCTTTTCAAAAGTTTGAAACATCAAATTTTCAATATTTTCTACACCGCATATAGAATAAAAAAGGATGTTTAAGTTAAAATGAAATGCATCAATAATAAACATAGTCCTTGGGTTGATTACCCCCGGTAAATGCGCCGGGAATGGTCGATCCTCGTACCGACGGGCGAGTCCATTTCTTCTCTATTTCAATGCAAAACCTCATTTTTCTGGAGCACTCCAAAACCAATGAAAATTTTGGGATGCAAACAACTGCCTATGAGGCAGAAATCATTGCTTGGACAACCCTATTCCAAGCTTTTGCCTAGATATTATGGGCCGTTCAGGGTGCTTCAAAAGATTGAAAAAGCAGCATATCGGATTGCGCTGCCACCTACAGCTCTCGTGCATCCAGTCTTTCACGTTTCCCGTCTGAAACCTCACCATGGGCCAGTACCAGAACAGGTGGAGCCGCTACCAGATGTCACTCCCAGGTCGTATCGTATCTTGAAGCACAAATGGGTGACACGCAATGGAAGGCCTCGTCATGAGGTGATGATAGAGTGGGAAGGTGTGGATGGTGGAACCTCCTGGGAACTTTTTGATAAAATTAAGACTCAGTTTCCTACAGGAGCTTGGGGACAAGCTCCATCTCAGGAGGGTGGATCTGATACGGGCCAACCTTCAACTTGGCCTAGAGCGGCCACGGATGTGGCCAAAAGCAGTCGCCAAGGGCGGAAACGGGCCGCCCGTCACTTAGACAGAGATGAGCCTAGCTCAATTGACCCAGGCGCGGGTCAAGGGGATGGTGAGGGAGGTGTGTTGCAGCTCGGTTCAGCCGGTGTTCGTCAGCTTGGAGTTGTCACAGAGGGAGGTGCGGGAGGAAGTGCAACGGCTCTAAGCGAGGCTATGGAATTCCAAGGAGGTGGGTCGAGCTCAAGTGTGTTCAAACCCACCCAAGCCGTGTTCGAACCAGGTCTCCTAGGGCCTACCTAGGGTGTGTCTAAGTAGGGCTCGATCCAAATCAAAGCCCGAGTGTGTTCGGGAGTGAGGAGGATCGAATTAGGAACTTAGGATTTGGATTTTGCGCATTTCATTTTTGTAATTTGCTTTTGCGCCATTTGCTTTTGCAATTTGATTCAAGTTTAAGATCTGGATCAAGTGTTTGGATCCAATCTCATTTCAGTCTATAAATACTTGTAAGAAAGCCAATTTTCGGTATCCAGCAATTGAATGAGAAAGTAAATTTTCGAGTTAGAACTCTCTCTCTTCTCCTCGAGCTCAAGCTCTCCCTCTTTAGCGCATCTCTCCCCCGAAGTCTCTTCTCCCTCTCTCTTTCTACATTTGGGGATTTTCCCCTCTTGCTGCGACGAATTCACCTCTAGAACCAGCGGGCTTTTCTTCTCCTTGCCTCTTTCTCTTTTCTCTTCTCAACTCACTCACCCAAAGGATCAACGGCAAGAAGCTTCCAAGTGCTCCGACATGAAGAGGCTCACTTGTTCCTCGCGTTTCCCCACTTGATCAACCGGCTGCTCAAGGTGCAATCTTCCTTGGACCACGAAGGACGATTGGAGGCCAATCAGCCCACGGGAAGACCTCGGATCGGCTAGGAAACTAGGCGAAATCAAGGTGAAGACAATGAAGCAATCGGTCGAAAGGTTAGCATCGTTTCCTTAGTCAAATTGTGATCGTTTGTAGTTCGGTTTTAGGGGAGGATTCGATCTAAGGATCAGTCACTCTCCCACGGCGTAAACCCTGTTTGGGCTGGGATTGACGGTGGAAGTCACCCTTAAACCCGAGTTTACAAGTCACAAGGGAAAGCTAGGGAACGGTGCATCTAACCCGACCCTTTTGGTGGAAAAATCACCGGCGAAAGTGCTGTTTTTCATCCTCGGTTCTTGCTGAAACTCTCGCCGGAAAACTCAGAAAAAGAAAAGAAAAAGTCAGTGAAAAGGAGGCGTGAAAAGAAAGAAAGAAAAGAAAAGAATACGCCCAAAAGAATAGAAAAAGAAAAGAAGAAAGAAAGAGTGAATTCCGGCGAAGTTTGGGCATTTTCTGATTTACATTTGTAACTTTCCGGTATACATTTGGGCATTCCGGCCACCTCTGCTCCTTTTCCGGCCAACATTTGGTACTTCCGGCCGAGGAGCAGAAATACAAACTTACCTCCCACGAGCTACATTTGGCCTTGGTCTATTGCGCTTGAGAATCCGGTCATCATTTGGGGAAGACCGGCGATCATTTTGGATAATCTCTCTTGGCGCCGACGCATTTGGGAAATTCCGGCCAACTCTCCTAGGAGCGAGGTAAGTTGATCACATTGGCATTCATTTGGTCCATTTGGCTCCCATTTGGGACATTTGTACCACATTTGCATACATTTGGTACATTTGGTCCACATTTGGGACATTTGTACCACATTTGTCTACATTTGGTACATTTGGTCCACATTTGGAACATTTGTACCACATTTGATTACATTTGGTACATTTGGAACATTTGTACCACATTTGAAAAACATTAGATCACATATGATCTACATTTGATACATTTGGTCACATTTGACCGCATTTGGTTGCATTTGAGGCGACATTTGGGGAATTCTGCGCCATCCAGTCTCCTACATTTGGCTTAGCCGCCATTTGGTTGCCACCTCGTCCTTGAACTTAGGATCTAGAGTCTTCTCCTCGCGCCACCTAGAGTCCTTCATTTGGTCTAGCAGCTCTCCGGTCTCCACCTCGCACATTTGGTGCCACCTCACCACATTAGGAGTCCACCTCGCACATTAGGTCAACTCCCCTAGCCGCCACTTTCACATTTGGGTTTACCCCTTAGCCTCCTCGCCGGAGCTTAGTGGAGCCTTGTCCTAGCTAGCGCACCTTGCCAATCATTAGTTCACCTACCTAATCACGAGCTAGCTTAGTTCACTTGCCACTTAGCTTACCCATTTCCATTCCCATTCCCATTTCCTAAACCGAGCCTAGACCTACCCCACCTACAATCTAGGAACCCTCATTCGACCCACTTCCCTTAGTCAAACCGAACCCACCACGAACCTACTTGATCACCTTAGTCTAGTCTACCTAGATCCGAGCCTACCTTCTAGACCTAGCTGGACACGTTAGGAAACATTTGGTCCGAGCTCAACCTAGTCTAAGTCCGCCTTAGTTGGTTCTAGCCCTAGCCCACAAGGGAGACCACGGGTTAGTCTACCGCACCCTTGACTTCTAGAACCGGCGGGACTTGTCACCGGCGGCCACCAGCCAGCTCCGGCCTCCTCCGGCCGCCTCTGCCACTATTCCGGCCAGCTCTCCGGCGAACACACCAGCTGGTCCCGCGCATCCCCGGCATGCTACTTGGAGCTTCTAGGCATCACCGGCGGGCTCAACCTCTCACCGGCGCATTTCCTTGACGTTCCTTCACTTCCGGCCATCTCCGGCGACCTCCGACCGCCACTGCCCTTTTTCCGGTGACTGCTGCTACTTTTCCGGCGAAGGACCAGCAGCCTCTCCACAACTTCCGATACCATCTTTGCTTGCTTATTTGGGTTTTTGGAATTGTTTTATTGCAAGTTTTAGTTTGTATTTGCTTCCGCATTAGTTTGATTTTGTTTTTAAGTCGGGGTTGTTTGTCCGACTTGGGTAGATAGAGTGTAATTGTTTTACTTAGGATACTTTAGGTGCTCTCCTCGGGGATCTTGGGGGTAGGCACGGCCGTCGGCGTGGCTGATTTGTCCGGCGCTAGGCGAGACCCTACCAGTTACCCTACCCCCTTCCACAGAATCATTCTCTCCGTTAAGAGGATCACAATCTCCCTACTAGTACTACTGACATGATGCAATACAACAGGGTATGATGGTGTACCGCGTATCAGTAAGAGGGGAGATGGCGGGGTTCCTGCGGGCCATAACACATAACAGTGCGATCACTGTC
Organism: Nymphaea thermarum; assembly: GCA_011799765.1. Taxonomy (NCBI): domain Eukaryota; kingdom Viridiplantae; phylum Streptophyta; class Magnoliopsida; order Nymphaeales; family Nymphaeaceae; genus Nymphaea; species Nymphaea thermarum. Next base: position 186,518 of record JAANDH010000383.1, read on the forward strand.
TGATGTAAGTTGCTGATAGAAATAAAAAATGTTCTCGTCTCAGGAACAAGAAGCGCATTTTCATCTGTAGAAAATCCATGATCAGTAGGAATGCTATCAGTCCCAACGTGGGTAATGGCCAATTTTGTACCATTTAATTTCAACCATGATTTTGTTTCGGACCACTTGCACTTTTTTTCAAGCGTAGGGAAACCATAAATCATCCTCGGTTTGGTGATGGTCGAAGCCGCAAGAGCGTGGAGCCACGTTGCGAGATTGATACATCTCTTTGAAGTGAGTAAAGCATCGGATGGTAGCACTGTTCTTGCTTTCCACAAACTTGGCATATAATACCCTTTTCTAGAGATCCAAATCATTTATTCCCATTGGTATTGCCCTATTAATTGTTGTGTTTTCCTAGATTGTTGATTACTTGCTTGAATAAATCCATGCCCACGAGATGAAAGCTGGTTATAGTCACTTACTTTGGCGACGTCTCTTTTATTTTTAAGTGAAAAAGGGTCATATTCTTTCTGATTTGTATTAGCGATGCATATTCTTGCATGTTTCATGTGTCCTTGAAATAATTTAACAAGACGACTATAATTTGGGTTCGGTGGTTTAGTCACAAAATATTCATAATCACTCCCTAATCCATTTAGATTCAAGAAGAGAAAAAAAAACTTCGTGTTCATTAGTTTGGGGTTAACTATCCATAACCGTGTGAGTATTTTGTGGATCAAGAGGGGTTGGCATTATTGGGAATCAAAGAGGAAGTTTTGTGATTATGATATATACTTTGTGGTTTATGTATGATATATATACCATCTCCAAAATCCCCCAACAGCCTTAGTGTTGCCCGGACCGCTTTAATTTCTCTCAAGATATAAATCTCAAGGCGAAGCGGAATATCCCGGGCAAACGGGGTTGCCATTTTCTTCTTTCTTGCGTTTTATGGGCTAGAGACGGGAGGGAGAGTAGGTAGGCATATGTGGTACACTACACTCACCAATTCCAGTAAAATTTTTTTGATACTAATCAAATAAATGAAGTTCACGGAAACAGTGCGACACCCAGCGCGAGTAATAGCAATGTCAGGCTTCGACAGGGCATCACGTGTGAGGTGAGCAATGGGCGGCTTTCGACGGAGCAACCTCACTGGCACTGCTAGTTATAGAATCTTCAGTTCATGAGTTTAAGAAGGCACCATGGCACTGGCACGAGAGGTCGAGGAACGAATTGCGCACTTCTTTCAAAAAGGAGGGGAAGGGTTCTTTTCTTCCTCTTCTCGTCTCGCCGGGCCGCAAAACGAGCGGCCACCACCATTAATTTACTGACCATCAAGTGAAGGTTAACTTGAAAGTAGCTAGCCTAGTTGGAGACCTGAAATTGGCCTCCTCAGTCCCGGACGTGTAAAGACCTGCCTGCTCAAGAGTCAAGAGTGCTGCGCCTTGCCCATCCCAACTAGGGCCTTACCCTTCCTTGGCCATTAAAATGAAGCAACAACCACTAGCCACTGTCCTGCGGTTTGCAGGTCTAGCTTCTAATTGAACTGCCAAGCAACTGCGGCAGTTATTGTCCAGCCAGGTACGGTACAGTCGAATTAATCAGGTTTGTATTTCCTTTGTGCTCGCACTCGCACTCACCATCGCTTCCTTGCTCTGGTTCCTGGGGAAGCCAAATCTCCAACTGTGCCGATGACCCGACTTCGACCTGACTGGATGTGAACTGGGTGGGTTTACAGCGACAGCCCACAAGGAAACGAATGATCTTTTCTGCACTTAAAATAAAGAGCCGTGAAAGAAATAAAAGTTCCAAAACGGAGCCTGCAGAAAGCCCAGGCGCCTGGGGACGGACCACCATTTTGGTGGTGATCGACGACTCTGCGGCCTCACCACTCAAAGCGCGCCCAAGTAGTCAAGGTGGAGCCCATTGCCCAAACAAGAGAGGGAAGGTGGGGAGCAAGGCACGAGGAGCCATGAATATCCCCGTCCAAGCGGCGAGACTGCCCTCGTGCTCTGCGCCTGCGAGCAGACCTTCACATGTCTCTCGGCCTCATTTTTTCAACCTGCCTTTATTGCCAAAATGACTTTACGATAACAAAAATTGAAAAAGGGAAACAAAAAAGAAAAACACCTCCCTCCACTCCTTCCCTTCTCCCCTTTAAATGTCCCAATTTCCCATTGCTTTCACCACCCCAAACGCCCTCTTCCTCATCATCCAGATTCACCAGCCATGACAAGGGTTGCTGGGCTCGTCTTCTTGTCACTTCTCCTCTTCTGCATTTTGGGATCCGAGGTGGTTCCTATCCAATCTGTTTTTGCTCTCCTAATTGCGCCTTCCTCTGTCATTTTTTAGTTGTTTTTGTGGTTCCTGATACTGTTGAAGCAGGTTGTGGCTGCGATGGGAGAAGGGGATGTAATGAATGTGCAGCATTCTCAGAAGGTAGCCTTTTTCTTTTTCCTGTTTTATTATTGCTAAAACTTGAACAGAAACTATAAACTGTTTACAATGTGCCTTTCTTTTTTAAATGTCTGGTAACTCTTTCTCTCTCTCTCTTTTCCTTTTATCTTTAGCATGTTTTGGTACTCTCTTCCTTTGATTAACCTCTTTCTATATTAAATATCAGCTAGCTCCAATAACGACTGCTTTTTTTTTTTAATTGGTAGGGGAGATATGGTCCTGGAAGCTTGAGGAGTTCCCGTATGCTCTCTCTCTCTCTCTCTCTCTCTCTCTCTCTCTCTCGACCATATAACAGTGAAGCACTACCGGAACAAGGAAAAGCGGCCGGACCCACGGTCTGCTCAAGTTTGGGTTAATACGTGGAGCATCCTCCATCTTTCGGGAATGCAAGCCACAGACCCCCACCAAGGTCTCCAGTGACCTTAAATTATCAAAACTACTAAGTGCAAAAATTTGTTAAAAATAAGACGGTGGCTGAACCAATGTCAGCCGTTACTTCTTAGTCGGCCGGTTGTCGACAGAAAGAACTGAAACGGCCGTTTTGGATTGGCAAAGGGGGGTTGCGTTGCTGGGGATTTGGGCGCCCGCAAAATTGCCATGTTCAAGCAACATAATAGGCACCAAATATATTGCTAAACCTTTTTTGGCTTTCTCAAGCGCAATGGATAATGATATCCTGCTGCAACACTTAAAACTCAAGCCGTTCCCTATCTAAAATGCCTTTTACTATTCATGCAGCATTTTTCTCTGTGTCCCTGGTCCTAAATCATGAAATGCAGGAAAGGTTTAGTTGAGCTACGAGCTTCTCGCCTTCTACCTAATCAGCCACCTGAATTTTCATTTCGCCTTTCTTTCGTGTGCTTAATTTCAGTGAACTTGTAAACCCCATTCTTGTCCATCCCAAAGCACAGCTTAATTTGTCTCATCATCCCTGAGACTATTATGGGTAAATAAATTAACATGTATGCTTCACGTCCCTACCCGTATGATCTCGCGCGTCAAAGCAGTCAAAGTTGGATTCCGTTCGCCCATTTCCTTGGTTTCCTTTTTCAAATCATGGTGTTGTTGCTTGTGAATTATAACATACTAAGTTGAAAGCCCCGTGATCCTTCTGTTGTTGGGAAGCCGTTTTTTGTGCCTCTGCGATTGAATCTTGAATGTTTTTCTGAATGTCAGAGTTATGTGCAGAGTGCCCTCATGAGTGCACGAGGAGATGCTCCAAGACACAGTATCACAAGGCCTGCATGTTCTTCTGCCAAAAGTGCTGCAGCAAGTGCCTGTGTGTCCCACCTGGCTACTATGGCAACAAGCAGACCTGTGCTTGCTATAACAACTGGAAGACCAAGAGGGGTGGCCCCAAATGCCCTTGAACAGATCACTGTCGGACTCATCTTCCTCTTCTCCTGCTACGTCTCCTCTTGTTGCGTGTCTTATCTCTAGTCAGAGTCACTTCTTAGGTGTTATCTATCATATACATCCTAGGCGATCATCCTCTTGTGCTCGTGTTTAGCCGTGTTCTTAAGTTTGGTTCATCCTACCGGTGTGGGGGACTGGGGAGCCAGGGGAATGCAACCCGCCGGTTTCGGGATTTTAGGCGGATGGCTTGTAAATGGACGGTTGCTTCCGTTTCCTTGTGTGTCTGAAGTGGATCCCATTCTCGTGAGCGTATTGTTTCCTTAGAAGTTGATCTGTTATGGTTGAATGCATATATAGCACGACCGAGCATGTGCAGTGTGTGCGTTTGTTTTGGTCAAAGCCGTAGTGGCTTTGGGAAGGTAGAGTTGTTGAACTGTTGCCCGTTCTTGTGGGGGAAGAAGCATGTGGCTGACTGTTCTCCTGTTGAACTAGAGAAAGATTTTACTCGCTCCAATGGTTGAAACTAAGTTGGGATGCTTTGTTTGGCTAGGAACGTAACCCCGATACTTGGTTTACTGCTGTTGGACAATGTTCGATCCAAGCTTTCGCACTTGTTGGATAAACGGAATTGGCAGTGTCACGCTTACATTCTAGGTTGAAAACTAGGGAAATATACGGACCATGGAAAAGGCGAAGGATGAGCTAGGTTGGTGCTGTGCTCGCGACTTGATTTGTGAGCTTTGTAACTAAAATTTTCTTGGAGGATGCTTCTTGCTTCAACTTTGGCTCTTATCTCTCTAGGGCAAATGGTTTACCAGACAAAAATGTAAAGGTTTAATTAAAAACGGAAGGCGAAGAAATCTGCCGAAAGGGCGCATTTCGTGAACCAGGAATTGCCCGGTTGTATGTAGTTCTGCAAACCGCCTTCTAAACGTTTTCTTCGAAAATTGAAGGACAAGAAGTGATTTTTGTTTAACCATCCCTAGATTAACTTATTTAGGTTTAGTATACGGCTTAGTAGTCTTGCTTACATTTCCAAATGAAAGAACCTAAAAAGTGTATGTGTGAGTTCACAAGTCATATTCATACTGTTTGCTTTAGATATTTGAAGAATGATTGTTGAACTTTAACCTCTTAGGGGGTTTTTTTGGATTAAGGCTGCACTGCAATCTCCACATGTCTTAGTGGCATATTCCCACCAACCTACGGGCATTCAGTAGGACGGCTATGTGACTGCCTGCTGCCCCTCAAGAGCACACGAGGCCCTCGTTTTTGCCTACGGTTGATTCAAACTCCTAGTGCTCCATCGACTTAGTTACTTATAAATGAGCAAGCTCTTTGAGCCGTTCACCTTTCATAGGAAATCAATGGATATGAAAGAGTCGACTCTCTTTTGGTGTGGGATACTGCGCAATGCTAAGAAATGTCGGTTACGTGCTAAATTTTAGGGCGTCAGACTTCCCCTTGGAGAATGAGCGCTGTCCCCTCACCCCTGAATGAGTTTACGCCCCTCGGTGGCCTAGCGTTTTTTCTAAATCTGCTCAGACAATAGAAAATAATCCCTCGTCCATCATTCTCAATTTGCATTAGAAACAAACATTTACAAGACTGGGGGTAAATGGTACCCGCCAAAATGGTTAGTACCAATGCCCATCATTTACCTTTTATAGAAAAAGGATCCCTAACACTTGAGACTTTTGCTCAAGTAAAAATGAGGGTCGAGTGTGGTGGTCACTATTCAATTACACCCCCGCACATACATGTATTAGCTGGAGCCACATTAGCTCATGATGAGGGCTAAAGCCTCTCATACTCCTGCTTCAGCATTTCGATTCTATACCGTTGGCTGCGGCGTCTAACACAATATTGACTGCTCTACCTTACAAAAGAGAAACTGCCCATTTTCGAAAGGGAACTGGACTCTTAGTCCTACCAAACAAGAGCGAAGGATGCTCGAGGAGAATAGCGTACCGGGTGGGGCTGGTGGCATGTTAACAGCACGTCATCGGTTCCATTCTTATGGGCTCTACTCTCTTGTGCATCAAATTGAAAGAAAGTACACTCACGCCATCCCAGACATCTAGCCCTGGACCCAAGGAGAATGCCCTCTAAATCTAAATCTAATACTACATGTTAAGGGGTTTCTGGTACACTAAGCTGAGGAATCTTCAACGGTTTATAAAGGGGGTCGTCCTTGTTCGTAACTTTTTTCAGGTTGGAACCGAAATTGCTAGGGAGCGAATTGGGATCCATCAAACTAGGGGCCCGAGTCTAGAAGTGGGTCGGGTTGTTACAGTGGTATCAGAGCCAGTTTCAACACTCAGACCTAGGGTCTCACACGCGTGGACGCATGTGCCTTTAAGGGGGTGGATTGTAACATGTGCCTTTAAGGGGGTGGATTGTAACGCCCCAAATGTTTAGTACCGTATTGAAAATTGTGAAGAATCTTCAAGGGTTTATAAAAGGGTCGTCCTGGTTTGTAGTCTTTTTCAGGTTGAAGCCGAAACTGTTAGGGGGTGGGTGGGTTGGGATTCGTCGAACCAAGAGCCCGAGCCTAAAAGTGGTCGGGTTGTTACCGTTTGTGTAAGCAATTGCACACACAACCCCACAAATTTCAGTTATTTTTGCATTGGTGGTCTCTTTCAATTACTAATTCATGAGTATAGGTGTGGCTTCATTGTTTTCTTAGAGCATTTCTTTTTGTGCAAGTTTTTCTGAATTGGTGCCCCTTAGTCAAAACTTGCTAGCTCTTCTACTATGTGGAAGACGCTTTACCCTACAAATTCGTACATAAAATTCCATGGTTTAAGCATGGATCGTGTGATAATGTTGCCTGAGATTTTCGTCTTGCAATCAAATGGAGGACACACTCTCACGCAAATGTACAATGGCTTGCTAAAAGAAGAGAGTTGAAGGACAGAACACATGCAGAAGCACGATTGTCTAGCTCTGGAAACCCATCTGCGTTTTCAACCAAAGCTCGCAGAGAGCTAGGATCTTTTGAAGAACAAAGAACTTAACTGACGGGCAGTAGAGGGAGCTAGCTCCTAGGATTAAAGCATCACCCGTCTGAGTTTATTTCGTTTATTCAATTGTCGCATAGGGCCACCAAAGAGGAGCGTTATAAGGAAATGCATCAATTATTGGTGTGCCCAAGGCAGTAAAAGTTTTATGTATTTCTAAACCATCAGGTCCATCTCGAAGGGGGATTACTGTTAAGATCCTAACATGGTAACTCTACCCCAGATGTCACTCCTAGCTAGGCCGATTACTATATAGTGCAAAAGCTAAGAAACAGTACATCGCGATGTCTTCAGGATAATTAGTTGTATTATTTCCTTATATATGGGGCCGACCATATACACTAAAAGCAAGAACAATAACTAGTACTGAACATCACAAACGAACAGAACTAACAGTAGGTCAGAAATATCTATGTTTGTCCAGAAGACTTAGTGTGATCAACTGGATAGATCGCACTAAGGCCTTGTAAGGTAAAAGAGTGCAAACCGAAACGGGAAGCTGAAGGAGACAAGCTGGGTCACAATAAAATCAAAAGGTTGCTGCTTTTTCTTCTTTTTACGCCCCATCAAAGCTCACCACCAATTCTTTAGGTAAAAAGAAGCGTATGATTCATGTGCCAACAAGCTCATATGCCAATTTAATGAAAGAACAACTATAAGGGTACCGCAGCTGACTCGCCTTCAGTGGCTGTGTTGGTTATCAACTTGTGGGGCACTTGGCTGCACTTCAACGCTCCACTGTTCTTGGACTTTAGTGATGCCAGTTGATGTCATGAATCCATCAAAGCTACGCCAAAGATTTGATATGGTCGTCTTTTTGCAAAAAAAAAAACCAACACACGGTAGGGGCATAATGAACTACCATTACTTTGAGCTCCAAGGCCTGATGCTGCATAATAATATGGTCCCAACTTACAATCATTCCTTTCGTTTTTGACAAATATACAATTTAAAAGTAGCATGTTGGTCATCAAATCACGTCTTTCCATGTTCTCCGCAATCAAGTGCGAATCAATATGCCCATATAATATGAAATTGTTTAAAAATCCACGGGCCATGGCCCTGGCCGACGGGCTGAGGGGTGTAACCACCCACTGATGAATTGCTAAGAGTTGGTGAGGATGAAATGACCTTAAGATTTTAAAATAACATAAAGCAAAACAGAAAGGGGAAAAGAGAAACTTTGATGGCCCGAAACAAATGAGCAAAACACTGCAGCACTGCTTATGCTTTCCCAGAAAATACATAATTAATAAGTTAAAACACAATTTAGGGAGGAATTTTAAAGAGTCAATTTCGTTACTTTCCACTCATCGCTCACTGTCAATTTGCTTCCTTCGTTCCTGAATCTGATATTGCTTGTTAAAGCACTCGCAACAAGGCAACACCAGCAAGAATAATTCTTATTATTTTCAGCAAGCACAAGCGCGCCTTGCTGGATCGCTTCATCCCCCATACTTGGTTCTTTTGATCATTCGGACTCCCAACAATTGGAACAGTATGACTATGATGGTCAAGCAAGTCAGCATTTCTTTTGCTACCGAGCGTGGAAAAGCAGCGCTGCTTCCCGGCAAATTATATGATCTCTTCAAGCTCGCAATTAGAAAGCAGAGCATTGGGCACGCGTGTCTCCAAAACATATTCGATAATCGAAGATCATGCATGAAAAGTTTTTTCACTCCGAGCACCATGCACTGATTGGATGCCTCTCAACAGCCACGTTCACGTCCAAACTTCGAAAAAATGGCAAATTTGCATAGGATCTCGAGTGAGAATGTGAAGCAGCTAAGATCCACACGGCGTCGGTAGACATGTAGTGGAATTAAGGTTAAGGGAGGAGAGTTGGTCGGTTGAGGGCCTCGAAAACTGGAATACTGGACATGTAGAAATTTTGAGCATCCATGTCTTTCCCGAAAGCAAATTAAGAACGGCAAAGGAAAAATTTCCTAAAGATAAAAGTCCTTTTTCTTTTGAATAAGTATTCATGCGACAACCGAGGATAAAAAGCAATTTATAACTTGGTCCCAGGCAGACCATGCACCATTAGGTTTGAGATCGTCGGCCGTAATTTCTCAATATTAATTAAGTCCATTCAAAGAAACTGTACGGACGAAATCTAGATGTTAAATATTCGAGTAATTTACTGTACCACAGTTTGTTTTGTTTTCAGTAGAGCAGGAAATGAAAGGAAGCGCGCGGCCAATCGATGTAGTGGAGATAAAACTAATAAAATCTGGCCTCCTAGCTAGGGGATGACTAAGGTACATGTGAAACTGCTCAAGTGATGATTCATGCAATGGAAGCCCAGAATAATTAATTGTTGTTAACGCTAACATTGACCGCTAACTTGGAACCAGTACTTAGTTAACGTTCACAATTCATTATATATCTTCTTGAGGAGACAACATTCTCCGAGAACAAAGATGAGGTAACTAAGTTGCTTTTGTAATCTGCTGCCCTTAATTAATCAACAATATTCTTCTTTCAGGTCTCCATCTACTAACATGGAAAATATAACCAAAAGCAAAAGCACTGAGCACGTTCGATAGTCAAATGTGGGCTCCCTATGCCAAGGAATTATGCAAAGCTTGTATATCTAGTGCATGCATTCCTTACTTTCTTGGTCATTTTAATTTAAAGCGATTAATTTGAAGTCCAGTGGCAGCTTTTGCTGAAATAAGCAGGGACAGGCCCATCGCTGATTCCGCTGAACATGAAGTTGTTAAGTGCGATACATTCCTCCGACGCTAAAGCACTCGACGAAGATTTTGGCATCTAACATCGAGTCAATTAGAAGTTAAAGTAGAGATCGTCGACACAGAACAGAAGTGGCTGGGGCATCTGCGGATTTTACCCAATGGTTGACTAAATGAGTTAACGTTTCTGGTGGCCAAGCAAGTAACAAATAAGCACCAGCAAACACGATGGCTGTGGTCGGAGAAACTCAACCATTTGCCGCAAAAGGCACACGTACCCTCTGTCTTCTAACCTTGAGTCGATACCTATTGGTTGAGATCATATGCTGAAAAAAGCAGTGCACGAATATTTATTTTGTAATTGTAATGTGGCAAAAGTAGGAAAAACTTTTAAATATTGGGAGAGGCGGAATTATGGACGCGCGGAATATATGAAGGAAAAGTTGAAGTGGTGGTTTTGGAAGATTATTGTCCTCGCTTTCATTTTTAAACTATATATATCGTGTGGTCGTAGATTTTGTTTGCCTGATAGTGACCCTTGTGCTAGCTTTTGTGGTGATGATAATTCTGTGCATGCTTGGAGATTGTATCAGGTGAAGCTTTTGACCCTCCAAACCGACTCCCCTCTAAAGTGGATTTTAGTCCATCTTTGCTACCCTTTTCAAAACGTTCGTTTAGTTGGCCATGAGGAGATTTTGCAGATATGAGTTGGAAAATGCAGGCTCTCGCGAGACCCCTTGTTGTATCAAGCATCACTTCAAGCGCCTGCAATTTGGTTTTTTACTAACTGAAACAAAATACATAGCATCTGCCGCCTCGCCTTCATTCAAGTTCAGTTATTAACGTTTTACAACCAAGTTCAGTTATTCACAGAGACCACGTTGGTTGATTTAATTTGAAGTACCTCGGGACACTTGCTAGCCAGAACAAATATGCGGGAAAAACTTTGTACCTCGGGACACTTGCTAGCCAGAACAAATATGCGGGAAAAACTTTGTACCCGACCAGTGAAGCACCCAACTGCTTTCCCTCCCGGACAACTGGTTCTGGTGCAGCTTACAGTATATAGATAGGAATTAGGATGAAGAATTCATATAAACTGTCGTCTACGGACTTAACTTCTACCATACGAGAGAGAGGGAGATAGAATGTTTAGCTAAACGGTTTACCACACACATATATATATTCTTCGCTTATAACTTGGTTTGTTTCATGATAACTAGTATATATACCATATCAATTTAAATTGAAATCCAATATGGTTGGATCGAAATCAACGTACGGTGCATGATTGTTATAGAACTAAGCATGTCAAGTCACAAGCACATCGATATGTTGCGGTCGATCCTGACACATGAAATTGTAAGCAGAAAAATTAGCTGGATATATATCATACATGAGTCAACTTTTGACCTGGAAACTAGATATATGGAGATCTGTGTGTTATATATATATATATATATATATGAGGGAGAGAGAGAGGTGGGGAAGGAAAGACATGCATGCAGGGAATGGAATAGAAAATTGTTCCTTAGAGAGGAGGTGACATTGTACTCATCCCAATCCCAAATCACCACCAACAGATGAAAAAAGCAGGAATCAGACGGGTTAAAGTAGACAAGTGCCCATCGGCACCATTATGGCGGGTCCACCTTCCCCCTCCCCTCTGACCTTCGCTAAATTCTATATTCCTGTTACCCATCGCTCAATCCCTAAAACTGTAAACTGACGCCACATCTCGCTTTCTCCTCTACATTATTTGTCGTTATTCTTCATCGAAATTACCAACATAGAGAGAGAGAGACTCCCAGACACTTCTCTCTACTTTATATAAAGCCCAAGGCTTTCAATGACGGGGTGAGTCATGCAGCAAATATCCTCGAAATTAACTTGGAGCTTCTCATCCAAGCTATGCCAATAGCTGGTTTATTTCATCCTTTGTCTCAATTTCAAAGGAGACCCAAGAACGCAACTTGTCCTTTATCTGAGAATCAGGTTTCTCAGGGCGGACCAACCAACGGCCATAGACTCCTCCTCCCTTATAATAACATGAGGTCTCAAGAATCCCAAAAGCTGAATGGGGAGTCACCGATGAAGAAAGCCAACGTCTCCACTGCTAAGAAGGGAGTCAGGTACAGGGAATGCAGGAAGAATCACGCTGCCAGTATTGGCGGCTATGCGGTTGATGGCTGCAGGGAATTCATGGCTAGTGGGGAGGAAGGAACAAGCGGCGCTCTCAAATGCGCTGCTTGCAGCTGCCACAGGAGTTTCCACAGGCGGGAGGCTGAAGAAGAGAGCTTTTGCGACTGTTCTTCGAAAACTACTGCAAAGAAATGAATGGTCGGAGTGCACTCCGTTCTTGCTCTTTTTATATCTGAAATCTTGTTTGGCAAGTAAGTCTGGTCGTAAAAGTGAATAAGCTGTGGATTAATTTGGCGTCGATATCATGGCTGTGGTATATATGTTTCGCTGTTTAATTATGGCCCTATCAATTATGTGGATTAGACTTCCATGGTCTTCTGCTTCTTGTCATGCAGGAACTGAAGTTCGTAACTAATGAGAAAAAGGTCGTGGATAGCTTTTTAACTTTGGGTCTGTGGTCATATAAAAGTGGCTGTTATAAAAATTCTACAAGTAGACAGTTATAAAATTGGCCTTTCGTGTCTCGTAAGGTATCTGCAAAGCTACGAATTTATCATAAGGCTGGGTGAATGTGCAGCTTTCCTGATGTTGCTTATGTTTCTATGTCTGTTGCACTCATATGCTGGCTACTCTTATGTGTCCAAAACACTTACCAGACCTTGTTGTGTTGGTTATCAGATGGTTTTGACAAATAAGGAATGTATTTTGCTTCGAAGATTTTTAGCCTGCTTCCATCGTTTGTAAAAGGTTCCTCTTATTTGCACCAACTCAGGCTGTCAGGCACCATTTTATGTTCTCGTCCAATTTGGGTTAACTTCCTGTTTACATGCATACATATCTACAAAAAACAAAGGGCTAGTTTTACATCTATAGAAGAGGTTTCGTCTGATATTGTGCTATACTAAATGATCAGTTTCTGCGTTGTATTATCTATTCATCTCCCTGAATGGTCGACGAAACGAATTCGTGCTTGATTAGTATTATGTTCTTCTTCCGTTTCGCTGTTCATATTTTATCCTCGAAGCGTTATATGGTGTCGCTAATTATATATAGATCAAGGAAGACAGGCCAAAGAGTCTGTAATTGGTTTCTCTTGAAATTTCACTGTCGGCAAGAAGATCAATGTGCAGGAATTCTATCTCACGGTGCTGAAGGTACTACGTAATATTTCTTACTTGATAGTTGATATGAATAATAGATATGTCAATGTTTTGTGGGTAAACTGAAAGGGTCTTGGATAAGGATCATATAATATAGGACCGGAAAACACAGGACTCGTTTGTTAAAAGGTAATCCAGCGAGGCTTAGTAACGAGAAAAGGGAAAAGGAACGAGAGAACACGCCCAGTTGGTGGGAGATTAGGAGATCCCTTGTCTTTATTAACATTTTTTTAGCCAACAAGAATAGATTAAGTTGCACATGGATTCAGTAAATGATGCATTTAAAAGGCAGAAATTCTGGTAAACAGTAAGCGTGCATGCCATCTTCAATCGAGATGCCCTTGAACTGGAAATCAAGTAAATCAAAGAGAGAGAGAGAGGTAAGAGTCAATCGAGTCATTTCAAAGTGCTCAAAACTTTCCACCTCCTCTGGCCCATGCATGAGTGCACTTGTTAACTTTTTCCCCACCTTAAGGGGTGCGGGCGTTAAAGGTGTATGTTGTTTAATTGGCAATGGGGAGCAATATTAGCTGCCCAATATTGTTATTTTGGATTCTTCCATTGGGCAGCAAAAAAACTTAAGATGTTGTTCATCTGTCTGTTGCAAGCTGGCAAGTGAATGCCCTACTTTTTCCTTTCCTCGGTTCAGTAGATTTTCAAACGCTACACAGTGTCGGCCCATATCGCGTACGTTGGGGCCATGCATGTCCGGCTGGCGCTGGCCTATCCACCCTCATTAATTCAATTGACTACCTGCAACTGATCACCTGGCCGCTCCACAACTGCTCAACTTCCTCTTCTGATACTTCAAAAGACAGTAGTTGGCTCTACAAATTAATTTAGTGTATTGGCTTCCCTACCTTTGAGTCATATATATGTGCAGGGGAGGATTGGAAGTGCCGGGCCTCTCACCCTATTTGGATGCAGGAGGGATTCGATAAGGATGAACATTCAATACCCGGCCGAAATTTTCTAGAATTTTAAAGGGCCACATTAATAATCGTATCTAGACATCCCAGTCAACCAAAACACACGCATTCCTAAGTCATGAACAGCGTATGCAGATCACAGGTTATATGTTCTAACTAATAAACTTTAAAAAAAGAAGAAGAAAAAACTAATTAATTAGAAAATGGATTGTGGAGTGTAATCGCACCAAAAATATCTCCACCTTGATCTGTTGACCCGTTCGAGGAGGGTCGGTCGAACCGTATACGCAACCAATCGAACTCTACTGACGTGTAATTGTCAACCTGCTTAAAGTAAGGCTGTGATGCAACCAAGCCAATCACAAGGCAAATAACCTGCATAGGCACAGCAACTAATTAAGGCTTGGTGGGCATCACCACAAATAAGGCATACTATAAGAGTGGGGGTTCTGGCTTTTAGCCAAGATGAAATACCATTGATCCTGCTCATCCTAGATACCTACTTACACCCACACCTAGGGCCGCACACCAGCCAAGTCAAGGAGCTTGGTCAGCTCGAGCTCGACTCATTTAACTCGTTTAGGCGTTAACTCGTTTGGCGTTAAGTCGTGTAAGCATTAACTCGTGTAAGTGTTAACTCATATAACTCGTGTAACTTGCAAAAATTTGCTTTTACCATAAAAGTTAAAACTGGTAAACCAGTTTGGGAAGTATTATATAGAGTACCGGTTTGCTAGTATAAACGTGATGAGTTCTTGAAACTCGAACTCAACTCGTTTATCATTTCAAGTATCTTTGTAAGATCAAACTCAGCTCGTTTATAAATGAGTCGAGCACGAGCCGAGTTTTTTTTAGCGAGTTCAAGTCGGGCCCGAGTTGGCTCGGCCCGTTGTGCAGCCCTACGGCCACACCATTTGGACTGTTCAAGGTGTTCCTTGTTTTCCCTCACATTGAAGGAGTTCGAGATTTTAATCCTATGATTGATTGTCATGTTCCAGTGTTTACCCCTCTGTCTTGCAAATGGCAGTAAGCTCAACACTTGTAATGATGGATATATCCCAGTACGCCCAGGCTTTAGAGCAAGCGACCAAAATCTTGGAGGCATAAGGGTGTTGGCTTTGAGGGGTTTTATGCCAAATCAGTTTTCCTTCAAGTAAACATTAAAAAGGAACAAATAAAAAAAAAAAGTTTCATTCTCTTGTTGTAAATTAGCATTCCATATGTCCAAAGTTAATGGGAAAACTAAATTGCTTAGGCACTGGAAAACCTAAAATTTGTCCAAGGAACATGTAATTCGAATTACCAGATTGGAAGATATATTTCTCTTGCAAAAGGAAGCTTTTGTTTCTTGAGTGCATCCGAGCTACACAGTACACTTGTCGTGAAAAGTAAGACCTTGACCTTGAAACTTCCTTTGAGCATTTTAAGTGACTTGATCGCGAAGACATAAGATTTGTTTTGCGTCAAGTAACTTAAGAAGAGTGATTTTTTTCTTGGGATCGATCTAATCGTAAAACTAACAACATATCCTTGTTGACGAGTCTCACATCCAAAATATGCCTCAATGTTGCTACTGAAGTTTCTTCCCAATGTGCAGGTAAGGGAAGAATCAAGGTGGGAATCAATGGTCGGCGCGGGAAACCAATTTTCTCAGTTTAGCACATGCTGCATGCTTGGTTGTGACTTTACCGAATGAGGGCTGGCTTCTTCCTAGATGCCGTCCTGAGAACAAGATAATAATTATAATAATGAGAAGGATACACATCTCCACACGGTGCTCGTTTTCGAAGAAGGAAAATCGGATTCGATGGGAAAATGTCTATGAACGGCCACATGAAAGTTCCTTCTGCAAAACTGATCGGTGACGACGTAATGTCTTAAGTGATGCTTTTGTTTTGAAAGGAAAAAAAAAAAATAGTGAACAATTTACCCAATTATGAAGCACCAACTAATAGCTTATGCACATATACATCATGCGGTCAGAATATATCAAATCAACAATGTATCAGATTCAAATCGGCTAAACATATGAAGAAATAATTTGCGATAAGATTCACAACAGCCAACATATTATATATGAACTCCCCCCACCAAAACCTCAACATGTATAAATGTTTCTGGTGTAGTATCAGTGAAGTGCATGAATTTCATCACAAATTCATACAAGCAGCAATCAGCGACCACACTCTTCCTCAAACCTGGCTTTGCACGCAACTGTTTTTGCGAAGGAATCAAAGGTAGAAATTAAAGAAGCTTAAATTTGGACTATAAAGGGAACTTTATATTCCTTCAGCCTTCTACCATTTCATTTCCTAAACCAAACAGCCAGTAAACCATAAAGGGCTTTGTGGTGGTTCACCAAACAGCCAGTAAACCATAAAGGACTTTGTACTGTAATGCAGAAAACGGGATCACTTTTCTGGCTACTTGGTTGAATTTCGCGTGTCGGTATTATTGGGGTCCGAATATTTATCGATAAACATTGCCTTAGCATCATAAATTTTGGACCAGAATTTGTTGGATAACAAAATCTTCAGTTAGGCTTAATTATTTTAGCCATTCCATTAGACCCGGCACGAGAAGGTTCACTTGGGATTCAACTTGTCCGATGTAATGGTTGTTTTTCCAACTTGTTCTCTGCTTTGCTTTTTTAAAAGAAGTCTGGAGGACCCCGGGCCATCTCACATGCGCCCTGTAGTTTGGGTAGACCCATCTCACAGCGGCCACCTGATTTGATTTCTTCCTGTATAAGCGACTTGGCTAGCACGGCAACAAACCAAACTGTTTTTCTGGTATTTCGACAAAGTTATACAGGGTATAGCCAATTGATTTATACTTTCTTTTCTTTCACAAAATTTTGAGTTTGATAGGCGCCCCGGATGTCCCCTGCTCTCCAAGTTGCCGGGCCCCCACGCGAGGCTGCGGTGTTTCGCGACCAGTCGACACCGGGCCAATATGAGATGAGGTACCTTACCTCCCTCATTTTCCCTTTTCCGGTTAAACAGCGCGCTCGAAGCCCTCCTCTCTGCCAAAGAGCTTCAACGCCCTCTGTTTATTCTATCCGGAAAGTCGACCTTCTTCCGGCGAGACGGAGGGT
Source organism: Nymphaea thermarum (assembly GCA_011799765.1). Taxonomy (NCBI): domain Eukaryota; kingdom Viridiplantae; phylum Streptophyta; class Magnoliopsida; order Nymphaeales; family Nymphaeaceae; genus Nymphaea; species Nymphaea thermarum. The sequence goes on from JAANDH010000383.1 coordinate 203,363, forward strand.
TCGAATCAGGAGGCCGTATCTCGTTGTCGGATGTGGCGCACTAAAAAAACGAATAAGGCCGCATGCCGTTGGAAATTACTTTAAAAAAACGAAGGGGGTTGTTTGTGGGCAGATATTGCAATTTAAAAAAGCCGGTGGGCTCAAAACCGTGTGCTCGTAAATGAAAACCGGCGGAAAGTTTATGGCCACTAAAACCGGGACTGTGAAAACGATGGGCCACGGCCCGCCTCCTCCCCTAAAATAGGACCATCCCAATTGCTTTATTACAATCTGCCCACTAGAGAAAACCTGCCCGCTGACAAATCACAGAGCAATTTGGTGCTGTTTCAGATTTTCATAAGCATAATAAAATCTACACCGGTTTGTAACAGATGCAAGGGGGATGTTAGATTTACTCTATCTATCTGCAAATGGAGAAAAAGCAAGAGTGAGAAATGAAAATAATGACGAGGAAGTCGACACCAACAGTCGGAAGGACGGCGGGAGGAAAATGGTAATTTATCTGGTGTTTGGTAGGTTAATTAAGGAAGAAATAAATGAAAGGAAAAAAAAAAAACATGTTGGGTTGTCAATAAAATGAAAGAAAAAGAAACAATAAGTCTAATTCTTCAAAAATTAGAAGAATTGAGATGAAAAGGAAGGAAAAGGTTGCTCACTCATTTCTTAAGTTTTTAAATTATGTCTTTTATTTCATCTCCGTTTTCTTTCATTTTCATTTCTTTTTTTTCCCTCCACCCAAACAAAGCATAAAACATCGGATATCATGACACTCTCTTTCGAAACGTAGCTTTAACCAAAATGACGTTTTTAAAGTATTCGAATGACATCAAAACTAAGTTGTCTCAAAAATGAATTTCCCAAAACCCTGGATTTCAAAAGGATTGAGTAACTTGGTCTCCTTGATTATTCAGCAAAAATGGTGTTCACTTCATGTCATAAAGACGAGAAAACCGAGTTTTGAAGAACATTAGAAAACTACTTCTTCACAAAACTAATTTTTTTAAAACAGGTGCCATCCAAATCCAACTACAGTCTACACTACACACATAGCAATGTCAATGGTTTGGATGTAATGGATCTATTTGCCAGTCGATCCATTTTCATGTGAGAGGCATTGTAACCCTGGAACTGAAATTGCTGATGGACTCCGGACTTATTGGGGACTTTTTTTCCTTTTTCTTTTTTTCTCTGCACATATAATCCATTAATTTTAGTTACAGGCAGGTTCCGGCCTCGTGTTTCGGTCCCTTCGCTTGCCTGTCCAACATGTAGTTCGAACACGAGGCGTAGCTAAGTCAGCCACCAACCAAACCAACGACCGTCCGTCTGCGTTCCCATCTGCTCTCCTTACCGTTTGCTTGGAACGGTGGTAGGTGGGTGGAGGGGGTAAGTTTAGGCCGCCTCACCCTCCCGTACCGTACTGGCACCACTCTTTTGTTGGTCTCCTAAGGTATTCCTCGAACTCTACGGCTGCGAGCAAGCAAGCGAACAAGGAGACAGCGGCTGAGAGATGGAGCTGTTTCAGTCCCCCAACCTCGAGGTGATCAGCATTACGGTGGCCATTGCTGCCGTCGCTGCCGCCGCCGCATACTTCTACCTCAACAGCAAGCCTAAAGGTTTGCACCTTCCCACTCTCATCTTCTTATTCTTTTTACTTTTTCTTTGTTGGTCGTTCTTAAGCGGTTGTATTTTCCTTCTCACTTTGCCTTGTTTGCGAAAACAATCTTTGGAATGCTTGTGATAGCTCCTAGTTTAATCTTCAGTTTCGATGTTCAGGGTTTTTTTCGTTGCTGTTCTGTTTCATTGTTGGTTGGTGATCCTCGAGTCTTGGGCTCCAGGCGATCGGTTCATTTCGTATGGGGAATCGTTTGCTTCACTTGATGTTGGTTTTTGATTTTTCTGATGCGGCTAATTGTTTCATTGTTGGTTGGTGATCCTCGAGTCTTGGGCTCCAGGCGATCATTTGATTTCGTATGGGGAATCGTTTGCTTCACTTGATGTTGGTTTTTTATCTTTTTGATGCTTCTAATTGGGCGATCGATGTGGCTGGGGTTGCGTTCTTGCTGATGTCTTTCCTCTCCCCGTTTTTCCTCCTTACCCGTGCTAATTTTTTATGGTCTGGATGGAGTTAAATAGAAACTTACTATCACTGCAAATTGGATTTGTGAGATTGACAGCTCCGAGTGTTTTGATTGCCTGCAGCTTGTTAAACGAAAGGCCATAGGATGCTAAACGTTTTCTTCGGAAAACATGGGTTCTGTTTATCTGAATAGGGGCATTTGTCAGATTGGGAGTGCTCAGGTGCCCCGGAGCTTGAGCTTTGGTTTTCAAGCAAGAGTTGATGTTGACCCAACTGGACATTTATTTTGATATTCTGCAGGGGTGCATCAAGACCTGTGATCAACGTCTCCCTCTCTGAATAGCAACCTAATCAAGGCAACTAAATAATGGTTCCTTAATCCTTACGTAACTAGGCAGTGTCATGCAATATTAATCAACACTTTGTACCAGAAAGAAATAACAACTAATTGAAACGATTCTAATCCTTGTGGTGCAATCGCCTGTGCATACTAAATGTTCTTGAAATAATGGCACCTATATAGAGAAAATTTTGAAGTGAGAACTGCCATGGCCTTGGCCTTTTTGCATAAACAGTAGAAAAGATGTCTCTCTTATGATTAGGCACCAGATATCTGGAGGTGTGGAAAGAGCTGCTGTGAGAAGCGAAAAAACCATAAAAAAAGGGTTGAATGGTTTAGAAATGACTCAACACTACAGTTTCGGTTGAAAATGTAGTTTGTTTAGCATGTAGCTACTCTGTTTTTACACATTATGTTTCCCATTACATTATCTCTAGGCTCTCTAAACCATCGTTTCTTCTTCCATCTGTATCTCATTAAATTGCTACTCATGTTGTCAAACTGCATTCCTCCTCTTGTATAACCAAAGACAAGTCTTTCAAGTAATGTAGAAAAGGTTTTGAATCTTGATGTATATTTTCCATGGTACTTTAAGTGGAAATCTCTATGTCTGAGCAAATTCTGAGAATCAGTTTGATTTGTTAGAATCATGTAGTTTGATCCCTTCACATATTTTGTCTACCACCTTATTTATTTTCGTTTGCTTTTTTGTTTTAATTTTTCTAGATCTTTGGAAGTATAGAGAGCAAAACGGATGATTAACAATTATGGGAAAAATTTCCATTTAACTAATTTACTCCATAAATTACTTTCTGTGTTCAAACATTAAGGTCGTTGATTTTCAACCAAAAGCAAAAAGGAAGGGAAAGCTATGGAATGGAATAACAGTTCAACTTCAACAAGTCATAGCAATTATAAGTAATATCTATTAAGTAGATTCAAGTCTTTGTTAGTTTTGATCTGGGCAGTTCTTTATCCTATTCTAAGAAAGCTTAAGTTTCTAAAATGGACAAGCCTCAGGCCAGGCTCAATTGTTGAAATAGTTTTCAATTTTCCCGTGCAACTCACAAGATTGCTAGCACAATTTTTTACATATCCTGTTGCTAGGGAATTAAGTGTAGCCAACCAGTGCAAAAGTTTGGCTAGTCAAAGCGATGCTACTGCTACTAAGGTTGCTTCAAAATTTTTACCATTCTTTTATGATTGATTCAGTTCCTAACTCTGGCTTGCCGGAGTCATGCTAATTACTAAAACCTCATTGACTTAGATAAACTTGGATGACAGCTCAGTCCTCCTATGAGTTGGCGCAGTAACATCAACTTCCTGGATAAGAGGCATAGTCACGAAAAGCACATGTTTTTTGAAAAAAAAAAATGCGATAATAAATTAGTCATTTAAAATTTTAAACCTTAAAAAAACACTGTTCTTTTGAAAAAACGCGAAAATGAAAAAACACAAAAAAAACGTATTTTCCCTTTTTTAATTTTTTTTCACTTTTTTTAATGTTAAACTGCTTCTTTTCATTTTCTAATTTTTATTTGTTGCAAATCTACTTATTTTTTGTGTTTGTGTTATTAATTTCTCATTTTCCTCATTTTTATTTTTTTAAAATTTTACCGTATTTTTTTCCATACTTTTCTCGTTTCTTTCAAGCTCGCCATATTATACCTGAGCAAAATCTCGCCGTTTAAAATGGAAGAAAGTTTTTTTGTGATAATGGATAAGAGTCAACTAAGATACTTGAGTTGGCTCATGGAGCCTTCACACATTCATTGGGAGACATGGGCCTTTTCAAGACTGCAGAATCAAGCTGGAATCCAACACCTTGATTTCCTCTGTCAGAATATGGTCGATGATGAAAACTTGCTTGGCACTGTTATTCTGCCTTTTATGTGTAAAATAGCATTATGTAGAAACTGAGACTATAATATTCATGATGGTTGATCTCTTGTGAACTCATAGTCCTAAAAGTCAAAATTGAAACCGTTAAGTTTTTGTTTGATGTGATGTACAGGGTGCTTGGATCCTGAAAACTTCAGGAATTTCAAACTGGTCAAGCGTACACAATTGAGTCACAATGTAGCCAAATTTAAATTTGCTTTGGCCACCCCTACCTCGATTTTGGGTCTTCCTATCGGGCAGCATATAAGTTGCAGGTGAAAATATTCTCTTGATATGTTTTCAATTTTTGTCATGGTTTTCACATTATTTAGCTAGTTGGTTTTTTTGCTCATCTGGACAGAGGAAAAGATGGTGCTGATGAAGAAGTAATCAAGCCCTATACTCCTACCACATTGGATACAGATGTCGGATATTTTGAACTAGTTATAAAGGTTCATATTTCCCATCCTTTTAGTCAATTTTCCCTATTCGATAGTTACTCATTGAACTTTTTGGCATGCTTTCTGTCTTGAATTTTCCCTATGCTAAGATTTGCACATTGGTGTTTCAGATGTATCCTCAAGGACGAATGTCTCATCACTTCCGTGAGATGAAGGTTGGCGATTACCTTTCTGTAAAGGGACCAAAGGTATCATCCTTCTTTGAGTGTTTCTGTTTAGGACATTATCTAGGTCCAATAAAGCTTTTCTTGTTTGGCCAATCCCTTGTCATTATACTACTGCTTGTAAGTTCTGCATAAAGGTCATGGCATTACCATTTGGGTACCTTGGATTCTTGTGGCATGTCTTTAGAATGTCTTTACAATATTCTGAGTCTTTAAGTGGCTGATCAGGTTAAATGTCCCATGCACTTCCATTGGTCTTTTTGAGCTCAAACTGGACTATGTAGCACAGTATCTCTAGTGATTTTCACATCTTTATGGCTAATCATTGGCTAGGTTTCTTAACTTTTAAGTAATTTTTCTAAAATCACTTGGATGTTTAAGCATATTTCATACTGTTGTGATTTTTGTAGCTCCTTCTTTTGGAGCATCAACTTCTTAGTGTCTTAGAAAGTACTATTGTCTTCTTATTTGACGTTTGCAAGACGAAGAGTTTGTGGTATATATTCTTGTGTCACATTCTCTACTCAGTTGTGCTAATTTGCTGGTCTCCTATTGATAACAAACTAAATTTGATGGTATATGAATTATGAAGTTGGGTCCCATGGAAGTTACTGTTACACTGGTAACAAACTTGATCTCGAAAGCTATGGTTTTAATCATGCTACCATTCACTATGTTTATAACACCTGTTTGGATGTTGCTCGGCCAAAAAACTAATATCGCTTTTGGTTTTGGTCTGCTTTATTTTTGGAAAGGGAATTTTCGAGAACTAGAGTTGATGTTTTTTGAAGGTTATTGGAACGTTGAAACTCACAATTCTCTATAGCACCAATGTTGGTTAATTAATGGTTCTCACTGCTTTCCATACTTCCACCACTTTCCTTGTTTCCAGTCGAGAGCCAAAACAGGCCTTACCTATAGTTGGTTGTTCTAAGAAGGCTGATTGATTGACTGTTCACATAGTAATTTCTAGGTGTGCATGATGAGATTCTATACCTTCTTAGCAGGTCCATCTTCTGACAGTTTATGTGCATGCAGATATACAGAAAATTTATAGACTTAGGGAGTGCTTCTGGTTTCTTTGCAGGGACGTTTCAGGTATCAACCTGGCCAATTTAGGGCATTTGGAATGCTTGCTGGAGGATCTGGTATAACCCCAATGTTTCAGGTACTAGGAACTTAAGAAAAGCTGCTAAGACTGGTTGTTTTTGAACCTTAACAATGTTTAAGGCTTTTGGGCCTTTCTTCTTTTTTTTTTTTTTACATTCTTTTTCTCCATTGATTGTCTTAGCGTTTTATTTTCATTTAGGTGACTAGGGCCATACTTGAAAACCCAAATGATGACACGAAGGTACACCTTATCTATGCAAATGTGGCATATGAAGATATTCTGCTGAAGGTGATTCACTTGTGAACAATGAACGGCTTCTTGGATGTTTGTTGTATTTTTTTACTCAATGGACGGAAGTAATGTTGAGGATATGGCTCATAAATCCTTGTTACCTGTTGCAGGAAGAACTTGATTCCCTTGCTAGTAGCTATCCTGATCGCTGCCATATCTACTACGTACTGAATCAGGTGAATTGTCCAGGTCTTGTTGCTTATTCTACCAACATATTTTATGATGTTCATGTTTTTCATGATTATATGTCACTAATTCTTAGCTTTGGTCAGCCGCCTGAGACGTGGAATGGCGGTGTTGGTTTTGTATCCAAGGAAATGATTGAATCCCACTGTCCAGCACCTGCAGCTGATATTCAGGTAACTTTCTTTGATTGAGTTGCTTTGCTATTGCCAAATCAAGTGATTGCATATTGCTTTTACTCTTTTATTTCATCTATTGGAATATCAGTTCATTTATTAAGTTTCCTTTGAAGCACGCATTCTGTTATCAGATATTGAGGTGGTTGCTTACCTGCTGTATGCCCTTTTTTGTCGCTTAGAATATCTGATGCATTTATAAGTTTCTTTTACATCACACCTTTTCTGCTCTCAGATATTGAGGTGTGGTCCACCACCCATGAACAAGGCCATGGCTGCTCACCTTGACGACCTTGGATACACAAAGGAAATGCAGTTCCAGTTCTAAGCTTGAGGATTTTGGCTTCGTTTTTATTTTTCTCACATCAATGTTGGATGTTCATTATCATGTTTTAAGGCTGTGAGAGATAGCCTCTGTAGTTGGGTGGAGATCCCGCGATTACCTCATAAACAATCTGACGCTCATATGAAACTGCTTCCGATACTTGTTCCTTTTTTTTTTGATTTGGCATTAGAGGTAGTTTCACCTGATAAGAGAACATAAATACTTCCATAATTTCATTCGATAGGGTTTTTATTCCTTGATACATATATATTGGCATATGATCCTTGGCCTTTCTTTATTTTACTTTCCTTGTAGCGTTAGATTGCTAGATGCTAGAGAGCCGCCTTTCTTTTTGACCCGGTTCCGCGTACGCATCTTTGAGAATCATAGTTTTTTTTTTTCCCAGTTTGGTGCTCAGAAATGTCAAAATTACCACGTGGCTTCGAACATGAGATTTTACTTCCCTTTAACAGTAGTTGTGTCATCGTCTTAACCTAAAGTAAAAGGGTTATGTATTTGAGCTATGTAAACAGAGAGGATCACGTTAAAATTAGCAGTTGCGTTATCAGAGTTTCAATAACGACCCTCCAAGGCCATTACTCAAAGACCGTGGAGGAGTTTCTAGTTTCTTCCGCCTACGAGGCTCTGATTGGTGAGATGAGTCGTTCGGAACGTTTATTTACTTATAAGGGAATATCTTTTTATCGGTTTAAGTGTCATGTATTGAGATTGTTAGTTTTGGGTGGTTGGCATGAGAATCTTGTAAGCAACTTTGGTCATCTTATGTAAGCAAAGTTGAGAGATAATTTTTCTTTCTTATCTCTCTCATGATGGATTAAACTTTTCTCAAGAAATACATTGCGAGCTTTTTTTATTTATTCTTTGTGCATTTGGCCATCTTATATAAGCAAAGTTGAGATCATTTTTCTTTCTTACCTCTCTCGTGATGGATTAAACTTTTTTCAAGAAATACATTGCGAGTTTTTTTTATTTATTCTTTGTGCACTTGTTTTTTAAAACTGTTTTTGCACCCCTTTGAATGGTTTGAAAGCTGCTCTTACCGTATCGCACGAACCGACCCGTGACATCTCAAACCAATGTTTGCTACACGCACAAATGGCCATAAACCAAACCGAGGCCTTCCCGGATCTCAAGTTTCAACACGGAGAGGAGGTCGGATCAGAGATGCCTAGCAAAATGGTTATGCCATGGCCGATGGGGAAGAGAAGGTTGAGACCTAACGCGGAGGTGGTGTTTGGAAAATCGGCCTCGTGGCACGTGGTCCACGCTTTAAAGAAAAAAAGGAAAACAAAAAAAAATCTTGCCACCATTGAAAAAATCTTGACCCCAAAAGCCGCGTATTCGCTTCAGGGCTAGAAGCGTCTTCTAGTCCTAGAATGGAAATCGTCCCGGCAGGGCGGGAGCCCCGCGAAAATAAAGAGTTTGGCGGTCATCAAAAAATTCGAAAGTTTTGTTCAAACCAAATATTTTTTCGAATTCAAAACCCCGCTCCCCCTATCCCTCTCTCTCTATCCTTTTCCCTTTTTCTGATTTTGTCTACAGAGGGGGAAGATGTGCACAACCGTCTCCTGCTTCTCCCACGATCAGCTTTCAGATGTCAAGGTCCGCCGCTTGCTTCGAGCCGTCGCAGCTTTCCTTATTCGCTCACTAGTTGCTTCCGATCGCCCATGAGTTTTCCGTTCATGAAATCCCCATTTCTGCCGAAATTCAGGCTGCCCATCTAGAAAAATATGGTTAGAGAATTGGAGCCTGTGTCATTCTATAACCGTCTCCGTGAATCGGCGTCCTTGTCCTCGTCCTCGCCACTGTTGATCTTCCCCTCAACTTCCGATGTCGATTCCCTCTGTGCCTTGAAGATCGTAACCCATGTCCTCTCTTCCGATTCAATTCGTTATTCTTGCTACCCCATCTCATCGTTTGCGGAGGTTGATCGATTGGCCGGATCCAGCCTCCGATCTGATGATCACCCCATCTCCATCCTCTTGATTAATTGGGGATGCCACCGAGACCTGCGCCGGATCCTAAACCTGGGGCCTCTAGCTCGGGTTTTCGTCATCGACAGCCACAGGCCGATCCATTTGCACAACCTCAGCAGCAGGAACGGCCAGGTCGTCGTCCTCTACACTCGGAATGACGAGGCCATAGCCGACGTTTCCTATGGCGTCGATGTTTCCGAGCTGGCGGATGCTGTAGATTTGGACTCTGATGATGAGTTTGGCGACGAGAGCGAAAGCGATCTTGATGATGACTCTGACGACAGCGAGAGTGATGCCGATGAAGACGAGGACGGTAGGAGGCGGAAGCGGCGAAGGAGATCGGGGGAGTCGGATGTTGATCGAAAGAAAAGAGAGTACTATCGATTGGGCAGCTTCCACGGGAAGCCCTCTGGTTGCTTGATGTTCGACGTGTCGAATTCGTTGAGAAAGAACACAAACGAGCTCTTGTGGCTTGCCTGTGTTTCTCTGACTGATCAGTTTGTTCACGAGAGGCTGACCAACGAGAGGTACAGAGATGGAGCTGATGAGTTGGAGCATCACATCAATAGCTCCGGGAATCTTGACGCCGTGATGTCAATCACTCTTAAAGATGGTACCAAGATCCGAGCTCCAGACGCTTCCAGAATTGCTTATGAAGAGGAGCCTAGGTTGATGCTATTGCGGGAATGGACTCTGTTCGATTCTATGCTCTGCTCGTCATATATTGCTACCAAGCTTAAGACTTGGAGCGACAGCGGGCTGAAAAGGCTGAAATTAGCGTTGGCAACGATGGGATTTTCTCTGCTAGATTGCCAGCAGAAGTATCAGTACATGAGCAGTGAAGTGAAGGACAACATGAAGGGCGAGTTCAAAAGGCTTCTGCCTCAGTTAGGACTAGAAGAAGTTTACTACAGGAGCTTTGTTAGGCTGCATGGTTATGGGTCTAAGGTGTCCGCTGCTGATGTGGTCTACGGAGTCACTGCCTTGCTTGAATCCTTTACTGAGTCGAAGGGTTCCTCCGCTGAACAGTTTTGGTATGCGTACTCGGCATTATCACTAGGCAATCTCGATAAGTTGCGAAAGGGGATGCAAAGCGCAATACAGATACAAAGGGCTATATTGAGACAAGGTAGCTGTGCCATCACCAAAAGTGGGTATATAAGAAGTAGTAGGAAATTCAGATGGTTAAAGATTGAAGATGTTGTTGATACTAACTTGTTGGGTTACCCTCAAGCACTGACCAAATTCTGCTACTTTCTGATGGATGCTCTACTGGAAAAGGGTGCAAAGATGAAGCCTCTGATCTGCGCATGCTTAACACCAGACCCAAGCAAAGTTTTGGTTGTAGGCATTCCTGGTAGGCCAAAATTTATGGAAGGGAATCGCTTTGGCAATGCCTTCCGGGCAGCAGCAGAGCAGATTGAGGCAGAGTTCTTCCACGAACTCTTTGAGTCTTCTTGGATTATCTTGGACCGAGTTGCTGTTAATTCTTTCATGATCAGGGTCTCCGAGAAACTCTAGGATGTATTCTTTATTGAACAGGTGACAGTTTAATTTTCTCATAGAACTTTTGACAAATTCTGTTGGGAATTTGAGGCTGCCCAAGATTTTCAATGCTAAGCAACTGCAAATACTTGTTTATGGTGCTTTGTTCGCTTGAAGTGCTTTGCTTTGTTGATGCTTGTGCAGGTTTTTATTAGACGAGGAAATATCAACTGGGTGGTGTGAATTAGTCATACTGCTGGCAGTGGGAAACCCTGGGAAACTATTCTAAGCCCTAGCTCCTGTTCATGCTTTGCTTACATAGTAAATGGCTCTCGTGAGTTGTGGAGTCCCGACTGTTTTAAGGACAGCAGATGCTCCAGCAACTAAATCCAACCCCCTTGAGGGGGCGTTGGTGCCCAGTTCATTTTATATCACTTGGCTGGTCTCTGATCTACATTCGTTGTTCTTTTCCACAAGATCAGCTCTTTCAGATGCTTGAGCTCAGAAAGCGTGTTGCTTATCTTGATCTTGAAATGCCACTGCAATTTATGAATATTGTATGTTATTCTTTTTAACTGCATAACGTGAATTATGAATAACAATGGTTTCAGCTACTAACTTTGTGAATATATATATCTGTACCACAAACACTTGAAACTGGTCGCACCGATGAACTTAAGGACGACTTTACAGGGTGAGATAGGAGTACTAAGTTATTTGGACGATTCAGCAACTCCTGGCTGAAAGTAGTTGTTATGTGTAAAGGATAGCCTGTTGTTCCTGAGTTTGCTTAGCTGATTCTGTTTCATTTCAATGGTTAATTGTCCGAGGGTTGAAATGCAAAATGCCCGGCCGTGATCTGGTTGCAATTGAGTTACTTAATATATGGAAGTTTTCTACTGAAGTTCATGAGAAGTTAAAAGCAGTGCACTGGTGGTTGGAACTTCATTTCTCAAACTCGAAACTACAGGCCTAACCCGAGATTCATGAGCTAGATGCTTGTGTAGCAGGACTGATCTTTGTGGAAGTAAATGCCTGATGAGCTTGTCCTTGAATAGGAATGGCATAGGCAGTCATACCACTTGAATATAGGGCTGCAGACATGCGAAGCATGGGCTTAGAGGAAGATGGCAAACCTCTCTCACTTATATTAACTAGCTGCAGAATCAAGCTCAAGCTACTTTTGAAATAAAAATTGACTAGCTGCAGAATCAAGCTTAAGCTGCTTTTAAAATAAAAATTGAGGTTAAGCATTGCCTACAACTACAAGTCTTTGCTTGGGAATTTTGCATTACATGTATCAATATTTTTTCATGAATTGACTATTCTTGTAACTGCACACCTCACAAGCCATTTTAAGGGCTCTTTCCGGTGTTAAGCAGCTTTGGTCATACAAAGAAGACAAGGAAGGAAAAGGGAGAGACAGGGGCTGATGACAATTCCTGATCCAGGCGGTGGACCCAAATCAAATCGTGGAGTTGAAAAGGTGGTTTGAGAGGATGGAGTTGTATTATCAATCCCATCCGCATTGCAATCCAATGTTTTTGGCAAAATGCCGGTGCTCCCAAACAACATTCCCTACTCGTTTAAAATTTATTCAAAACCGAATCACATCGAAATTGGTGTTGGAACTTTGAATTGCGTTACAGTAGATCTAACCTATTAAATGTTTTTTTTTCCGAATTATAAAGTTTTTTTTTCTTTTGCAATCAATATTACCTGCTCTAGGCGTCAGACAGTTTTGGAACACTGCAGCCTGTTTTAGTATTACAACTGGCAGGTTCCTAATATTGTCCTATCGATATCATTTTTGTACATATAATCACAGCTACGTTTGATCAAGCAATGGAAGTGAAAAAGGCCCATGGGGTCTAAGTTGGAAATCTTAGATTAAGCTTCAACCGTGTCGTCCTCATGGGGCTTTCGGACCTCATGGGGCTCACCCATGCCCTCAATAAAAAAAGAGATGGGCGCAGTGATTTCAACTGAAATCTAAACCATCCTCATGAACACCTCTCTTTGTACAATTTCAGTTAAGCAGATATAAGCAAGGAGACTGCGGCTAAAAAGGGTTATGCTGAAGATGGGACATGGCCTAGGTATGGTTTGTTTGACACAGAAATACTTTTACAGGAGATAAAGATCAATAAGAACGGAGTTTTAGATCGTGGCAATTTTCCTTCCAATTAATCGTGGATTCTGGATAGTGGCTCCATTGGTTCCGTTTTTGTCCCACAGATCGAAAAAGCTCCGGAGCAAAGGAAAGGAATAGCATTGGACAATGCATGAAGGACATGGTGGTGGTCTATTTTAGGGGCATAAGCTCAGGAGCCCATCTAACCGGGGTTGGTCACAAGACAGCTATGAAATTGACAAACATTGACTAAGTGCATGAAGGCACAACTAGCTCGTCAATGTGCATCTTAATTGCTGCAGCTGTTCCTTCTCTCCCTTTGTTTCAGATGGGTCGCCATATCTCTGGTCCAAGCAGCATACTTAGTCAGGGGAAGGTGTATGTATCGGAGATTATGTTGTACAATGACCGGAAAAAAAAAAGTGAGGTGGTGCAATTTATGGCTGCAGCCACGCCGGCAATAAGTACGCTAACCCCTGTGCTTCCAGCCCACATGTCACGTCCACATGATACTTGAGCATTACTTGGGCGTAACATGGCAACTTCTTCATAGCTACCACGTTAGCCTTCTCCTTTTCATCATTCACTTTCCTCCAGCCTCTGCGGTCCAATCTTCTCATTCTTTCTGCTACGCCTTTAAGCATCCACCTCGGCCTTCAATATGGTTTGCCATTTTTGTTTGATAGATTCTTTGTTTCTTTACTTCTCATAGTTATGTCTAGGTCCTTAGTTATACATTAAATCAATTTTCCTCACATTGTTTATAGCTTATTTCTCAGATCTTGACCTCGCATGCATGTTCAGTACCAAGATACGTCGACAGAATTTTGGAGAATGCTTTTAGCTAAAAATAAGACATTAAATTTTGTTAATAAATTTGTCCTAAAATCAGGGGAGAGAGGCTTACGAAAAATTATTTTATACATGACCTGTTTTACATGAACTGATAGCTTCCGACAAGGTTTAAACAACTTCTGCACTTGTCGCACACTTTGTTGCATTTGTCACAGTAATTCTGAGCATAACTGGGCGCTTATGTTACAGGCAGTACGTATGAAGCAACTTTTTTTTCATTTGTACAACCGTTGGCCACCTACAATGCCAACCCATGCCATTACGCCTCCCGCTAAATTTTTTCCTGCCACATCCAACTTGCATCAAGACGTAGCCATTGTGCTACGTCTCATATATGCACGCCAATGAGATATGGTCTCTTGCTTGGTAATTTTGACGACAATTTTTGTTGTTCTACACAATTAGTACAGGGTATGCACCATAAGTTAACCGCGATCAATACAAAATACAAATATACGCGATAGATTTACACATATCTAAATGTCATTTTCTTCAGCTATTGCCTCAACTCGTCGCATTTTTTCAACCACGTCATCACGAGTATAATAGTTGATGCTGCAACCTAATCCGCTTAATAAATTTAGGGAACATGGATATATTTATTGTCTTGAAAGTACCGCAAAACAGTGATATGCATCTATATATAACCACATTTGCTAGTAATCTACATGTTGGTAGCAATAGATTACATTGGTATACTGTGACGCACAAGTATAACCATGCACCGGTGAACTCATGACGTTCTAGTTTATGGCAATCATTTAAAGCCATTTATGCACTATATTGTGTGCTTACTCGAACAAATGGTCGAAAGCCTCCAATCAACCTTGTTCTCTTAGATCTATATAGTTGTACAATTGGACAAGGACTATAGCATTTTGTGTAGTTTGTTTACATATTTAAAAACTTTAGGGAATTGTAAATAAGTGCGTTTAATATATTACTAACAAGCGAGCGAGAGAGAGAGTGAAGACACACTACGCTTGATATGTTGCTTCCCCAAGATGTGTCATGCTAATAATCTACTTAATCTTGATTAACTTCAACAATATTGGAGTAGTGTCGCTTATTGTGCATCCCTTCTATTCTTTAGTACTAATCCTTAAAATACAATATATGCAATTATGCATCTTTGCTATAAGAGTACGTTGCAGCCCTCATACTTGAGACTTGTAGTAAATTGTTTGATGTCTTTCAAGTAATCATCATTTTAAAATCACCAAATGGAACGGTGTTTGTATTCACATTTCTTGCAAATCATGACATTGATGGTCTGTCACAACGTATTTTTTCAAAGCCAGCTAACTCTCCAGACCACTTCAACACTCTACGCCAACAACCATGCACTGCACTTGTGTTAGCTGACGAAGTATATATTTAACATAAACAACAAAAAAAAATTGAAATTAACAACCCAACAATTACTAACGCTACACCAAAATACATAATTATAACATAAATGCTAATAACTGAATTAAGTATGTACTCTCCATATTTACACTTACACATCTTATATATATAACATTTTCTTGATGTTCATTCTTAAATAGCACTTATTCTTTCTTTTTGCTTAGCTTTCTTTCCCTTTATTGTTATCACTTTCCATCTTTCGTGTCCTGTCTTTCTTTCAACTTGCACCCTTCATTTCCTTCTCTATGTTCTCTTTCATCAACTTCTATTCATTATAGTATTTCTTCTTCCTTCTCTTGACTTTTTCTGGTCCTTCTTCTTCTTTATCTTTTTTTTTTTTCTATTTCTCACTGTCAACCATCTTTTGTTAGGTCCAGTACTGTCAATTCTTTTCCCTCATGTTCGTTCATTATCTACCAAACTACCAAGTTTACCATTTTACATTCTTCTGAAAGATTTCTCCACTCTATCTCCTGAATGAGCAGTTTGGCACCCAAAACTTTACAAACATTTTTGCGATGATATAACATTGGGATGCGCTCTGGAGATGTGATTCTCATTTTTTTCTTTATCTCTTTCATCTTGCTTCTTTGCATGACAAGATCATCCTTTCTTAAGTTGAATTGGGTTTCCTGTAGTTGGAACATGTCCCACCCCCACCCCCCTCTCAAACACATGTTTCATGATATTGCTTCATCTTTACTTCTTCTGCCCATTTTGCATGCAAAAAATGAAATTTTGGTTCCTCATCACTGTTTAAGTTTGCTGTTGCAATTTTAAAGTGCATTATAACACAATGATTATAGTATCATAAGAGACATAAACAAGAACCTATTTTATAAAATTAGCACAACCACACAATGATTTACTTAAGGCTATATAGATACAACAACTTACTAGTAAAATAATTAGTATTAACGTATGCACTGTAAAAAATTTTTGTACAGGTTCATGCAAATCTTTACTTAATACTATAAATTAACAAGCAAGAATTTACCTACTTACAAATAGTGTTATGATACTTAGCAACACATTTACCTACTTACAAATAGTGTTATGATACTTCGCAACACATTCTGCATCTTTTGCATACTAAGTGTGCCTACATATACAACTTAGTAGTATATATGCACTAGTAGTTTACATGAACCCACAAGCTATGGATGCCGCATTGACATTATGGACTTAACTAACTAGCAAATCAATATCAGAAAAAGCGGAAATGATTTGAAACGAGTCATTGTTTACAACACAATTTACTCACCTTACAATAGCAACTGACACTAACCAGTAATTTTAACAGATTAATGTCATCGATGTACTATAACAACAAAGAAAATGAAGACACAGACTTAGTGACGAATCTATGATTAATACTATCAAAGCGATCCATTTTTAAAAGTTAGGTTCGTTCCAATAAGGATTTATATCGATCGCAATGCTAAGTTAAGACATTTTCACATGAAAACCCAACGACATTTTTGGAAAACTAATTTTGATAAAATATGCGGTTTAGTTGGACGTGAAGAAATAACGTCTTGGGTGGCAAAGCTCACGATCGATGAGCCGACGGGATCTGTAAATCTGGCATACATACACAAATTAAGCAATTGTAGTGATTTCTTGAACCACAAGCACCCGATGGCCTCTATAGCAGCAGGACGAACAGAAGATGATCATGTCTTCAATGCACTGCTTGAGACTTTTCGTAGGAGGATGAAGGAGGAGAAAGGTCCATGAATGGCTTTTTTCCTGCGGGCATGAAGCGCGCCCTAAGGGAAAGATAGGTGCAGTTAATTTTTAAAGAAAATGACATGACGTGATATGTGGTTGAAGCGGCGGCCTCAAATGAACAGGAAGTAGAGATGGGGGAGAAGGTGCAGCACAGAGACGTGAGGGAGGAGGCAGACATTGGGAAGGGTTGGATGGTGGAACAAGTTAGGGGCGGAGGGACATTCAAAACATGTTTAAACATGTCGAGGTGAAATTAAGGATCATCCAACGGGAAGAAGGAAAGGGATTCTAAATATCGTGTTTCTCGGGCTTAATAGATATTGCCAAAAACAGGATTTCTTCTACGTGGTTTGCAAGCTGCCAACCAAAAGAAGGTTAACTTGTGACGTTCAAGTTCTCAAAATTATGTCATACTTTTTACCGAATTCCTGGAATTAGTGGAGGAGATTTTGTGACATGCAATGGAGAAGGTATTAAAGGATAGGATTTTTTTTTTCTCCTTTCATATGAAAAAGACCACTGGCACTGGATGGTTTCGTTTCTCAGAAAAAAAGAAAAAGAAAAGAAAAGAAAAGATTCGAAAACGCGTACCATGCTCGTATTATATTATGACATACTTTTAAACGAAATAATATTATATAATTTGTTTTCTTTTTTAACTAGTTCTGACTTGCTTAGAAAGTCTCTCACTGATCACATACACACACGATGTCTCTGTGAGCACATAAGCAAGCCGATTATGCAGATATGCATATGCATGTATAGCGGAGGTGTCCATGACAATAAATTCTTTTCTTATTGAGGGACCAGTTGGTTTCTAAATATGGGGGAAGCTTCTGGAAATAAATGAGTACAGACTGAGTCGCCTTCCTTCTCGGCCCTCCCATAATTTTTCCCATGCTCACTTTTGAGCAGGCATTCACATGCGCAGCCTTTATTGCTATTACCATTAAAAAGATGGACATTTTATTTATTACTCCATGGCTTTTACCATTTCTTTTGAGGGCTTTACAGTTTTCATGCAGGCCATGCAATGAACACTTCCCTTCCCTTGCTTCTCTCACAGCAAAGCAACGACAGGTCACATGTTGGCCTTTCTTCATTTTCCCTCAATTTGCGTCGCTCCATTTGGAGAACGACACGCCCACTTGCACTTTTTGCATTTTCTGCTATTTCCTGCCGGCCCACAAATGCATACATACCACCATCATCATCTCTCTCTCTCTAGCTTACCTGCATATATATGTGACAACATATATATTTGAATAATTCTGTATGTTTCATCGTTTCATTTTACTGCTTAATTGCTTAGCTCACCACGTTGTGACCGAGAGCGGGGGAGCTGGGCGGGCCTACCAGCTGACTGGACCCGCCCTACTGGCTTAGCAATTAAAGTGGTCATTTAAGCCTGAATTGCCGGCAGTCTGGGCCCAGTGCCTTGGTCGTGATCATCAGCTTGACAAGGAAACCTAGGACCTCATTAAGGCGACAGTGGCTGAGCATAAGGAAGAATGACAGAAGCAAAAATAAAACTGGAAAATCCATCTCTTACATGCATGGGACTGGTTGAAATGCATTCCCCATGATATATACACCGTTATATCACTGCCCAAGCCGGGCCGGCGCTCATCAAATGTACTGTAATTTCAAAAACCAAGTTATGTAGGCCAGGTGAATATAAATTAAAATGTAGAATAGTGAAGTTTGATTTCTATATGAGCCAAAACACCCTCAACAGTAAAGTCTTCATCAACAAATTAAACTTGCATCCCTTCTAGTATACCATTTTGGAACTCTGCATCCATGATCATATGGCTGACTTGCGAAGGCTAGCTAGCTGAATAAACCAGAAAGCCGGGGTCTGCTACTTTTTCAAGAAGCTAGCGGCAACATAATTGCTATAATATTGATCTGACTGCTTTTTTAAAATATGACATAAAGGATGAACTCAGAAGGTCTAAATATATATCCCAAATGCATCTAAATATGATGAAGACATTCAACTTTGTTGTAAGGATTTAAACAATGTGTGTGTGTGTGTATTTAATTGTTTGTTTATCTATTAAAAATTGGGAGCTGGCTCACAAAATCTACGGACTCTTGCAAATTCTTTGGTAGCGGATTTCAATTTAGTCAAACCAGCTGAGTAGCCAAAAATAATCGATGGACATATTGCTGCATAGATATAGCGAAATTGAGGGAGATAGGGGGAGAGAGAGAGAGAGGGAGAGGTGCGTCTGTCCTTGAAATTTCGCGTTCCGATATGTTGTTATCTTGGCCACAGGGATCTCGCAAGCAAATTTAAATAAGGCAAAAGTTGCGATCTCGTGGAAGAAGGACAACGAAACAATTCTAATAACCCGCTTAGGGTCTCGGAAAAGGCAACAGTGTTTCCCCCAGATATTATTGCAGCGGATACAATCTTAAAATAAGAAAATAGTTCATGGTGCGAAAGATCTTCTGGATGCATAACCCAATGGACAATTTGAACCAGTGGAGTATTGACTACCTCTTTTTTATAATGACAAACTCAAGGAAGAAAGGAGTAATTTCAGTTTATTATTAGAGTTATTTACTGAACAGAGACGGCTTCAGAACAATGCGCCCGGGTGACAAACTTGTGGGATCTTGATGATGTCTTCCTCTTGTCCTGCCGCCTCTTCTAGAAGCCATTTCTCTAACATGGAGAGAGGTGGGTGGCCCTCATTTCTTTGTTTGCTTTCGTTCATGGAGCAATCGGAGGAAGATTTTTCGTGCGTAAGGCAGCTGACATTCTCGAAGGCGAGTAGAGAGTCTAGCTCTTCTTGCGACATGAGCTCTCCTTGAAAATGCTCAGACTTAGGTTGACTGCATGCACCGATAGCAGTAGCAGCGGCGGTGGCATCACTAGCAACCTGTTGGACTGGCGGTTTGAGAGGCGACTTGGGGGAAGACCTTAACCAACCTTCAAGAAGTCGGGATATGTTCTCCGTGCTTGACGCATAGGTCGAACTCTGACATAGCCTGGAATCTGTGTTCATACGATCGCCGTCTGACCTTGATCTCTGGTTGCTGTTCTGGCTAATGAGCTGCGGGTTGCTTATGCCAGATCCCGTATGAATGTCCAGTGCTGCTTGGAATTTTTTAATCTTCTTCTTCAAATGGGTATTCCAGTAATTCTTGATATCATTATCGGTCCTTTGAGGAAGGTACGAAGCAATTGCAGCCCATCTGAATATTAATGTTCCAGAACGGCGTAAAAACAAAACAGGATGAGCAATCGCAGGGATTCCTTTAGAATGAGGTAGAAGGAAGCATACGCCTCCGACTCCGCACAAAAATTTCATACCGCAAACCATGCAATTTCCAGTTGAGCAAGTACCTGTTTCCTAACAAGGCCTGAAGGTGGATAATCATGCCTTCTTCGTGCGGAGTAAAATTCCCACGTTTGATTCCTGGTCTCAGGTAATTAGTCCATCGGAGTCTACAGCTTTTACTGCATCGCATCAGACCTATAGACCCCAAAAAATACGGAATGAGATTATTATTGGAGATATTTTGTCATGAAAGTTGTCCTCAACTGTAAGACACCTTGCCGGAGATTAGACTAGTCAGAATTACAATTTAAAAAGAGAAGAGAATAGTTTTCCGCTAAACTGGGAGCATGAGATGGAGGGAAAAGTTATAAGTAGTTGAAAAAAAAAACCCAACTTGCCGCTAAAATTCATACACAGGCACGGCCCATATAACCAGCTTATGTTAAATTGCGTCCTCAGTTTCGAATGAAGAAATAGATACATATATATATATAGAGAGAGAGAGTTGGTGGGGAGACAAACATGATCAGGAAACAGGAACACAGGCCCGCAAATTCAACATGATAATTGAACGAACACCATCAACATGAGAAAACCACCGAAACATTTTGTAGAAATTAGAAAACCGGTTAAAGACATAGCAAATGCGATCGAAACCAAGAAAGTCCTGGTTCCTCCACTTCCACTCTTGCAAAGGGTTGGGGGGGGAGAGAGAGAGAGAGAGAGAGGTACCAGTGTTGGTGGGCACCGATCTCCAGTTTCCAGGGCCATGTTCTTGTATGTATGAAACCAGTATGACATCTTCTTCAGGCGTCCATGGTCCCTTCTTGATCCCAACCTTATCGCAGCAGGGCGGTCTTCCCATCTCTCTCTTTCTTGCTCGCTCGCTCGCTCTCTGCGGACTCTTCGGTTGTAACCACAGCAATGATCGGAGTTCTCTGTTTATAAACAAAGAGGCTTGACAAAGAGAAGCCCTTTTTTTCACCATAAAACTACCACGCTGACCTTCTTTGCTTTTTATTCAGCTTTTTTGTTAAAAGGGAAATTATAAATAGGGAGTGGGGTATGGGGACAAAAAAAAATTTCACCAGCATGTCATCACATGAATCACCTCATCTCCTATGAAAAAAAGATGTCCCAAATTCAATTAGAAATAATAGCAGTTAACTTCACCCGGGCATCGAGAAAAAAAAAAAAAAAAAAAGACAAAAATCTGTTCCTACCATAAGTTTCGGTCAATAACTCTTCCTAGACAAACATAAGATACAGACACACGCAGACGGCGGGCAGAGGTAGATAAGTATCCCCAGCCCAGCTTGCTAGCTAGGTCTTTATACGTATTTTAGTTCCTTGTTTGTCATAATTGCACCACCTTGGTTAGTTGGCTTCCAGTGTAGACCAGATTTATGGGGGAGAGAGAGATGGAAGGGGAGCTCTATTTCAGGGAAAATAAAAAGAAAAGGGGAAAAGACGCCTGGGAAGTGGACATGGGGAGAGACACGTACGGCAGAAGCAAGCAAGCAAGCATGGGAGATGTCTTTGCATTAACATTTATCGATGCGATTAGGGGAAGAAAAGCTAGCAAAGAAATTTGGGAAAAGGAAAGCAGGTTTCCTAGTAGTAGTTACCCCGGAAATCAGAAAATGATGAAGGTGTGGCCTGGCCCGCACGCAGCCAGTGCCCGTCTGGGCATTTCCCCTCTTCAATCGGCTTGAACATTCACATCAACTGAATTAAATAGGAACTAGGACACTTCAATACGAGTCACTGTCAAACGCATGTACCACGCCTAAGTGTCTCCCTTAACCAAAAAAATATATATGGAATGGTGAAACAGTGAGCGGAATGGATTTCCCTGATCCGAAGAACCATTGGACGTAGGGGTCGGCATTCTTATTCAGTTACTTCCCAGACTGTTCAACACAGTATCTTACTTCACTGTTCCACTAGCTCTTTTCTACGCTTTCGTCTACCCAACAGAACCGACGCCGAAAAACTTGTATTGTAGCCCATTATCACACCGACAGATTATATATAAACACACGCACATGCACACGCGCATATTTTATCAATCACCGATGTGATTCCTTTTCTACTACAATTCTAATGGCGCTGGGTTATTGTTTAGTGGGAGAGTCGATGTCCGCCATTCTATCCTAAGATCTGATCAAAGCAAAGATACAGCTGTTTTGACAGATCTCCTTGACGCCGCGTCGGCGTGTCTCTACCAGATGAGATGAGCGGTGCAGGCAGAGGTTGAACCCGAGTCCGAAACAGGTCAACGACCGGGCTCCATCACGGCGATCTGATATGGTCAAGTCGGGTGTGGTTTTCAAGGGACGGTGAATTTATGTCCAAAAGTTCTTTGCCGACGGATGTATATGCGCGTCGCAGCGCGCCATTGTGACTCCTCGCTTGGGTGGCCTCAACTCAAGGCCGACGGGCAGTCTGCATGTATACAACAACCTAAAGCTGTTCAAAGCAAAGATTAATTAATGCTGTGTGTTTAGTGTTGGTTTTAAACTTTAGTTTGGTGATTTAGGGTACTGCCATTTATTTCTGGTGCTCAACAGCCGCTGCTACCACCACCTTTGTAAGGATGCATGGCTAAGAAACCTTTTGGTCCCACATCCCTTAATATCAGAGATGCCCCTTTGGGAACAAAATTAGTAAAATTGTGGATTTAGTGTTATTGATCATGCCAACGTTGCTAGAACCATCAGCGCTTCCATGAAGGGGCCTATGCCTCAAAACCCACAAGTTTCTGGTAAAATCAGTTGCTATATGGACGATTCGGGTTTCTTAGTCCGCTGGTGGAAGGACGGGGACAGAAACAATTAAGTTTCCAGTAAGACAATAATAATAATAGGTAACCTCCTCTGGACCCGGTCATATCTCCGGTTAGACATTTTTTTACTAAGGGCACTAATTTGAAAGATCTTAGACTTTTCAAATTCATGATAGTGAATGATTGAGAGGTACTAAGCAAATCAATGGGAGGATCAATACATAAATAATTGAATGGCTGGAAAGGAATAATATGTGAATAAGCGCATCCACCACCACTGCTGGGTCCGATGAGCAGCAAGAAAAGTGTTAATTTGTTGAGTGACAAAATCAGTCTGTAATGACGTTTCAATCACGTTAAAATATTTAATCAGAAAAAATGGTGACTGCCCATGCAACGTGTACCAATTCGAGCCTCTTTCATTTCTCTGATCCTGAAACGGTCGTCGCAGCTCCACACACGCTGGGATGCCTTGGGGCAGAGACCAGGGCCAGCATTGGACCGAGAGGAAGCTAAGCGATGAAGGACCTGTTTTAGCTAGGCTATTCTCTCTTGGGTATCCAGGTGGTAGCAGTTTTCTTATTTTTGATGGCCTTCTTCTCCAAGAAGAAAGCTCCTCCACCCCATAAAACGGACCTCCTTAATCCCCATAATCTTTAAAATGACAGAAACTGCTCGGGTGTTGTTAATTTCTCCCCAAACAGATAGAGGGTTGTGTTCGTACCTGTACACCATGGTCTTAGCTTTTGCTAATAAGAGGTTAATGAAGTTAGAGTGTCGCTCTCATTGGCAAGGCATCCGGTCCCAGAGCTAGCTTCATTTGATGAAAGTTCTGGCCCCGCTTTAGGGTCAGGTTAAAAGGCATCCAGGCCCACTTCCTTTTGCTCACCACCCAGGTCTCCCAGGCATTCCCAAAGTCGAAAAGGCTCAAAACTTTGGGGAACTTGCAATTTGCAAAGAGACAGATTCTTGACAAAGAAAAGGAAATTAGTGTTGCAGGGCTGCAAATAAATTCACAAATGAATTTTCATGCAGCCGTAATGCAAGAGGGATGTTCCTAATAGATTCCACAGCCAGTTACCTCTTAGCTGAGCCATCTCTAGGTTCTTGCTCATCATCATGAGCAAACAGCACAAGGAAGCCAAGACACGCCCTGTAATCCAAGTTGATCTACACCATTTTGCATGTCTTCAGTAGGTGGCGAATGATTTTTCTTCCTTTTGTCACTTTAGTCTGCAGCTTGGCAGAAGCCATTTCTTGCGTAGCTAATTTAACACGTCCTGAAAATCGGATGATGGGTGTCAACCTGTGAATCAAGTCCCCACCTTCGCCATTTTGTTGTTTAAGCTTTCTCGTAACGTTGTCTCCTTAAGCATTGCTGGTCATGCCTCTCCTTTAATTTCAGAAAAAGCTGTCCTTTAATTTCAACAAATTTGCACACGCGCAACCAGCACAAATGATCCTGTGTCTTTCTGGTAAATTTCGAACCTAACCTAATGTTGTGGAATTTCGAATTTGTATCTCAAACTACCTTATCTTTGCTTCCACATGTCATTATTTCCGTGTTCATAAGTTGAAGCATCATCAATCGTTCGATTTTTCAGAAAAGAACTCGTCTGCACAAGGCCTTGGTACTTCAAGAAAATGTGTGACGATGCAAAAGATAATTATGTGTCCATATCGAAATAAACAACAACCTAAATTCTCGGTTTCCTTTCCGAAACTGGTGTGATGTTCTCATTGTCTAAACATTTCACAGAAGAATTCATGAGATTTCACAACACAACCGATACTGGCCTCCATTGTTGCATCAGTCGGAGTCTTATCGCAAAGTAATTACACTTGAGCTGACGTACCCGGTATGGACAGATGAATTGTAGATTAGTGCAAATGAAGCCATTGCTATCTGCACTACTCTCACATGGATACTCTCGAATCACTAGACATTCCATTTTTATAAAGCTTCCCATTGAAAGCAATATGTAAAGGGACATGATATGGACATATATTGAAATGCATGCGTGAGGCAGCAGTGTTGTCGTTGCCGACTCCTCCTTAACAGTATTAAAGATCACATGCATACTAAATCCACATCTAACTCTAAATGCATCAAGCGGACATTTTAAAAAGGTATGCGCCTCACGTATTAAAGATTTACACTTCTTGCTAGTTCAATATCTTCAGTCCAACCGATCCCACCCATTAACCTGGCACTAGGACCTTTTTCTATAAGAAAAACACAAAAGCATGAGTCATGGAAGGGGCACTAGAATGGCGTCGATACTTCAAGGAATTGGCAAGCCACAGGTAGGAGATGGCAGTACTAGTTGCCGCTAGACAAATCACAAAGTCTCTATACTGAGTGCTAAGCAACACTTTTAGCACCATGTCGTCTCCATGCCCATAATGGCCAATAAAGGGCCAAAAGAAGAAGAAGAGGAAAAAAATGGTGTATTTTCTGTTCTGCGTTTGAATTCGATTTAGAAGTCCTAATTATTCTTTAAGATAGAGAAAAGAAAAGAGAAAATAGGGGGATGAGCAGATTTTACACGGTGCTCATTCCGATACTGACAACCTTGATGAGGGAGGAGGTCATTTCTTGTTTACCTTTTTAATAAGAGTGGAGCGACACTTCAATTCTGTGGTCCATGAATTAAGCGCACTCCCACTTGCAAGGTTGCGATATGGCTTGAGAATTTTTGTGTGGTTGTATCTAATCCAACCCGTTTGCCTCATAACTCCATTTCGTTCAGGAGATTACTCCCACACCATTAAATGAAGATGGTGCATGACATTCCAAAGTGAACGACACTTATATTTCTCCTATCAATTCGTTTACGCCATTGTTTTTTAAAGGAAACTGAAAATGCATATAGATTGAATGCCCCTCGTTCCTTAAGGAGTGAGCTTTCTGCGACCAAATTGCTAAACCCTTGGTAGCATAAAGTGCAGATGGTGACCTGGAACAATGTCAGGAAGGATCTTGTGCCAGCAGTTTAACGAAGAAAGTTCCTTCAAGAATGAACGAACCCTGGGTAGGTCCCGTACGCCTTTATAGAATAACAAGCTGCAGAATTGTGAGGTGGGGACTAGAAATCAAATTTGGCACCACTTACAGCCTCCTCCTTTTCACTAAAAAAACTTTCCTTTTTTTGCCTCTGATTTCGAATTTACTTATAATTAATGGTGCCAGATTTTGTGTGCAGCTGCTCAGGAATTAGTCGTCGAAGCCCACACAGGTCTACTTCTCAAACAGCTAGCGTTTATGTCGTCCGGTTCTTCAAGGGGAAAAGGGAAAGAGACTCACTCAGCATACATTTCTCAAGGTGGAAGCACATTCTTAATCCCAAAACAGTAAATGCTCATAGCGGTAATGGAGGAAACGGAAGGAGGCGACGTCTTAAAGTATCGCTCACCTCCAATCCAAAGTGACCGATTCAAAGAGCAAATGTGGAAATCCGCGGCGTGGGGTCCTCCTCCTTAGTTTCCTCCATCCTTTGTGGAGAGGAAAACGCTAATCGCTTTCCGGGGACGGAACAGGAGGCCCGTGCCGTGGGAGCCGGATGTTGGTGAGAGAGGTGAGGGGACCGAGGACCACAGCCGCACCTCCGTAGCTCTCAGGCGCACAAGACATGGACAAGTGTGCCTGTCTGACTGGCATCTTCAATACAACCCCACCAGCTCCTGCCTGCAATAACTCTTCTCTCTTCCCTCCCCCGCCGGCTGGGGCCCTTCCCCGTCACCTTCATGGTTTATAGGGTGGCCGACTTTCGGTGACGCCAATGGATACATATCCTCCACGTCGCATAGGCTAAAGGGACGTTCGAAACAAAACCTTAACCAGTGAAACAAGTCCCACGTCGCTCCGTAGTCAAACACCTAAGACGCTGTTAACTGTCAAGTCACAGACGCAGGTGGGCACTCCCCCAAGCGCTCAGACGAGTTCTCAGGCCGACTGCCGGAGCAGGCCACTGGCTTGCAGGAGCACCTCTTCTATTCCCCAGGCCAAAATCACCCTTCTTCTAGACTATCTAGGGGTCACCCACTCCCTCCTTCTCTTTCTTAAACAAGAGATGGACATGGTAACACACGCAATTTAATTTTCACACACATATATAAGAAAGCGAGCGTTCCATTACCCGGGCGGTTGCCCGGAAGCATGCACTCCGAGGGCTATTCCTCTCCTTTTTCTCTCCTTTTCTTTTTCGGCTAAAACGTGAGCTCGACACGTCCTCATGAAGCAAACAGTTGGTCGATTTAGCATTCAGGTTCTTCTGTACTTGAACTTTTATCCCTCGCCCTCCACGCTCTCTTTCCCTTTCCCCCAGTATAGAGCGGCCTTCACGAATGAATGGCGCATCTGGTGGAAAATGGGGGCATACGTTGATTTTTTACTACTCAACACTCTTTTTTTTTCTTCGGACAACCCAACACTCTTTTAGAGTTTTAGTCGGAAACAATCAAGTCCCAGGGTCACTCGCAAGGGATGAGGGATGTACCAAGTGAAAGAGAACACAGCCGACCACTGCCAAGCCTCACGTGCAGGACATGAGGAGGGAGCAAACTAAGAACCTTTTGCGAGTAGCTACGCCGGCATTTCCAGGATATGAGGGATGATCGTTGCCTTCCACAATTCCTGAACACGCCTACCCCGTCGCCAACATCGGCAAATCCATCATGCAGCATGGATGACACCCGTGTTTCCAACCGTGTCTTCCGTTCTCTGTTATCTTTTTCTCCAAAAAAATATCAGGTTTCTGATCACCCAAACATTTGAAAATCCGCTTACTGGCAAATGAGATTTGCCCGAGACCAGCTGCGTGTTTTCCCCTAGCGTGGATCAGAGAATTAAGGCGGCCAACTTAGAGCTTTCCATTTCATAAAATGGACCTATGCCAATCGATACTATTTCTTGCGCCCATAGCCTTTTTTTTTTTTTTTTTTTTTTTTTTTTTTTTTTTTTTTTTTTTTTTTTTTTTTTTTTTTTTTTTTTTTTTTTTTTTTTTTTTTTTTTTTTTTTTTTTTTTTTTTTTTTTTTTTTTTTTGTATATTGTGATAGGCATCTCTTCTACCGACACTATAAAACTATCTTCCACGTTCATCAAATCAAATTAGAGCTACCACAAAATGCAGTGGCCAAAACTACGCCCATTTAATCCAGAAACGGCTTCTTCCTCCGCTTTGTGCTAACCCAAAATCATCTCAAATCTTGAGTTTTAGGACCTACAACCGGCGCATGTTTTTAAAAATGAAAATGCATAACACGTTGATAAGTGCTGCTATTGATCGTTTCCTACTTCTACCAGATTCGTCTGACACAGAATAACACGAGACGATCAGGGTTGCCTCATGAAAGCACAATCGTGGCAATTCTATTCTCCAGTATCATGCTTGCTTTCCTGACAGGCATGTTCAATCTAGACATAACCTAGTTCACTGCACCAGCCCAATAGTTGAACTGAAACCCTTAGATGAAACAAGAAAATTGCAGATTGGAGAAGTCTTCGAGAAAAAAGAAAAAAAAAAACCGCAGGGGATAATATCACCTGGGGATTCTTGTGATTATGTATCGTCCTTTCTCCAAGTCGTATACAGTCTTCACTTGTGGCTTCTGCCATTTCGATATGAAAAATGCAAAAATAACTGCCAGAAAGAATATTACAAAAAATGTGAAGAACGTAAAAGAATCCTTGCCCATAGCCCAAATTGGGATTTCAGGACCAGGTTCAGCTTCCATGGCTATTTGCTGGATAAATGCCCCAAGCGTCCAGTCAAGAGGTACATTTCCTGCCTGATTTGCAAATCCAATCCTGTGTTGAAACATGAGCGAAGTTAGCGCTTCCAAAGCCCAAACAGATCGCAAGACAAAATAAAAATTAAATATTCCAGCTTTTCCTCAAGCAAAAAGGGTCTCACAGAACTGTTTAAAGAATAATAAATGTCCACCTCTTGACATCCATGGGAATTCCAAGGCCATTGTGTAGCAAGGCAACAACATATGCAGATGAGAAACAAAACTGCAACAGATCTTCTTCGTCCATGCCAGAATGTTCGTTTTTCAATTTATTCCAATCTTCTTCGCAATAATGATGTCCAGCAGACACCAATTCTGAAAGCGATGCCCTCGGGACAAGCCCAAAAAACTATTAAAATTGCAGATGGCAATAACAAGGAGTGAGAATCGAGCACAACAATTAGACAACCAGGGGTGAACTCTTCTATATAACCAAACAGGAGAAAGAACCTTAGAAGTGTAGTAGAAGTCCTGTGCAGAAAAATATTTGCCTTGAAACTCCGGAATGACAATGGAACCTGTTCTGCAAGGTGGCTTCATGCACTTACCTGAGTGACATGCAGGAGACAGGGTCACCAATTTTAGAGCATGCTTAGCAAGCAAAACCTAACTTTCCCATGTAGGGGATGCAGGCATATGTACATCCGAGAAGCAGAAAACATTGAAGCTTCAAGAAACTCTGCAGTGTTTTATGTTTTTTAATCATATAATCAAAATGTACAATCACCTACCAAGTCAAGGTGTATCTAGTACAAGAGTTTTATAGCATTTATCATTTTCCAGATCCCTAGAGATCTCTAAAATTGTTTTGCTATCCAATTTCCTTAATTATCAAGCATCAGTGAAGAACCATTTTACTGCTTTTTTTTTTTTTCTCTTTTCTTCAGTCATTGGCATCAGCCAATTCTTGATTAACAACTTCACGATCAATAATTGGAGAACAGAAACTTGAAGTTAAGCCCACTTTTAAAAACTAGCTAGCTTTAACAACATAGACTACATAATAATTTAATGTTTTAAACATGCATATGAGACCTTTGAGAAAGGAAGTATGCAGCAATATCATTAGCTTTTGTACACAAAGGCATCTATAGTAGTATTAAATTTTATTTTCAATTTTGATGTGCAAAATGGTCATCTTGATCTTTACTATTCTTATTTTCTGTCAAACAGGGTCATCAGTGGCAGGGCCCACTTCTAACAGTAGCAAACCTTGGCACCAAAGAACATCTTGTTGAATTGCCCTTATTTGCTAGAATAATATGTTAATGAATCCATTCCTCAAATAACGATATGGTCATGTGGTCCAGATAGAATATCAAAAGATGATGGAATTGCTCGGGTGGGCAGCGCTCAGGTCACCAGCACCTTATGTACTGGTGTGTGCTAAGTAAATCCCATGATGGTCTATGAAATATCACAGGCAAGCAAGCACGCCAGTAGCTAATTGCAAAACAAAGATGATATCATGCTGCAAATGACTGATGTACACACCTGTCACCTTTCCCAACAGCATCAAAGTGTCAGACACACAAGCCGAAAAGTTCCCTGTTGGAACCTCCAAAAGTTTCTTGGCAGACACAGATCTTGACTTTGATGAGAGGGGAACATCTGAACTGTGAAAATATCCTCTTGGAATACATGGATTCATTAAAATGTCTTTACCAGAACCCGATGCTGCATCAAAGGAAATAGAGCAGAGTATAATCTGTAAATCCTCATTTCTTGGTTCTGATTTTAGGCAAGCTATGCATGTTTCCAAACATTCAAATTTAAGAAAGTACTGCAACAAAGAAGGCCATCAAGATGATAGCCTGATACAGCATGGTATCATCACAAAATAGTTGATTGACCATTGATCCAGCCTAATAACAATATCATGAAAATTATTCCATATGCCACCTTGATAGGACTAGGATAACAGACTTGCCTAAAAGAAATTCACAACTTACAATATGATTCTCATTGACCAATGTCACAAAAAACGCATATTGATAAAAAAAATGCTTTAGATACACAAAAAAACAGTCAGCTGAATTAAAGGGAAATTAGACGCGTCTTTTTTCAAAATGCCAGAAAATAAAAAACGTGACAAAGAACGCGTATTATACACATTTTTTAAACTACCGCAAAATTTTATTTTTTAAGCATGAGGTCTGTTTTTTAAACAATGGCACCACATGTAATATTGAAGACAAGTAGGTCCTTTTTAAACTTGACCTTCCCTTTTAATGGCAAAAAGGTAATTTTAGGTAGAAAAGAGAGATTAGGCTAAAATAAAAAGTAGTTCGGGTGAAAAGGGGTTAGGTTAATACATGTTGAAGCTTTGACTTTGAATTTTGAAGTTCAGAGGGGAGTCGCCGGAGGGATGAAAGCTGACAGGGGTCGACAGATGGAGGCTGACCCTGAGAAGTTGAAGCTTGGAAGCTGCAGGCATCGACATGAGTCGTCGGACTGAAAGTAAGTTGTCATCAGCCATAAGCTAGGTTGAACAGTTGAAGGCTTGAGCTTGCGACCATCCACAACCACAGGAGTTGTTGGACAAAAGGTCTCTAATAAGTAATAACTAATAGTCATTTTTCAACTTTTTTCCAATTTCTCCTTTATTTTATTTTTATATAATTTTCAGGTTTTTTTATTTTTTTGAAATTTGTCGAGATTTTCCTGAGATATACAACTTTGCTATATTATACCTGAGAAATTTCTCGCCCTATGATAGCCGTACAGGATATATGTGACAATGTAATTAACCAATCAACCACCCATTTAACAAAAGTAAATGCTCCAACAACTTTAAGTCTTGCCTGCTTCTCATTGTTGTTCAGAAGTCCGACACGCTCAACTGAATCCTAATAGATTCACCAAAATATTTCTCTTTCCAGATTAGAGGTGTATAATAGATGTGCCAACAGATGTTTTTCTTTCAAAAGATTGAAAACATTTCTATCACATGTGAAAAAAATAAACAAGGACAACAATTGAAGAAAAAAACTGGTTACGATAATAATTAGCAATAGAAAAGTGGAACTGGACCTCAAATCTTTTATGGAAAGAAAAGGTCAAGGCAAACTTCTTCAATTTCATTAAGGGTGAACCACATCAGTATCATATATCTGTAACTTGGGCCAGGACAGTAATCAAGCTAAATGATTTGTCAAAGTGTTTCCCAGAAGGTCACGTTCTTAAGAGAAAGTATATGATTTTCAAAACCTTACTAGACACTCCCAAAATATTTTAGATTTTAAGCCAATATCATTCAAATAATATAGGAAGATGAAAATTAATTGAAACTCTTAACTTACAAAATTTCAGGACTGAATTGTGAGCTTCGTGCAACAATGCCCAAGCTGCATCCTGCAAAACATGTCCATAAACTTTGAGCAGACTAACTCCATAACTAAATTCACTCCAGTTCAACAAATTCTTCTAATCATTATATGAAAAATCATTATATGAAAAGAAATATACTATTGCTCCTGAAGAGGAAGGCAGCTTCTTTCCGTTCAATATGAACTTTTAGCCACCAATAGGGCCTCATGGACTCAAATCAAAAGCAAGAACCAAGAGTAGTTCATCATTTGCCTATAAATGCCTCAAACAACTTCAGTACTAAAAGCAACATACAGAAGCCAAAAGAATAGCACCAAACAAGAAGTGGTGGTGGAATCTTTCAGATCCATGCCTCTAGTGGTACAACATATGCATCAATACAAAGAGTGGGCCTTGGACATCAGAAATATCAGCAGTCCACACAATTCACATACAGAAACCAACAAGACTGACTTATCTTCATCATGGTCGCCCATCAATGGCTATAGCCTTATATCACTCTTAATGGATTATGTCGGTAAACCTTATCAATAGAGTGGGGCACCGGGCCGAGCCGGATAAAAAAATAATTATATTTTTTATATATTTTTCTTTATATAATATTATATATTTTTAATTTTTTTATTAAAGTACAACCGGGTCGGGCGAATGCAAATCGGGCACCGGGGCCGACTGCAAATCGGGCCAGCCGGCCCGGCCTGATGCCGACCCCTACTTATAAAGGAGACAAAATAAAACAAACTACAAGTTCATATTGACTACAATACAAGTTCTATTACCAAGTAAAATAAGTTGTGTTACCAAGTATCACTGTTTCTTCCTTCTAAGTTTCAAATAGAGCTACATTAGACTTCTGGTTTTCGTTTTCAAGGAAAGACAGACACGAGTGATCTTTCATTCTGGAACTGAATCTCAAGTGAGAACATTTAGTAAAGGGTAAAGAATCACCAGCCGTAGGTTAAAGATATACAACAGTGGTAAAATGAAATCCTGATAATTTAGAAAATTAGCATGCATGGACAAGGTATGGTCAAAGACTGATAAGCAACAAAATAGGCATAAAATAGTTTCACATATCAGCAATCTTAAGCAAACATGAAGATTTCTAATCTACATTTCTAGAAATAGCTAGTAGCCAAAACAAGAGATTACAAGAGAAGTGCTGGAAGGTGAATAACCTGGCCAAAATGAAGTAAGCTATGACTATAGAGATTATAGGTAGTTCCTCCCAGTTTAACAACCCGAGAAAATTCTAAGGGAGGTGGCTCCCTTGGAACAAAAGTAACCTGTTCACAAAAAGACAAAGTTTCACTTCATGACAATATGCAATCACAAAAATGCAGCAACATTTTACTGGTTCACTTTTTTCATTCAAGCATGAAGAATGCCATTAGACAATTGCAATTTGTAAGTACATACGAAAGTATTCGTGTCAATACAATCTTCTCCTACACATATTGTTACTCTAGGGCCAAGATTGGAAGTGAAAAATTATCTGCTAGGAAAAGAAAATTTTGCCCTCATGGAAAGTTTGCTAGGGAAACATTTCTGAATGAGATAATTGGATACAAAAGGAAATTTTGAGAATAAAGTAGGACTGCATAAAGTAAAACAGCACAGGCATGCAGGAATGCTTCCATGCAGAAATTTTTGCAAGCCAAAAAAAAAAATGCTGGTTAGGAAAGATGTTAGCAAAACAGATCCTTGTTTGGATTGATGAGGTCTTTTTACTTTTCTTAGAAACACTTTTTCCTCCTGAAAAGAAAATTTTATGTAGCTGAAATTTTGATGAAACTTCTCATCGAGCAATAAAATCATTTCTTCATCTGACATCAGAACAATGGATGAGAACGTCACTCTGAAATTTTTCTCATGAAAAAAGGACAACTTCATCCTTATGTTGCACGTAGTAAAACAGTACAAAATTCTGCTAGAAAAAATCATCTTTTATTGAAGGAAGTTTTACCAGGAATGTGGCTGATTTTCTTGCAAATATTTTTCTCCACTGTTTTAGAGACATGGCATATTGCAAAACATATGCTGTCCAGTGGATCATATTCAAAATTCAACACCTTTTATTGATAGATGTTTGGTCAGAAAAGCGGCTGATTTCCCTGCAAATATTTTCTTCACTGTTTTAGGGACATAGCATATTGCAAAACATATGCTGTTCAGTGGATCATATTCAAAATTCAACACCTTTTATCGATAGATGTTTGGTCATAAAAGTGGTCGAGTTCCCTGCAAATATTTTTCTTCACTGTTTTAGAGACATAGCATATTGCTATACATATGCTATTCAGCTGATCATATTCAAATATCATGAACAATTTAGGGCCTAAATATTTTATGTAACAATGCCAAGTTTAAAAAAGGACATTATGCAATCCATAGGTTACAACATAAGGTAAGCAATTACAGAACAAGGGGAAAAAAATCCATAGACAAAAAAAAGTCAACCTGCAAAGAAGTGCCACCAAGTTCAACTACACCAGTGGTCTTCCAAGGATCACCTCCCAAAGTACCAAGAGCATAATTTGCAGCAACCCAAGCATAAATACCCTCGTCTCTGCCTGCATTATATATGTCATTAAGACATCCAAATGAAAAAACTGTAAGTAGGCCCCAGAACTAGTTTGAAAGGAGCAGATAGTTTATTGAGCAAAGGGAAAAAAAAGTTGTACAAAAAAGGCACCCAGAAAATGATCTAATGATGTCCAGTCCAATGTTATAAGTTATAACTGGCGTAGCGTATTGCATATCGGTCGGGGCCGACCTATACACCGTATCGTAACGTATCGTAAATGTATCGTAACATATCATAAAATTAATTTTTAATTAAAAAATATTAAAAATCAGAAAAAAAGAGAAAAATCATTAAAAATTTGAAAAAAAATCAGAAATCAAGAAAAATGTTTTCAAATATCAAAAAGATCATCATACATAAGGAACATTCATGTATATCGACAACACATTCAAAAATAAGAAATCAGAGATTCAAAATAACATAATAAGCATCCATCACAATTTTAAATTTGAAAATTTTATAGAAACTTAGGACTTAGAGTCTTAGGACTTGAAGTCTTAGGAGTTAGGACTTAGAATACATTACAATTTCATAAGTTCAAAACATATAGTTATCAACTTTCATGATTCAACGATAATATCTCCCCAAATCAATGAATCCTCGGTTATTTTTGATGAAAATGGGCAAAATCTCTCCCTTCCACGTCTTTTGGAGTCTTTAAATACAAGAAGAAAGAGAGGGAGGAGAGTTTAAACTTTAAAAATTAAAAAATGTGTTTTTACTCATATCGTATGATACGGGCGATACGCTTACGATACACGAGCGTATCGTGTATCGTAACCGTATCGTATAGGTTTTTTAGACCTATACGATATGTTTCTTACGATACACGTGCGTATCGTACGATACACATGCGTATCGTACGATACATATAACATTGGTCCAGTCGTGCTATAACCTGAAACTATGATGTGAAACAGAGTTGTAAGGGATTTTCCTGCTGACGAGAAGCTATCTGGTACCATTGCCAACATCAAAAGCTGGGTGAAGAATATAAGAGAACAGCGAGATTGAGTTTTGCGCACAGATCTACCATAAAGAGGTTATGCTCTTGAAAATAGGCATGGTACAAGATGTGATTTGGCTATGAGCCTGTTAATTATTCGGTAACCATGACCCCATGTATTATTCTTGCTGTACCTTGCTCTTTGTTACAAAGGATCTTTCCCCAGTAGGTCTGCATCGGAAAATGATCTAAGAAATATTTCTTTTGCAGATCAAATAAAGGTATAGATCAATGAAGTAGAGAATTTGAGGTAAAAAGTTGAAACATTAGTTCTTTGGACCTGACCTAAACAGTTTTGGTTCAGTTCTGACTTCTGAGTGTTTTGTTGTTCGGTGAGCAGATCTTAGCATAATTTCTGTAAAACATGTGTGCTGATTTGTTTAAACTACTATAGCATTGATGGTTATGATCTATTATGAAACAAATTGTTAGCACAATAGTATTTTCAACCAAGTCGCACGGGTGCGCCAACTATGGCACGACGTCAAACGAGCTTTGGCCGTTCTGAAAAAAGTTTTGGCTGAGTTATCATTGATATTCAAGGTATCTTGATAAAAAAAAGTTTAAAAATATAAACAACTAAAATTACTTACATAAAAAATAACATATATATGTATATATATAATTAGCCATAATCACAGAAAACGCGTTTTTTATCGAAAAAAATGCGAAAAAATTGAGATATATTAAATGGCCATTTAAAACTAAAAAAATGCATTTTTTTGAAAAAAAACGTTAAAAACGAAAAAACCCCATTTTTAATGTGTTTTTAAGGCATTTTTTTCACTGTTCTCATTTTTTTTCAGTTTTTTTAATGCCAAAGAGTTTTTTTCATTCTCTATTTTTTACTTGTTGCAAGTCTCATCTTTTGATGTTTGTGTTATTAGTTTCTCACTTATTTTATGTTTCTCCAATTTTTAGTTATTTAAATTTTTTAAAAATTTACCGTATTTTTTCCATTTTGTTCAAGCTCGCTGTATTAAAAATTTTAAAAAACTAAAAATGAGAGAAAAATAAAATAAGTGAGAAACTAATAAAATAAACATCAAAAGATAAGTAGAAACGAGGGAAAACAAAATAAGTGAGAAACTAATAACACAAACATAAAAAAATAAGTAGATTTGCAACAAATAAAAAATAGAAAATGAAAAAAAAATTGTTTGACATTAAGAAAACTGAAAAAATGAAAAAAAAAAAAAAAACTCAAAAAACACGTTAAAAACATGTTCTTTTTTCGTTTTTAACATTTAAAAAAAAATGCTTCTTTTAATTTTTTAAAGATTTAAACTACTAGTTAATTTATCGCGTTTTTTTTTGGAACTTGATGCATCCCACATCGGCATCCACACCCGCACCCCGTACCCATTTGAGAGATTTTAAATGTCAAGTTATAAAATAAGGACACAATTATGAGAATTTTAATAAAACTTTTCAACAAGTCCCTATCGTGACCGGCTGCAAAGGGCTGCCAAAGGGCGGTGACCAATAAGAGCCTGCAAGCTATGGAACATGGGTACCCGCACCATACCAATATGCACTAGGGTAGGCCCTGGGTACTGCATTGACCTTATTAGGTACTGTCAACGTACCCGAGTACGTATCCATCCATTTTCGGACTTGGTCAAAGATGATCGAATCCAAAAACGTCCACAAGTTAGGGTTTACATTTTTTTTTTTAATGTTAAAGACAAAACATTAAAGAGAAAATGCAGAGCCCTCGACAATTTTGTGTTTCACCCACAAACGACCAACCACAACAAGCTCCACTTCAGTGAACGACGACTTCTCCAACGAACGGTGACTTCTCTGATGATCGACGACTTCGCTGACGAAGGGTGACACCTTTTTTAACATTAAAGAGAAAGCACAAAACGCAGCAAAACCCTCAACAGTTTCTGTGTTTCAACCACAACGACCAACAACAGCAAGGTGCCAAGGGCAACTCCGGTGACTTGTACTTCTTTTCCAACGAAGTACAACTTCTCCAATGACTGATGAAGGCGAAACCTTTTTTAATGTTAAAGAGAAAACACAAAACGCAGCAGAGCCCTCGAAGGTTTCTACGCTTCACCGATAGTGACCAACGGTAGCTAGGGCAATTCCAGCGACTTCTACTTCTTCTCTAGCGAACGACAACTTCTCCGATGACCGGCGTCTTCTCCAATGACCGAAGACTTCTCCAGTCAAGGGAGATGCCTTTTTTAACGTTAAAGAGAAAACGCAAACGCGGCAGAGCCCTCGACGGTTGCTGCATTTCACCCACAACGACCGAAGGTGCTTTCGGCAGCAAGGGCAACTGCGGTGAGCGACGACTTCTTCAACGAACGACGACTTCACCGGCGAAGGGTGACACTTTTGTTTTATATGTTAATTACTTTCATACTTTGTTTAGTAATATCTATAAATTTTGGATCATGATTTATGAATATGCTATTTTGTTTGTTTGCATTCCAATTTTTTGGTATGTATATGTGTGTGTAAAACCGTACCCTCATACCCAAGTTTTTTGAAAATGGTTCGTACCCATACCCGCACCGACACCTGCACCCGCACTCGTAGCTATGTGACATAGCCTACAAGGGGCGATTAGCAAATCCTCTATTAAACAAAACAGAAAAAAAGAAAAGGAGAGATGGTCACTAGTCGCAAGATTCCACAAAGGAGCAAGTCCTTCAAGTGTGGGACCTCAAGTAGAGAGCAAGTCTCTCTTGAGGTGATAGAGCGAACTTAAGTAATAAAGTGAGATGAGAAAGTTCATTATGCTTGAAAGTTGCACATGTCAAGATATCTCTTAATTGTTGTAATTTGTGTTTGTTTTCAATGATTATCAGTTTATAGTGTGATGCTCACTCAGTTGGTAGGACTCATCTTTTGAACTTTCATTTTTTCAGCTGAGCAAGATAGTAGTTGTGGCGGCTAAACATCATTATATTTCAGCCTCCGGGTTCCTAGTGTGATAGGTAGAAGTTAGATTCAGGTTACTGATTATGTATCATTGCATCCAATAAACCTTTCAGCTTCTGATTGGAACTAAAAAGAAAAAAAATACCTTAAACCAAATTCAAGTCTGGACATAGGATTGCATTTTGCCTTGGAATGCATCCCAAATTTTGAGAAACACACCACACCAAGTAAATCCTGAAAAACATTCATGTGACAATAAAACAGGAAGTCTAAAATAAGTTGTCAGGAAGTGCTTTATGATTTATGAAGCTTCAAGCTTCTCCTAATTTGATTTATTTATTTAATCCCTTTTCACATGAATCCTATACGTGCTAGTATTCTAGGTATATATAGTGCAACTATTGTTAGTCCTCTAAAATATTTAACTGTCCAAGTTAGTTCCTAACGCATGCTTGCTTCCTGTAATCAACAACTATTACTTGTCGGAGTATCAAATACTTCGGCACTTGCCCTCTGCAAAGGATTCAGATACATCAAACATCGACTTAGGCGTTGAACACTTTCTTAGGAATAGCATGTCCACAATCACATCAAGGGATGTCGCCACCCACATCAATGGGCAAAGATGTGTAAACAACGACTTTCTAGTAGACCGTTTGAGGATGCCAATATGCCTTGCCATAGGCTCTCGACTGCGGAGCACGTAGGTAATAGCTTGCAAATGGAATGGCATGCCAACGTAATGAAATGTGAGAAAGGATGAAACTGTAAGATTGTGAATCAACTGTTATGGAGTGCATCAACCAATTGAAGACCGTTATACAATAAAGCAGAAGCATGCATGTCCCACAATATTCAGAATGACCAAATAACATATGAATAACACACATAACTGGATTGATGAAAAAACACGAATGGCTCATATGATGAACCGGACCAACCTGTGATTACAGCTGCCCACTCGTCCTTGAATAGGAAGCCTGATGATCTCAGAACCTGTCGGCATGATTCCAAGATGACCCTCTTTCCTTCTGGGTCCACCTTTTCCAAGCCCGCTGTGACAATCAGTTGCAACTTCGTAGTCGCCCACTCTTTTACAGGTATCTTCTTCTTGGCAAATTGCAAAAGGCTCACAAGGGAGCCTCCAGCATTTTTGGGGTCAGATGCGTATGCAGACAACCCTTGCCTAGACTTCACAGAGTCAGAACCTTTCCCATTGAAACTAACAAAGGGAATATCCCCATCTGTAAGAAACTCAAATACGTGGACTCTGGAGCCCGAATTCCCAGCATCAATAATAATTCCATAGCCCTTGGCTCTTCCAGCAGTGAATTTCGAAGAGAAGTGAACTCCTCTGGCAATGGAGAACAGGTACACGACGAACGTTACAAGAATGAGAAGGGCAAGAAAGATCCAACACTTCTCGCGAGTAAAAAAGGTATTGCTCGCCGGCTTCGAATTCAGCGAGGAGAAGGGATGGATCCTAGGATGGATCTGCGTCCTGTGAGGTGGAATGTATGGCGCTGACGAAATCCTCGACTGGAGGGTAGAGAAATCCATGTGAAGGAAACCAAGCACATTCCTTCTTTTCCGGCTTCAATTTAAATGCCCAAATCCACCATCCAGCCGAATAAAGCGACTAATGTACAGAAA
Source organism: Nymphaea thermarum (assembly GCA_011799765.1). Lineage (NCBI taxonomy): Eukaryota > Viridiplantae > Streptophyta > Magnoliopsida > Nymphaeales > Nymphaeaceae > Nymphaea > Nymphaea thermarum. The sequence continues at coordinate 243,348 of JAANDH010000383.1, forward strand.
AAATAACCACATCCTAAATAGTTCTCCAATTCAAAGAACAAAGAGAAAAGCCCATCAATTATTCATCCGAATGAAATACAGCAATGAAATCTGTCAGCCGACTCGCCTATTTCGGTGAAATGCAGATCCCGTATTGAGATAGCAGTTGCAGGCTTAAGGATCACAGAAACAAGCGAAGAGAACCGTGGAACGTACGCTGATCCTCCGCCTAGGTCCCGCAACTACAACTCGTTTAATCTACACAAGGCGAATAATGAATTCAACCGACTCGATGCAAGGAACCCCGTAATCTATTCATTTATCAGAAGAAGCGTCGAGCGATTCCTCGCCAACCAGGAAGCAACAGAGTGTCGACTTGCGGAACACAAACAAGGCGATCGGAGACGAGAAGCACTAGATCCCGCTGTCCGCCGACGCAAGAAACCCTACAGCGAGAGAGAGAGAGAGAGAGAGAGAGAGAGAGGAGGGAGATCCCGCTGATGCCGCTTGGCTAAGAAGATGGAGAGGAAGGGATGCTTCCGTTCTGTTTCATTTCATCGTCCTTTTCCCCCGCTTGTCTCTTTCTTTTCTCGGAAGTTCGGAACCGATCGTTGACGAACGAGGGATAGTCCAACCTTCTCTCGAAGGATATTTTGACCATTATTCTCGTCGACTATCCCGGTAATGACAGGACGGCGTTGTTACGGTACCGTTTCAGTCCGAACACGGACCTCAGAAAGGGTACATTAGTTACTACGGGTTCGTTCGAGGTCAAGAAACAGCATCCGCCAAAACATAAGACATCTAATCTGCTAATAAACCAAGAGGATTTTGCATACATGCCAATGCAAAGCAAGATGCGTTAGGATTAGCCGGATCGAAATCAGATTCGGCGCAGTATGATAAGCTGCTGATGTGAATTTGGTCATAGTGAGAAGCAGTATTGACTTCTCGAATCAGAGCCTATTTCAGTGGTTCGTTTTCGAAATAGTTGTCGGATTCAAATTAAGCAGAACGGTTGAACGAAGAGCCCCAAAGCTAAATCATATTACGATTCCATTTTCCCCCAGCAAGCCTTCCATTTATTATTTAATAATACTGCTGTGATGGGTCGTCATATTATGGCGTCGTTGTCACCGATGGTTTAGGTGGAACTCGGCCCAAGAGATATATACAATGCCTAAATAACCGATCTCGGTCGTTCAACTCGCATAGTTTATTATTTTGCTGCTGTTCGCGAGTCAGGCGGTTGTGCGTTGGCCTTTGTTCCGCGTCTGCCTTGCCTGTTGGTTCAGGAACGAGTCGTGCCTCGGCCGTATTCGTCCTGCTTATATTACGTTCGACCCTCGTCTATGGTCGAATAGCTGATGAGTGTGATGATGCACGGCCCTCTCTGACGAAAAAAAAAATGCACGAAGCGTGGCGGACTGAGTAAACACCGGCATCTGAGTGGCCTTCGTCTCAAACTTCGTCAGTGGCTAGACAAAAATTGATTCTTCGTAGTTACCATACAAATGAAATGCATGAGAATTTCATCTGGAACACCATTATTCGACGATGCTCGCAGGCTAAGAATCCCCAGAGAGCCCTGTATTTTTACGCCCGAATGAGGCGTAAGGGCCGACTGCCCGACTCTTTCACATTCCCCTCTGCTCTCAAAGCATCTGCTGACCTGTTCGACTCGAGAAAGGGTCAAGAAATCCATTGCCTTGCTCTGAAGACGGGCCATGCCTCAACCTTTTACCTTCAGACGAATCTTGCTTTGTTTTACGCGAGTTGTGGGGAGATGAAATCTGCACGTCAAGTATTTGAGGAAATGCCTAAGAGTGACGCCATCGCATGGAATGTCATGATAGCTGGTTGTTTACGAAGTGGGTGCTTCGTAGAGGCAGTGAACTTGTACAGTCATATGAAGTTGGAGGGGTGTCGGGCGGATGGGCACACTCTTGTGAGCATCGCTTCTGCTTGTGCTAATATCGGTGCTATCGGCTTTGGAAAATATGTTCACGGATATGCTTGTAAGCTTGGGCTCACGGTGGTGGTTCCTCTTCTCAATGCATTGATTGACATGTATGGTAAGTGCGGTTGTTCAGTGGATGCACACGCCTTGTTCGATGAGGTGTCCGAGAGAACGTTGGTGTCATGGAGCACCATGATGAATGTCTATGCTATTCACGGCCGTGCAAGTGATGTGTTTGATGCTTTTTCGGGCATGAAGGAGCAGGGTTTCTCGCCGGATGAGATAGTTTTCACTAGCGTGTTGTGTGCGTGCAGTCATGCGGGCTTGTTGGAAGAAGGCAAAAGGTGGTTTAGAGATATGACTGAAATTTATGGTATCTCTCCAACAATCCAACACTATGGGTGCATGGTAGACCTTCTTGGGAGAGCAGGGCGCTTGAAAGAGGCTTATGAGCTAATTCAAAGGATGCCCGTGAAGCCTGACGCTGCTATATGGCGTGCATTGGCTGGGGCTTGCTTGGTGAGTGGTGAGCTTTACCTGGCCGAGGATGCAGCAAAGCACTTGATTGAGTTGAACTCCAGTCCTGATGGAGGCGACCTCGTGCTGCTCTCTAATGTGTATGCCAGATTGGGTAGATGGGAAGATGTAGTTTGGGCAAGAAAAGGGATGGAACTCAATGTGGGGCACAAAACAGCTAGCTGCAGCTATATTGAGTTGAACAACGTTGTTCACGGGTTTCTCTCAGGAAATGTGTCAAATCCAGAGTCTCATATGATCACGGACATGTTATCTCAAATGGCGGAGAAAGTTCTGTCTGAAACATTGTAATATTTGTTTCAAAAACATAATATTTGACTTCAAGTCTCCACCCACACCGACGTGCCACCTCCAACCCTCTTCCCTGCTGTCTCCGGGACTGCCCCCCTTTTCCCTTTCTTCCTAATGTGCAGCATTGCTGCTGCGCTCTTAGTAAGGCCAAAGGCAGTGATCCATTTTGGGGCATCTCCCTCTACCGACTACTACCATTGTTCAACCGTCACGCACTTTGAAGTTTGTGACTAAGGTTAACTCTCGGGGCTTAGCTTCGAAGATATGAGGACGGCGATCCGCCCAAATCTCAATGCCCTTTTGTCCTTCTGCATGCTTCTTCATCAATCTGGGGCGCTTCCTTCAGAGATAAGTCCCAAAAGGGACTCCAGTGCATGCGAATGTTTGTGATGTCATATGTGAATCTCTCATTGCTAATGTTGTGGTTGCATCCCCTAAATGCCCCTTCTTCCATGAGCATCATCTTCAGTGACCTCAGACTAATGTCCGATGGTTTCACATCTCAACTATCCTCCTCCTCCGTGTGGCAACTGGCAACATACATCTATCGGCAAATCCAAGGCCTGGAGATCCGTGGTGCATGAGATGCACCATGCTTAACTTCTCCTGCAGCTCAACTTGTTTCAGGTGTGCTTGCGACCATCATTCTCACCAAGCCATCTGATATCTCCCATATATAGCCCAGCCTCTGCAGCCAAATGTCAAAGGGTAGAACTTGGTTGCCTTCGATGTTGTTGCAACACCACCCTCTTCAGCTACCGCAGGCGCCAGGTTTGGATTGGTGACCTCTGGCTACTTCGTTATTCCTCACTCCTTGTCTCCCTGCTTGCCCATTGTCACCTACCAGTACCCTACTCGCAACTCAACCATTGGATGATGGCGTCCCTCAGGGCCCACACCCGCTGCAATACATCATGAATTTTCCCCTTAATCCATGACCATGGACATGCACCAAAACATGTCCCCATGTCCATGCATTAGTAAGAGACTGTTGAGTTGAGGACGAGGCAGTGACACTATTGCTTATGATATTTGTAAATCTCATTATTGCCCGTCAACAACTGACAAGAGAACTTAGTGAGAGCAAGTGCCACACCACTACCGGTGGTCAGCCCTAGATATTGGACTTTTGCATAGAAGCCTAGGGTTTTCCAATAGTACATCCAATGAAGTCTATGATTTAGATATTCAGGGCTTTAACTCTCCAAAAAAAAAAAAAAAAAAAAAAAAAAAAAAAAAAAAAAAAAAAAAAAAAAAAAAAAAAAAAAAACTGTTCCTAGCCAGTTGGATTGGAGGATTGCGGCTAAATATCCTGGCAATGATTGAGGCAAAGATGCATGATCTATGCGTCTCTCCCAACCACCTCCTCCATCTGGAAGGGTGCTCAATTTACCTCAAGGTGGTGCTGCGTTATCTTTGGCAAAGAGATCTATTAACATCCATCATAAATTCTCAGTCTCTCTGCAACTCCTATTTAGTATGTGATACGATGAGGATGTTTTCTCCTTTGTTGACCTGCCACATGCATGAAGGGTTTTCTATGGAGATCTTTTGTCCATTATGTCATCCGGTGATCTCTAACATTACTCGCATAAGACCCTACCTACCTTCTGAAAACTCAAAACTCCAGCCAACCGATGGATTCGGACCTGTCTATTGAAATATTCTAGAGATTGATAGACTATCACTAACTGTCGCGCTTTAATGATTGGTACTCGTTGGTCTTGCAACTTGCAATTTTGCAACTTTTTCTTCATATCACGGTCGCCTTGCTTGTTCAGTCCAATTGGGCACTTGTGCTCTCACGGGGCACAGAAGGATGGTTCTTTCGCTTTTGAGAAGTAGATGGCTACGATGTCTTAGTTCAAGGTTATCATTGAGAAAAGTTGGGATACATCCTTCCCACCATCACTTGCCAACGTGTAAGGGCTACTATCGCAAAGTGGAAGAAATTCAAAGGGTTGTGGAGACATCAAAACATGGTTGCAAGTCCAACATGTGGCCAAATTTAGTCGCACCAAAACTTGGGAGGAGGAGTTTCCAGACCGATCTAACATTACGTTGCGCAACTCATCATCCATGAAACACCATCAACAAGATGTTAGAAGCAAAATAAACGGACTCACTTATCTAATTGAAAAGTGCAGATGCCCCAGCGAGATTCGATAGTAGCAAAGGTCATGGTTAACACGAAGAGGTGGCAATAATGCACCTTCAATCAATCTTCTTTGGAAAGTTACGGGGCTTCAATAATATAATCTCTCACCATTACGAAATTCAAATTCTGGGGCCAGGATCTCTTGCATGCAGCAATCGAGTACTTCAAACAATTATACTCGTTGGATAATGGCCAAAAGTGCCTTCTATGCCAGAATGGGTTTAAAAAATAAATATGAGATCTCTGCTGCAACTATGTCACTGTGGTCTTAAAGTGTCAGACCTTCATATCTATGCAATTTGACTTCTTAATGTGGAATTGGTATACTGTCGAGCATAACCTCTATAGTATGTTTCCATAATTTCAAATGAGCTTTACACTTCTAAGGAATACTCATACATATTCGTTATGTCTTGTCCCTAAGCCTAGGACAAGAGATCAAATTTCATGAGTCCACCCGATTCAAATTTCGCATGGTTGATTCTATTGGTTAAGGTCCAAACACAGGGCAATGTCCAGAAACTCAGGCTTCCACTTAGCAAGCAAATGCCCCTTATGTTTCGACACACATAAAACTACTACCGATCAAATTTCGTGTTATATCATGGCCAAAAGATTTTTAGACTAAGTTGATGTCAAGGAGCCATTCATTATTCGAGGCCTCGTATGGGGGTGAGAAGGGTTAAGCAAATAGTGAATAGATGTGGCTGCTCATTTGACGGTTGTTTATGTGGCTGCTCATTTTACGGTTGTTTGCATGCTCAACTAGGGAAAAAAATGCTGTGCAACAGAAGATACTCTCTACACAACAGGTTGTTAAATATTCTTTATGGTGTGTGCATGATTGCCGGGAAAATTATGGGGTCACAAATGATCTAATTTGGACAAGAGCTGTGGTCCCTTATTTATATGCAAAATCGTTTTTCTTTATTTCCAAGTCTCCAACAATCATTGGCCATGTTACTCTCTCATTTTGTTTCAAAAATTTAATAAGCCTTAATTTGAAAGGATGCACTTGGGAGAAGTTTATGGTTACTATTGCTCGCAAATATGTTTGGGTCACAAAGAACTGGCCATTACATAACGGCTATATTACCTTTCAAGAGAGGTGCATAGCATCCGCAGCTATCATTGGATAAAGATGAAGCTTTTCTCGTTTCGGACTGGTTGCCTTAAAGCATGTAGCTTACGATTAAGCTGTGCACCCAAAAATACTGTGTATCTGCTTTCATCTTCATTTTTTGTTCTACATCGTTATGAACCAGAGAAAAAAGTAAAACACAAGACAATGGAAGGGGTGGGTGGGGCTTTATGTGGAGCGAGAGAGAGCAATGTGATAGGTCGTTCGGCCGGTACCCGCTGTGAAGCCCGTCGCGGGGCTTCGTCAGTCACCGGAGGTGGCCGGAGTCGCCATCACCAGGATGCGTAGCCGGAGGCCAGTCCTGACTGGAAATGGTCATGACTCATGGGGCTGACGGTTTGAAGAGAAATCCAGGTGAAGAGCGAGAAAAGTTGGGGAAAATGAAAGGAATCGGGCGAGAGAGGGATTTGTTAGTGACATTTCAAAATCGCTCCTGAATGTCCTATCCTTTGCCATAAATAGTTAAATACTGTTAACAGTTAAAAAATGATCTTTCAAGACTTTATTTGTTAAAAGATGCTTCTAATACTTCTTTCTGAAATTCTGAGACCTTTGCATGATTAAAAATTTCTGAAATGGGTAAGAAAAAATCAGTTCGGCCTATTCTTAAGTTCGAAAATTTTCAAAAAGGAGTTCTAGACCCGTTCTTTTCGTAAATTAGAGATGTTACTTTATTTTAAACTTCAAAATGAGGTTTAAGCTGGGAAAGTCCGTTTCATCTCAACTTGAGTTTAAAGAATTAAAGAGCTGAGCTGCTCACCTGTTTTATGTAAACTTGAAAATAATACTTCTTTTAATTCATGAATATTTCTCGTTAGCATTTGTCCCACTTATTTATTAGCATCACGTTGTGAAGGGTTCATGATAGGTCGAATTAACCCAAGGCATTTCTAATTACAAAGCAAAGGTTTAATGCATGAATTTATTGAGTCCGAATAAACTTGAATGTAGATCAATTTTGGTTAATTCTACTAAATGGTTAAGCTTATACTTTTCTTTGTAAGTTGGTTTCGTAGATCCAGATTTTGGAACGAACTATCATGAAGTATATAAAGGCCTCCAGTGTAGACATTTCTAGGCTTGCATCTGGATTCGATTTCTTTGAAAATAGATATTTTAGTTGTTCTACCCAAATTTGGATGTAAATATGATTTCAACAGGTTCTACTTTCGTTAATATATTTTTCAGGAAAATGTTGGTCTGAATTCCATTTTAATTGAAGTTTGATGTAAATTGATTGGGTCGGAACTTAGTGCTATTTTCAGTAAGTTTTCTATTCTCTTAAGTTTTAACATTCCTTTAGGAGGACCATGATCAGATTTTTGAAAAACAAATAGATTTGGATCCAGACCAGAATTTGCTGTGAAACGATGTATTTTAATTTTTGTAAATGAATTATATATATATATATATATATATATATATATATATATATATATATATATATATATATATATATATATGAGAATGGATTTCAGACTAGGTTCAATTTGTTCAAAAGTTTATATATTTTAAGTTGCCAACCTATTTGGATTGTGATCCAACTTGGTTTGAAATAGATATATTGGGTGTTGTAAATGGATTTGAATATGGTTTCACTTGATTTATGTGTGGATTTGGAACTAAGTTTGATTTGTTTTGAGAATACATGCATTTTGGATTAGTTCATTATTACAAACAGATTTTATTCAGATCTAGGTCCAAAATCTAGTTTGACCGAGTTAGTTAAACATGCATGAGTTCAGGCTCAACATTTGCTTTGACTCCGACATGCATCATGAAGGTGTAGGAATTTTGTTGTTGCAACATTGTGCAGTTGTCTTGCATCCTCTGCACTTGTTATGGGTTTCCTTTACTATTTGTCTCTTGTGTTATGACGTGCAAGTAGTTGATTTTCAGCTAATGGATCTTAAGTTGATGGTGATTATGCTTCAAAGTTTCTTAGTTTAACCGAATCATATTGCTACTGGGGCCTCGTCTTTTGTTCTCCAAGTACAACTTGCTTGATCCCCGGGAGGAGAGGTCCTTTATTGGACGATGTGACCAAGGTATGTTCTATCATGGATTTCTACTCTTTCTTTCCTTGGTTCTTTGCATTGTGAAGTGCTTTCTCTTTGCTGAATGTTTTTACTTGACAAATTTTTCCCGTCATTTGTTCATGTCAAAAGGAAAGTTGCACTCGATGTTGCCTGCAATCCCTTGGGAAAGTCTGGTGGTGCCTTGAGTGTAAGAAAATAAATGTTATATATATATACACATACACGCACATAATATGCGAACGGGCACTTACATCCACATTGGGAACACCATGAAGCACAGAAATAGAAACTTTTTACTGTCGAAGCTCAACTATAATTTCAAATTTTTAATAGGGCTGAAATATAGTTTTTTAAACTTTTTATAGGTTAAGCTAAAATTTTAAAGTTTTATATGTAAAATTTTAATTTTTTATAAATTTAGAGTAAGACTTTGCCAACAACCCCTGCCTCATCCCCTGAACTCAAAGTTCCACTCTGCTATACTGTCAAGGAGTGCATCACAGCGTATATTCTTGCATAGAAAGACTCCATTGACCTCCTAGTTTAAGCATCGGAAAAGAGAAGGCATATAAAGGCTTCACATCCACAGAAATTGAGGATCAATCAACAATCGTTCTTTAATCAAATCCTATCCTTCATCACTATGGGTTCTCAATTATAATGAAGCTCTGCCCACCACAGATTAATTTTTCGACAAATAAAGACATGCTTGAAATTTGAATGGCCAGGTTGGAAGAATACTTCGTTTTCGCCCCAATTCTTTCTTCTCATACTGGACATTACATCGAAAGCTACATGAAAAAGTTCCTGAGCTGTATCCATGTGACAAGTTGGCATTGGACCCTGAACTTTTAGTTTCAGGATTGGCCCTATTGGGCATCTCAAGCAATCAAACGCATCCTGAGTTCATAAACGATATTTGTTTCAATCTTTTTCGCACGTAGGGACTCGGGATTCATTATCTTGCGATCGCAGACAAGGTCGCTTCCTCAATTTCACGATTGTTTGGTGGAGAAAGAATCATCAGAGCACCATACTCTAGCTTGTATTTCAACAGTAAAAGCACGACACTCCAGCTTGTCTTTCAACAGTAAAAGCGGTAATTTTAATCAACACATTGTGTTGCACAAATTTCACCTGCGCCAAAGCGAACACAAATGTAAAGGGCAAAAGATGGTACAAAGCAGGTTAAAAAGCCTCCTCTGGCTGCTGAACTTTTCGATATATAAGTATCGACTAATAAACGTTTGCCTTCAGATCTTCGTTTCCAACTGGAAGGGAACAACGTGTATGAGAGAGGCTGTTCGCTGTCTGTTATTCCTGGCTCTATGTTCTGCATTACTAACTGAAAAACCTGCTGCAGTATGCTCTCTTGCACTAGTCTACGACAGGTTAGGTAGAGCTTTTTATCATTTGAAAGCTTATCCTGTGTCATTTTCTAATGTCATTATCATTTCCCAGCTGGAAAGTGATGTAAGATTTATTTCAACCACTATACATTTATGGGTGCTTATACGGAAGGTACAAACGATATTCCTTCCACTTGTTCCTCTTTTTCTCTTCAAAGAGGAAATGTTTCACATACATTCTCTGGTTATCTTTCAGCACAAGCACAGGAATTCTGGATTTCTCAATCAGGTACTCTATTTAGTGAAATATTTACCTGTTCAAAAAGGTTTGCTTCTTTTCATGATGTCAGTAGGTGCAAAACAAATGAACATGCATATTTTCTAGCTCCACCCTGCATGCCTTATGTTCTTCTGCAATTATATTTCCAACTTCTATATTGCCTTTGGCTTTCTGGAGACAACATGTAGTTCATTTCTGTTTCAACTTTGTTCGGTCTATAGAGAAAGCTAGATATATATGTTCTGAAAAAGAAAAATGGTTAGATCCCTATGTTTCTGTTCTAGTTCGTCGTCTTCGTTCTTTTTTCCTTTTGTTTGTGGTGTCCATGTCACAGAGTGCCCACTGCCCAGGGGCTTGCACTTTCAGGTGCTCAAAGACTGCATGTCTCAAGCCATGCAGGTTCTTCTGTCAAAGTTGCTGCTTCAAGTGTCGGTGTGTGCGACCAGGACCAGGTACTTGCGCCCACAAGGGGGCATGCCGTTGCTACAACAACTGGAAGACGAAGAGAGGGGGACCCAAGTGCCCTTAGGAATCCTATTCCCATGATTCCTAACGCTCTATTTCCCTTCTCATGTTTGGCTAGTATCCAGTTGTTCTATGAAGCTAAAACCAGTTTTCCATGTTCTCGTAAGTCATCTAAGGTGATGAGCTAAAAGCCGTTTTCTTGTTCTTGTATGTCATCGAAGTTGATAAGACCACAGTTTGCGTGTTTTTGTATATCAACTAAGGTGCTAAGAGCCTAAGACCACTTGGGGAGAGGCTAATGGACGTAGTTCCTTTCCATCTTGGCTTCTGTTGAGCAGTTAACGTAAGGAGGCTCTATGATTGGAAACCATTAATGGCGACAATTGTGATTGCCTTGGTTAGCAGCTATAATCATGGAGATGTTGTTTGAAGCCAACTCAATCAGTTGCTCCTTTGGTGATTTCCGTTTCAGTGATTGCCGTCTCCATGATTTTCTTTCCTTCTTGTGTTGCTTACCATAATATTGTTTCCTTGTACCATCACCTACACTCACTATAAAATGATGGTTGTATCGAGTGTAAGGTCAAGACATTCATTCCAATAAGAGTTTCTCCTCCCCGTGGACGTAGGCACTTTCTTGCCGAACCACGTATACTAGTGTTTATTGTCTTCCTCTACTTTTCTATATGGTATCA
>JAANDH010000384.1:13099-40164 GCA_011799765.1 Nymphaea thermarum
GTCGAAGGAAAATTCGTTTATTTGCATCAAGCTTTCGAGGAGCTCATTCAAGACTTACTCGAACTGCTACTCAACAGAAAATAAGGGCTTTGGTTTCCAGCCATAGGGGTAGAGGAAGGCAAAAGCGAGATTTTCGTCGTTTGTGGATCACTCGGATAAATGCAGTAACCCGCGAGAATGGGGTACCCTATAGTCGATTTGTTATATGTAAAACTTCTTACCTTAGGGTGCCTTTGTTTTCCCAAAAGTTCAGATGGTATTTTTAGAAGAGCTTCATATCTTTCAGGAAGCTTTTCAGCCACATTACATCTTTACTAGTAATAATTATATAAAGGATTCACCTAAAAAGGATAAAACGAATCACTAATATAGTATTGGTCCATCCATATCTTTCAGTAAGCTTTTCAGCCTTGGTTTGTTTGACATGTATGATTCCTCATCTTATGGCACTTTTGTTGTCATTGGAAAGAGTTTCAATGGTCTTGTTTAAAGAACAAAAGGGGACAAAAGAGCCAGCACTACAATGTGACTTGATGAAGAAAAGATGAATATCCATCTGAAACTAGAAGCAGCATGATGGAACTGGTTTGCCTCATTTTGCTAACTAAAATATGTGAAACTGAAAGCAATTGTCTACATGGAATAGGTACCATTTTTTTCAACACTCTTTTACCAACGGTCATTAAACTTGAGACTCTATTGCAGACTTGATTTGGAAATCCTAGATTTTTTCTGTTAATTTCCATTTTATTAGCTAATGGGATCACTTTCATTCACTAATCATTGACCTCTTTCTTGAATGATGCTTTTCTTCTCTTCCTGCTGGAATAGTACCTTTTGTAGGTGCTTAAAGTTTCACATGGTTATAAGAATTTCTCTGTACATTGTACCTTTCTGTTCTTAATGATATTTGTCTGAAGGAAAAAGTTTCTTATTACCCATTCATAATTTTCTGAATAAGTAGAACTACTTTTTCTGCTTGTTTTTGCACCCTTTTTTCCTGTTTTCTCCTTTACTCCCCTTCCTAATCATGTCATTCTTGGTATATTTGCATTTGTTGATGGATTTGAAAATGTGGGGGTAGATGATGTTAAAGTTACTGTGGTTAATCCAAGTATTTTTAAGACATTGGTTGTACCTGTAAATAGTGCGGAAGGACCTGATCCTGTGTCAGAGGAGCTTAGTTTAGTGAGGAAAATGAATTTGGCAGTCACAGAGGAGCGTTACCAAGATGCAGGTACTAATTTCAGTGGAAGTTTTGTTGTCGAGCTGAATCTATTTGTGTGAGTGCTTATTTCATTTCTCCTTCTTTCACAGCTTCATGGAGAGACAAACTCAACAAGTTTCGTTTATCACAATATGAACCATAGCTGGTTTGTCATTTAAAAGGTAAAATATGGTATTAATCGAGTTCCAGTGACGGTTCGATTTTCATCTATTTTGTGAAAAATAATTTTCACTTCATTTGCTCAACTAAGCGGAAAACAATTATGATTCTGTCCCTTGGTTTCATCATCAAGGTGACTAAGGCTTTTAAAAGTTCCTAATAGATTGTCGTTCTTTCAGTTCACAGCTGCAACCAGATCTAAGTCCATGTTTATAATTACAAGATCAAGTTGGGTCTAAGTTTGTGTTACTAGAAAACCAACTCCTGTCTGTGAATCTGCCGCTGATTCGTTTTTCAGTTCAAATTGCTTGCTTGGATGATATCAATTATCATCTATACTAATATTATAAATGTAGAAAATATGTTCCACTCCTGTTTATTTTTTCACTGGTAGCTGCGATCTAGACTGTATTTGAGCAAGATCCATTCACATCCAGGCATAAAAATCTTGTGTGGGTTGCCTAGTGCCCAATTGCTTAGATATATTGCTTTTGCTTGCTTCCAGCTCCTTTCTTTCAAGATCCATTCACATCCAGGCATAAAGTCTTGTGTGGGTTGCCTAGTGCCCAATTGCTTAGATATATCTTGCTTTTTCTTGCTTCCAGCTCCTTTCTTTCTCGGTCATGCCTCTCTTCTTCTCCTTGATGCTTTACTGAAACTATTATTCCATAATCCATTTGATCTCCAAACAAGAGCCTTCCTCTTGTGCATTACCCTACAAACCACAAATACAATTATCTGCTTAAGGTGGTATACTTGCAGCAGAAACAATATTCTGAGTGCCCTACTTCATGCTGTTACAGCTATCGTCAGTGACAAACTATCACACTGTTCTTGCATGCTGATTATGTGAATATTTTGTGAAAATTTTATTTTAATGTGTCTCTTTCGCCTTGCAACAGGATCAGTAAATTGGGGCTCTAGGTTGATAGCGGAACTACCATGCCAGCTTTGTACAGGTCTTGCTAATACCAAGTTATTCTAATTGTATATAATCATTTGCTAAGCATTTGCCTCTTTGTATGCCCTACTATCAAGGAAGTAAATCTGAGCATATGCATTCGCCTTGATTAAGGTTGAATTGTTAATTGCACAGATTCTGTATCTATGAAATTGAGATTTGGTCCCTTTCCGTAGAAAAGGAACACCCACAGCCACACACACAGCTGAAGGCTGGCTTCATGCATGAGCTAATTATAAAAAAAAAAACGTTGGTTAGTTGACAACGTAAATTTTCTTAATTGGCGGGGGTGTTGTGGCGATATCCAGTGGTTTTTTTTTTATAAACAAGGTTATCAATTGCACCAACTTCTTTGCTTTGATTTAGTAAACGAGGGTTAGGCAGACCTTAATAGATCAAGTCAAAGAGACTTCATTTAAGGGCATCTTTAGATGGTGGAGGGGAAGGTTTGAAACAGAATTTTTGACCCTATATTTCTCATTCAAGCACAACTAAAATTATTTTGTGATGTTTTCCACCCGTCCACATGAAAGTTGCGGCTTCTCTTTAGTCTTTTGGTCGCATCCTTCGTAGCGTGGGCCGTGGCAGGAAACGCAGAGAACATTTAAGCGTTTCTCTTCATTCAAACAGCGTTGAATTTTTTACTACCTGAACGTCTTAAGTTTAACAGCCGCGATAAACCCCCCTGAATATATCGGTGGAATAATTGTTTGATTGCCCTTCCTACCACCACTTGTTGGAAAACATAAAATTCTTTTCATCTCTGTTCTCTGTGCCTGCCAGCAGCAAGCCAGATTGCTAGCAGCCAACTGCCTTACCGGGCCAACTTAAGCTAATCAATAGGCACAAATTTGAAACATGGCCATATGGTTAGGTCCCATGCACTAAATAAAACTGGATCTTGTCTAGCACCGAATGTGTGCACCTCACAGTGCAGAATTACTTCTTTCTGTGAATGGGAAGTAGAATCAAGTACTGTTTTGGGTTTTTCTGTTTCTTGGTTGCACCAAATGTGGCTAGATTTAAAATTTTATCATTTATTTTGCTGATGAACGGTCCTTATCGACAGCATTAATCATGGATCTTGATGCTAAGGCCCCATTACTTGAAAAAAAAAAAAAGAACGTGTGGATATCAAACTTCTTTAGAAGTGGCCAATTGACATGTGTGTGTGAGAGACAGAGACAGAGCCCTTAATATGACAATTCTAATGAACGAAGTGAAATTTTTACATAAATAAACAAATATTACAGAGACCGTAAAATGCTCCTTTTTTTTTTTGCATTTTGGACTCATCAAAGGCGGCCTTTCACATGGTAACTGAAAAGAAATAAGAAGAAAATCCTAACAAATGCCACCAACCAACCAACATGGTTCTGCTCTACTCCTACCTTATTGTGCTGGGCGGTCACGTAGCGGCCCCTACCTTAGCTAGGGTTCAAACTTCGGCCGGAGACTCATGGCGGCGGAAGAGAGTAGGCGACGTGGGTGGGGATGGCCGCCGTGTTGAACCCATTGAAGCAGGACCCTGCTGCTGCCGTGTAGGCCCCCATGTTGGGGAACACCACCCAGTCGTTCACGTACAGCTCCGGCAGCCGGACTCCTGACAGCACCGTGTCCAGCGCGTCGCACGTCGGCCCAAACACAGTCGACGTATACTGCCCCATCCCCGCGCACGTCGGATTCACCCGGTTTGACCAACACGCCAGCGGCTGCGCCGTGATCGTCGCGTGGTCGTAGAGCAGGCAGTTCATCGACCCATAGATCCCGTCGTTGATCCAGTACTCCCTCAGTTCGCCCCTCACCCTCTTCCCGATAATGTTCGTCGCCAGCGTGAACGCCGTCTCGGCGAAGAACCGGCCTGGCTCGGATATGAACGTCACGCCGGACTCCGCCGGAAAGTGCGACTTGAGGGCCGCCCGGATTGTCGCCGAGGCTTCGGCGAACTGCGGGCCGAACGTGAAACCACCACCAATGTTCAGCACCCGCATGCGCGGCATGCCGAGCCGCTCAGCCGTGTCGAAGACCGACCGGGCGAAGGCAATCGCCGCGGAGTACGCTCGGGACTGCGTTGCGCCGCTCCCCACATGGAATGAGACACCGACGACCGGCAGGCAGGCGGCGTGTGCGGCCTGGAGGAGCGGCACCACCTCCTCCGGGAGGGCGCCGTACTTTGGGCCTAGCGGGCACCGCGCCTCGCCGTCGTCCGGGCCCTTAATCCGCAGGAGGAGGCCGCACCTCTGGTGCAACTTCCTCAGCTTTTCCACCTCTTCCTTGGAATCATAGGTGGTGAGGTTGACGCCCACGCTGGCCGCGTACCGGATGTGGGACTCGGACTTGCAGGGGTTGGCATAGACGATGCGGTCTGCGGAGACGCCGAGGGCGAGAACGGCTTCGATCTCGGCCCGGCTGGCGCAGTCGAAGTTGGCGCCGAGGGCGGCGAGGCCGCTGAGCAGCGCCGGCTCCGGGTTGCACTTGACGGCGTAGAAGGGCTTGACCATGGGGAGCGACTCGTTCCATTTCTCCCACAGGCCGAGGACGACGCCCATGTCCAGCACGTAGAAGGGGTCCTTCTGCTCCTGGTTCATGGCAATGGACTGGATGAGGTCCAGCAGCGGCTGGTTGGTAGCCTTGTTGGTGGCGCCAAGGCTGGTGACCTTCCTGCCCCTGACTCCTGGTGAGCTCAGGATCGCCTGCAAGCCCTTGCTGCCCACCCCATTAGCCCTCACTGCCGGTTGCTCCATCACGGGGGCCATGGAGGCAGAAGGAGGGCTAACGGGGAGGGATGGGTTCAAAAGTGGAGACGCCAACAAACAAGCTCTGGACATCTCAAACACTACACAACCTTCTCAATTTATACTACAACTGAAGGGATGGTACAAGGAAAAAACCCCGAAAGTAAAAAAGTTGGGGGAACAAAAGAAAGAACCATTTTTTATTGGAGGAATCACATAAAAAAAAATGCTTCATTGGCATATATAAACCAAAGGTCAACACATCAATCTTTCAATCTTCAATTATCAGGAAAGAGATAGGCATGCGGTGGACCAATTTTACTTCCTTTTGTTTTTTCTTCTCGACATCTATACTGGAGAGAAACCAAAAGAAATGATTTAGGAAAATAAGGATGAAAGAAATGGACATGCACCAACTTCCTTGATTCTTCCCATCTACAACAACCCATTGCCCACAAATTTGGCAACTCACTTTGACCTGCCTCTGGCCACGGATACTTTAATGAGGGGGTTGGTGAGGGCGAAGCAGCCTACTATTTTCTGGTCACATATTCTTCCATTAGGAGATACGGTCTTAACTGATGCCCAGGATCTTCTTTTGGGTTTCCATTGGAGAAGGGTACCAGAGGGTTGTCCCTACTGTAAACGGCGCAATGTCTTTACCATGGTTGGGATGTGTATATCAGAGAAGGGCAGACGCAGCAACACTTCAAGCTTCCCTCTCTCGCTTGTCATCATTCCCCACCAACTTCTTTCCACGTTATTTCAAGTGCCTTGATCAAGTTTCTCTAAGCCAAAACTCGCTCCCCTACAACTTTTTTAGTACATGTTATGGCACAAAAGATAAAGAATATTGATGGTTCGGAAGTTGGGTGCCCCTTTCAATTTGAGTGTCCTTTCAATTTGAGCGTCGTACATGCCACCATTGCACTCCATAAAAATAGCACCCATGAACACTAAAACTGTGTCAAAAACAATACACCATTTGCAAAAGATCGTTACCGTCGAATAACAAACTTTCATCGGGATACTAACGGAATGAAAATGATTTTTTTGCTTCATGTGATATGCATGACATTTCTATTTCACATGCTTTATATCTCTCCAACTTCCTTTAGGAAATTCGAAAATCCAAAATGTTACAAGAAACGGTTAGCATTATGGGGGAAAGGGATTGGTGGCTATGACCAAAGCAATGACGAAATCTAGGCGAAGAGAGAGGTCCCAAACTTTGAAAATTTCATCCCTACACAGAATAGCAGAGAAGGGCGGCGACATTTCGTGTGAAATGGACTTTGTTGAATGAAGCTGCTCCCTGAACAAACTAGGAAGCTGGAGGGCACGATGCTATCTTCCTGGACTTCTTCAATTGTGGGCTTAATTGGTCAAACCGGTTCTGTCACTGCTGGCTCTGAAGTTCTACTCTTGCTACCACAGAGACCGCTCTATACAGGCAGGGTGAAACCAAGGCTCAGGGAAATTAGGTCACACTTGGGTAGCGTTATCATCTAGAAGAGATGTAAAATCTAATAAGAGGGGTCTTAAGGGAAGAGTATTTAGAAAAGGTATTTGCTCAGGCACTTATTAAGATGTTTCAGTTTCAGAAATTTCCTGTAAATGGCGACGTAATCGCATTCTGGAGTACAAAAACCTTCCAATGAGTTCTTGTATGGTCTCTGCGTACAGAGAGTCCCTCTTGGTTCCTAACGATGAATAAACTGGTGAAGACCTGCCCTAACTGACCATCCTTCCTCAAAGTTTCAAAATATCCCACTATTCAGCTAGGCACTCCCAATTTGATCAGGTTTAAGAGAATCATGCAAAAGTTGGTGCTTTGGAACTGATCACCTTTGTCGGCAGGCTTAACTTTTCTTCTCCTTCCTCCTACGGGAACGCTGGTCAATCAACATCTTATTCTCGTGCTGTAGACAGGCATAAAGAAAAAGAAAGTTATATTTCAGCAATTTGGACCAAATGGTCCTAAATTCCAATTTTAGGCGTTACCAACCTGACCAACTTAAGACCGAATCTTTTGTAAATCAACCAAGATCCAACTCATAAGAAAATCGAGACCTGCATCTAATCAGGTTATACCTTTGTCGGCCGGAAATCGCAAAACTTCTAATCTGTCCTGTTTGCTTTACCAAATCCAAATAAAACGGTTCAGATTCAGGTTGCCTAGTCCGATAAATCCGACCCATTGGCAATACTACTACTTAATCTGGTCGAATTTGGTTTTATTTAATCAGGTTCAAAGTAGAACCCTGGTTTGGGCAGATAGAACTAACTGATGCTTATGATCTGCTCAAAACGACCATGGATCCAATACGAAATCTCTCGCCTTTCAAAGTGAACCGGACGCAGAAACTGGCCTTTCCGAAGGACAATTTCTCAGTTTGGCTAGAAGTTGATAACTAATAGGGTTTATGATGCAGTGGAAAAGAGGACCCCTCCTCTAACCCACATCAAACGCCTAACTAATATAGGGTCAAATGAAAGAGATGCAAAAAGGAACCGACAAAGGAAAGAGAAAGCAAATTAGCCGTTAGAGTTTTTCATCAACTCAAATACTCCTTAATGCATAAACGCCCTTAAATAGGGAAAAAAAAAAGATCCATGTATCTGGATCCAAACGAAACAATAATAAATAAAACCTAAAAATTCTATATTTGGATCCAAATAAAATAAACTAACAAATAAACTTAATTTGCCATTTTTCTTTTCATGCTTTGCACTTGCATCAGTTTAGCTTGGTCGAGTAAGACCCAGCTGTTAGAAGGACTATCGTGGGTGCGAGGGTGCACAACCGTATTGCTTAATGCAACTAATACGAGAAAGATTACATACCTTAGAATCAAGGTTATCAGAAACCCTGCAAACATGTCAAAGGCTTGCGAAACCGCTTTCAACCAAGCTTCTTACAACAGCTACACCGGTTTCCAGCAACAGCAGAACAGAACGTCTTGTTCTACCTGTTTTTAGAACCACGCATCAAACGTACTCTAGTAAGATCCAATGGTAAATGGACATACATTTTGCTTGTACAAGTCTGGCTTTCAAGTCAGTAGTAATAAGGAGAAGTTACGGAATCAATTGAAGAACCGCAAATAAGTCGTACACAAAATTCAGCAAATTGAAAACTTGGCGCATGTCTAATCATGCATAAGGTCTCACCTGGCTTTCACGCAATCCATAGTTGGCCCAAAGTTGACATTCTGTAGTGCAATCTATACAAATCTTGCAAATGATTAATCCTTAATTCTTTGTGTTGAACCAACGCAACGTAGATTATGCGGGTGACCTCATCCACGAAGCTAAAAAAACTTTAGACGTAGGCAAAGACTCAAAGGGAGCGCAATCCAACCCAAAGGGGAAAACTAAAAAACTAGCCACAATGCCATGACGGACGCTTTATGCACTGAAAACCACAGTATTTTGTTCGATCCCATTCGTATCAAAAGATAAATGACTTCAATTTCTGAGCCCTTTAAAACCTTCCTAGTTCCTACCGCTCAATCAGATAAGAGAAGCTCTTCAAATTCATTGTTTAATCACAACATGGAAAAATGGCAACCAAAACTTGGCCTGCGAAAGTGTTTTTTTTTTTTTTTCTGAAACAAGTAGGTGGTGGTGAAAATATGTAAGGCTCCATTCCGAAAGAACCAGTTAGGATGCGAACATTGTATTCCAACAACAATACTCCATGTAAAATAAAATTTAAAACCAGTTGCCTGACTGAAGGTACGTAAAACATTCACGGCCATTACCTGAGCATGATAATTTGTACATTCTGCCTTGATTTACAACTAATATTTCATATACATGATAACAAGGACCAAAAAGATTTTATCTACTGAAGAAGCCTACTGAACTATCATCAACGATGGGCCCTTCATTGGCCTTGGTAAAATATAATTTGTACGCTCTACCTTGATTTACAAGTAATATTTCATATACATGACAACAAGGACCCAAAAATCTAATCTACTGAAGAAGCCTATTGAACTACCATCAACGATGGGCCCCTCTTTGGCCTTGGAATTACGCCACCAACCATCAGTACATCAAGTAGACACCGCAGTCACATCCTTCATTGCAAACTATGAAGGTGAGACTATACCATCAACCACCAACCCTTACATAGACATCAGCCATTGGCATCTTTAGAGGTCAAAACATTGACCGTTGAACTGCTCTGTTCAAATAGATGGCATGGTACCAAACCTACATTTGACCCTCTACGCTGGGAAAAAAAAAAAATTCTTCAGAAAGAATCAATGACAAGATATATAGAGAAAGCTCACTGGAAGCAGTGACCACTGCCTGGTCGTATGATGCTTGCTATACATACTCGTGTGCACGTGTGCTGCTGTCAGGCTTCGCCAATACAATCACAACTTACAAATTTCAAAAGCACATCTAGGTTTTTCAATATCGTCAAAGCACGAAATACTTTTCATGAATTTTAGTTCGTAAAATCTGCATGAAGTGGATCAAAAGATAATTATCATTACTATTTTGCCCTCCAAAATAAAATTAAGAGAAACACCTTTACTCGCCTCAACAAGGAAGGCAACTGTTTGATTATTCTAACCAAATAATGCAACTTAAATTTGTAATTGCAAAAAAAGTCATGAAAGCAAGTGAAAAACGATAGTCATTACAGTGGAGTGACGATAATGGTCACAACGCCAATGGTGACAAGTATTCTCAATAGTGAGGAACGATCAGTGAAGGTAAAACTAGGAAAGATATTGATAATAAAGGTGAGAAAATAGAAGCAACATCTACAGTAAAAGATGCATGAAACAATGACAGACATAGTGATGTGGAAGTACAACTTTGTATAGATCATAAAAGGCTCACAATTTTCAGTGCTGTTGCAGTGGCTGCCACAAATTTAGCCTCCAAGAGTTGTCAAAACTTTTTGCAAGGCTTCTTACAACTTTTACGAAAACCACCAAAATTCTTTGTGAAGCTTTTCACGATTTTCACAGAACTTGCTAAAATGTTTCAGTTTTAAGTTTCAGGGAGGAAATTCTTACAATCCTGCAAGTTACCGAAGCTTGTGTGATTTATAGAAGTCAAAATTCTTTGGTGCCTTGCAGAATTTGCAAAACTTTTGTAAGACTTAGTAAGACTTCTGTAAAACTTGTCAAAAATCAAAATTGTTAAACATGTTTCCTAGAAGGTTGCAGAGATAATGAAAATAATTTAGTACAACTGCAAATTATTTCCAATACAAACAACACACTTTCCATCATATCACCACCCTCACAATCACCAGTACCACCACTGCCATCACATGTTTCCATTACTTTGAGATCATCAAGCACCACAATTCTCATCATTCATTTCCCTTCGATATCATGTATCACCGCTATTACTATTGGAGTACAATTACTTCCACCCCCTATGATATTTTTTCTGCCAATATCTTTATTTTGTGTCATATTGGACACTGTTATTTCCGCATCCATTTCCTTTTACAGTTTACTATGTCCCTTACCCTCCATCACTACAGCACCATTTTCATTTTCATACAACCTAACCATCAAATCTACAAACACTATTGCCATTGTTTCCATGGTCCCTTGCTATCTTGATATTTCTGTTCTGGAGCTTCCACTTCCATCCACCATAGTATTTAGTATTAACATCACATGGCCTTTCAAATTATTGGTTTTCTGATGACTGCAATACCAAATAGTCAAAAAGTCATCTGGCAACCTGGATGAGACAACTCAGTGACTTCAGCAACCATGCTTTCTGATTTAATTTACTAAAGATAAAATATAACAAATCATTTACCATAAAATGTATTTTATCATAATAAAAAATAATAATGACAATAATAGTGCATAACAAAAGTTCAAGCATGTGTATATAATAAAATAGTTAACCTTTTTATGTCTTCGCTTACATAAATTTTGTTGATCGTCCTAACTCCTATGACTGTCAGACAATCGAGTCACCATAAAATATGGCAGACTTGAGTAATTCTTGACTGATTCAACAAATTCAAACAATGACAGCTGAGTTTGTCCATAATTAAATGACCCTAAGTTTTGACTTGTTAAGGGCTGATCAGAGGCAACCTGGTGAATCAAGAGTCGAATCGCCATGTTTGCCAACAGTGAAACTATACCACCACTGCCACAATGATTTTTCTGCCTCTACCCAATCAACTTCACCATGTCCTCACCATTGACACTACCTCCATTTTCATTTTACAGTGATCATCACCTTATGCCACCATCATTGCTCTAGCATCGTAACCTAACCCAAATGAAACTTAGCACGCCTTTGTTCCATATTAAGAAACACCTATTGAAACATTTCATAAGTAGGCACAGCTTAAGGTGAGATGGTCAAAGGTAAGGCAAGTTTTTGTTAGATAAACACCAAAGGGAAAACAAGCAAAAAAGGCAATCCTGTTCCACAAAGCACAATGCACCCAAGCGACATAAAATAAGAAAGAGCTAAAAAGCTGTAGTATGACATCTACATAATTTCAAAAGTTTGAGACTCTTACCACCATAAATTTGTAACAGCAACCTCTAATTTTGTTTTCATATTGAAATTCAGAACCACGGCATCCACCATATGTACATTTCTCCCAGGTTCTTATGGGATACTGCCTCAGCAATCAATCTCTGGGCTTGACCCTCAACAGCCAGAGGCAATGATGGTGCTGCACCAACTCCAACAACCACTCCTTGCAGCCGGCCTTCAATGTTGCTCATTGCTTTCTGACATGGTCCAAAGAAAACAAAAATAAGGATGACCAAAGTTTCTCACTGCTACTAGACTAAAGAATTGCAGTAAATTAAGTGGAGGAAAACCTGTGCATGTGGATTATCAACCTCTACTCCACTAGACTTGTGAGATTTCGTCCATTCCACCAGGGGATCATGAATAAATGTCTCCAGCACACTCATAAGAGTCTCTCTATGTGACCTGAGAACTGAAAGTGTGATCTCACAAGTCTTCAAGAATATCCCCTCATATCCAGTAATCCCCAAGCCATCAACCATATTCTGCAGGTTCTTCAACCATTAGACTAGTTTTATGAGGAACAATACACGTCCAGAGAGCTAAAGATGTAAAGCTTTTACCTGGGTAAGCCTGAATGGTACCAACTCCGGCTTCTCCAGTAACAAGCCCTTGTCAAACAAACAACTGAAATCAACATGCACACAATCCCCGGTTGTGGAATCAAAGAGAATGTTTTCACCATGCCTGTCACCCAAGCCGACTATATGCCCAACCATGGACCAGACAGCAGCAGTGTGAGCATAAGCTATCCTGGCTCTGAACCATGCCCCTGGTTCTGAGAATGTAACCAGAAACCACTTGTGGAATATTGGAGGGAAAAGAGGCAGAATCTTTGTCTTTAACATTTCATCCCCTGGCATCTTACCCCGAAACTGGTCATATATTTTTTTTATCATTGGGTTTGTCCTCTGTCTGTCAAACTTCCCACAAGCAACATATAAGTCTTGCAGGATATGTCGAAGGCCACGAGTATGAGGTACCCATTCTACCATCCCACAATCCTCTGTCAGTGGGACTACAGCAAAAGTGCGGATATACAACTTCCTCCTACGGCTTTCTGGGTATTTGGATAGTAGATGGTTGATCATTGCTGTGAACTCCATCATACGCGCATCCTTTCTAAGATCATCTTTTGGCTTACAAAGGAATGGATAGTCTGCACCATCGCTACCACGAAAGATAACCTGAGGAATTATAAAAAATTTCCTATTACAAGACCCAAAAAAGATAAGAATAAGGATCCCCAGGAAAAATGCCAGACCACTAGTCCAAAATTACGTACCTTTTTTGGTTTCTGGAGAGACGAAAGAATCTCTGCTTCGTCTGCTATGCCTGATATGGTAGCAAGATCAGCAGAGAAAAGATCACGTCCATAAAGTTCACTTCGACTTAAACCATGAACTGGTAGATTAACAGTAAGAGCTTGTTGGACAGGCATGATGACACCAACTGGCATCATTCTCTTCAATGTACCAAAGTCAGATCCAATGTTGATCATGCGTGCTTTTGGATGTCCACCATGGAAGCACAGTTTGATCAGGTGATCAATCAGGCAGGCAAATTCGATAAACAATTTGTCTTGGTTGCTCCCATGGCGAGACCCTTTTCTGGCAGATCGTAATATCTCAGCAGCTGCTTCACGCCTTGCAGATATTGTGGACTTTGATACACCAGCCATAATCCACAGTGCCTGTTGTGGATATTCTTGTAAAACAGTAGTAATGATATGCTTAACCAACCTCACAACTTCTTCATTCTGGTGACAGATTCTTGACACCAACTGTGAGAGAGCGGTCAACCATTGATATGTTGGTAAATCCTTAAGGCACCCACGCATAATGCTCATAACCTTTAGGAATATAAACAAACACAAAATAAGAAAAATAAGAACAAAAGGTTATGAGATGAACAAGAACAAGGTGAAAGAATATGGATATAAGTTCATACTCTGCCATGAACATTCTTGACTTCTTTATTGGAAGACAAACCTTCTCTGTGGTAATTGCTCCCAAATTCGAACCAGAGTGTTAATAACCTTGGCAAGGCCTGAAAAAGATGCTTATGACCTCTGTGAAGACCTTTTGCATAAAACAACAAGACATCAGGAAGATAAGACCACCATGGCTTCTCATCAGTTTTAGAATGCAAAATTCCACCACCAGAAGATGACACTATGATTCTTGAACCAGAATGTCCATCCTTGAGTGCTTCTTGGTTCTCCTCCTGTCTTTTCTTAGCATCAACAAGTAAATCATCACAATACTTGGCCATGAAAAAATATCCTTTCTCCCATTTTGGTTGGAGTTCTCTCACTCTGGAATAAAGGCTTATCACATCTTCTTTCTGCTTTTGGCCAGTGTAATGAATCCATCTAGTGTAAAGCAGGATTGTTTTCGCAGCATCTTCACTTTCTTTTGATGGTTGAGTAGATGATATGGAAGGCAAGTTTGGTGGGAGAAGTGAAAAATTGGCAATGGATGAACTTGCTGCAGCACCCAGAATCTCAATGGGCATATTCAGAAGTGCTTGTTGGAGCTCAGCTATTGCACGATCAGTTTTCCTTGTACTCCAGAAAAGCTTTGATTTCTCAATATGGACATTAGGAGCACCTGAAGATTGTGCTTCTAAAATTGCCCGACTGGCAGTTTCATAGTGACCTGCACTACGACAAAGTTTTGCATATCGAAGCCAGCAGATACCAACCTCAGCACCAAGATTGCTGACACTGTATACCATCCTGCGTAAAGCTAATAAAGGCTCTCTGGCCCAAAGAGATGGTTGTGTATAATGTAAACGATCCTCCCACTCTTTAACAAGTTTCAGAAATTGAGGAAAGTCAAGACTAAATGACCTTTCCAAGAATGAGTCCCCATTCAGGAGATTGTGAAAATCCTCTAGTTCCCTGAGCATATGAAGCTTTACAATAAATGGATAAGCACGTGTATAAGACTCCATTCCAGCTGCAGCTAGAGGAGCCAGCAATGCTTGCTTAGATTGTGCAATTCTCTCACAAACCAAGTATTGATCCTTTCTCATCATTGCCTGTAAAATCTTTGCAATGCCCATATCAAAAGAAGCATTACTCACAGGACCACTACAAATTGCACCTTCTTTATCAGCACCAGCAAGGTATTCATCCATCAAATCCCAGCGCCCAAGCCTCCAGGCTGCTTGCACACCTTGCATGAACCAAGTTTTCTTGTGCTGATGTAACCTGGAAATCAACCCATCCACATATGTGATCATTGCTTGCAAATGACACATGTTAAGCAGACAATTCAGAACTCCGGAATGCCTTGGAGCAGAGTTGGGTTCTGTTTGCAGTGCCTGCTCGCAGCACGTCAGTGCTTCAGCCCAGTTTCCTATCTTTTCATTAATTAAAAGTTGGTCATATAAACCTGATGATTTACGTAAATTTGCCAAACCAAAGAGACCATCAGGCTCATCTAACCCACTATATATTTCCATCAGAAATGAGATGTCATCATCCGCAAAGGGGCCACTAGTTTCTGCAGCTGGATTAAAGGACCCAGATTTTTCTCGGACATGTGATTCAAAATACAACAAGGATCGAGCATAAGCCTGGCAACGGATTGAAGCTTTGGCAAGTGTTACTTTTGGAATGGCAACCAAAAGTTCTGAAACGTTATTAAATTGTATATTTAGTTGACCAATATTAGGTGCAGGTTCAGTCATTTGATGACTGGTTGTCTTTGGCAATTGCCTGGTGGACTGTGAAACCGTAATTTCTTGTTTAAGATCATCCACCCATTGACCAAGATTATCCAGTAATGTGAATATGGCTTGAATGCATACTTCACGCTGTCCTCCAGCAGTTCCATGAACTGCTGCCCCACTGCTCTCTGATGCTGCAGCATTGAGAACAGATAGTATCTCTTCTGTGATGCCTTGGCATGCTTCTGCTGTACCATGACAAAGAGCATTCAGCACTAAATATGGCAGCAAATAGAAAGCTGTTTCCATGTCATGTCTCACTATTCCCCGGCATGCACTAAAAATGTTAGCTCTCGAACCATTTGCTTGTAACATCAGTTTCCTAATCCAGGAATATATCCATCTTCTGAGTGACATAGAAGGTCGATAGATTGGACCAGCCACTACTGATTCTGTCACACTCTGCAGCTGAAATTTGGAAGTTAAACATGGTGCAATTATTTCTTTAACATAATTAGAGAACCGGGCCCATAGCCTTTTCCCTCTCTCATTTATTTCATGATTATCTATGCTAGTTCCCTTAACTGAGTTTTCCTGAAACTCTCGACCTTTTGAATGCTGAGAAGTAGATGATAGGTCTGACCCATCTAATGATGCCTGACAACCAGCAAGCTTTAGGAGTTCCTGAATGGCCAATGCAGCAGAATCTTGAACTATAGTGTCAGAAGCAGCCCTGAAAACCCTAGTAAGATGCTCATGAATCAATTCAAAAATAAGATCATCATCAGAGCATTCAATCTTGAAACGTGGACAGGATGCCGTTTTAAATTTGGCAGGATCTACTGCACCCACTGCACCAAGACAATCTGCAGAAACCAACTTCAGTCGCTGGCCCACATGAGTCCGTGATTCTTCTGCGCATCCCTTCAGCAGTGAGGTAATTAATGAACTCAGAATGTCCAAATCAGCACTAGATTCACCCAATATCAGGTCTATAACATCCTTTCCTTTTGCACTCAAGAACTTACTCAATTCACAGGCCACCATATACCTTACGTTCAAACTTTCATGATTTAAACCATCAACAGCATGTCTTAGGTGATCCCTCAAACTCATAGAACCACGGGCCTCTTCAATAACTTTATTGACCTTGGCAAGCATAGGGATGCTTGGCAAGAGTGGAAGTTCTCGAATATTATGTGCCAACAGTATCTTATTCTCAACCACCAGTTCCTCAAAAATGTTGACTACCTTGTCAAGATGTAAAGAAGGATTTTCTTTGTACCTCTCAAGGCAAGGAATAAGAGCAGCAAAGACTTGGGAAGCAACATGTTTAAGGCTTGATGGTGACACCTTTGATAGTTGAGTAATAAAAAAGTGCCACACTTCAAGACTCTCGTTTTGAAGTGATTCCTTCTCTACTGCATGCATGAGGAGCACAATAATTTTGGGTACATAAGTACCAAGATGGGTACCAATCATTTCAATTAATTTCCCTATACATTTCAAGGCTTGTTTTTGTAACATAAAGTCCTCAACACGAAGCATCTTTCGGTCAATGCTGTTAAGGAGACCAACAAAATGATTACGCAAAAAACCAGGAAGATCATCAGAACCAGTAACAATACGAGCAACCTCTTGAACCATCTGTGGAACTCTCGCCATCCTGAGAGAGAAAAGAAGTGTGATGAGAAACGTGTTGCAACAAGTTTAATCTACAGAAACTAAAGATCAGTCTACGAGCATATCATACCTTCTACTGCTTTCAACAGAGTCTGTATCTCCAAGAAATCGTACAAGTTCATCAAGAAGTGCAGGTAAAACAGCTGCAAATATTTCTCCTGTTCCAGATCCACTTTGCATTTCATAAAACTGCAGAGCAGAAACCAATTCCTTGCCATCTGCTTGGAGAAGAACGTAAGCTAGCACTTTGTGGCACCACTCCAAAAGCAACAGGGGTAACTCAGTGTTCAGTTGATTAGCGAGCTCATGCAAAATATTAACGACTTCATTGTTATCCTGTTGAGAAATTACCAGCCTCGGGAGCACAATTGGCACCATTCTTTGAATAAGATCTACAAGTTCAATACCTAAAACACTCTCAGCAAACTCTTTGATCATTGTTGGACGGGTCACTAGTCTGGTACACAGATATTCAAAAACCCCATCCCTGATATCAGTGAACTTGGAAAAGAATGCAACAATTCCTCCTTTGAACTGTACATGGCATGACTTTTTAATAAGTCTGGATGCAGTCACTCGCACTGCAATATGCTGGTTATCAAGTTGATCAATCAACAGGACCAGAGAAAAAAAGAAAAGCTGTCCATGGATGTCAACAGCACTCAAAATCCTTGATGTACATTGCAATATAGTCTCAATAATTAGAGGATCTTCAGTTGCTAGAAAAGCATGCTTTATTTTGTCAAGAAACATTTGTTCACTTGTCTTCCCACATGCAGCTCCATCCACAAACAAACTATTTGATAGACGGCCATCTAAGAACCAATGGATACTTGAGCAGAATGACTGGCGAACTGTCCTTTTGTTATGAAGAAGCAAACGCTCAATAGCATAGATCCATTGAGAACTTGTACTAACCAGCCAATCTTCAGATACATGCATGAGAATACGAGACAACACCTCCACACAGGCAACTTGGACAACCTCTGATGATCCATCAAGGAGGAACTTTAAAACGAGGCCATGCAGACCATTGAAATCAAAAACCAAGACAGACTTTTCTCTTGCAGCATGAAACAGGAGTGTAGTTTTAGAAGACTCCTCTTTTGGCTTCTTGGCTTCCTTGTCACAGATAGGACACCAAAAACCTTTCATGATAACCTCTGCAGTATTGACACACTTCATCTTGCCGACTTCCATATATAATTTACAGTCGCTTTTAATGCCATGAACATGTTCAAAGCAGCCCAATAGGCAGGATAAATAGCCAATGCAACGAACAACCATTTCTTTAACTTGTTCACATTTATCTTGGGCTAAACTTCTGGCAGTCAAGAGAAAATATGTAACTACAGTAGAGATAGAATATGTTTCTGTGTCAAGATGAAAGGAGCACATGCAGATGAGAGTTGAAGATGTGAATAAATTATCATGTATTTCCAATTAAGCAGCCAAACACAATTGAATGAATATATTGAGATATCAAGTACACCTTGAATACATCCAAAAAATAGACAAATTTTACAGATTATAACAATTTTAGGTCAGAAGCATGATATTCATAAGATCAACAAGATTAGCACTCCAAATGTAACCCTTTTAGTACTTTCACAAGTAAATCATATTAGCTAGCTACAGACTTCAGATAGAAAGTACTGGATGCATCAGGATGCCTGAGAACTAACAGTCGGTAACTTATATAGCTCCTTGAAACCTCTAAACATGAATGTCAACTGAATACATAGGTAAAACACTTGCAGTCCATGGGAAAGGGATTTTCATCTCATAGAGGGAATTTGGAAAAAACTGCACACACAAAAAGCAGTCTCAAGAGACAGATGAATAAGCTGGATCATGTCACTTTACCACTACCTCAGGTCCTCAACTGGAAATGGTTCAGCAAAATCCAGTAAGGAATGTTTTTATTAGCTAAAAAAACTCATAGACAAGACAAAACTAGGGAGACAAAACACAATTCAGAAACAAAAGAAAGTCCCAGTACATGACAGCTTAAGTGCATTTTCTCATATCAATATGATAGTGGGAAAATGATCATAATCCCACACAAATGCTTTTGTTTTAACTTAAGAACATAAGCTATATGAATAAATGAGTTACAAAAGAAGCATTAACAACATGAAAGCAACCTGGTTATGCATACTGAGATGGAAATTTTTGCTAGAAGATGGATGGAAACAAGAAACAAGTCAAGACACTTCGATTAGAAGAAAATATGGACCTGAAAATTTTAATACCACTTACTCCATTTTCTCAGATGTGTATGCTGCCACACTTGGACCAGAAAAGAAAAGCATAAGCGGCACAGAGACGATGGCTTCAATTCTGACATCTTCAGATTCATCGCCAAGAGCCATATCCAGAATCTTTAGAATATCATCAGCTCCCATTTTGTTGCCAATCTTGTACAGAATTTGAACAGAGAGGCATTTTGTCCGTTGAATAAAATGAACTTGACCATCTGAAAAAGAATGAGTCCATGGCAGTACAAGAATTGATGACATATCCATATTGTTGAACAGGTTTTCAAGGGCAAGATGTCTTCCAGCTCCACGACCATCATTTGAACCCTTGGGGTTCTGCTTTCTCATACAACCTGGAGGAGAACAAAACAAGTAGACATCACCACATCAGACAGGACAATCATAAAAACCCATATGCATCCAGTAACATGTGAACTGCTGGTTCCTAGGTTGTAGGTGATTGTGCACTCACACTTCTTGCTTACTTTGCAAAATCAATATGTTGTCAACTGCTTCGAGATAGAGGGACAGATCAAACTTGATCAAATTTTCTTTTGCTGCCTGAAAGTAAAAAATGAAGATACATGTAAAGAGAAGAAAAATATCATATAAATAAACATCTTCAAAGAAGGCAGCTTTCTAACCTGCTCAGCGATAAAGGGAATCCAGGCATGAACTTGCTGGAACAAGCGAATGGATAAATTGGTAACTGGATAGTTGCAAAATACATTTGACAGCATGCTTAGAGCAGTTAATGCAGTTTGAGGTGATGTAAATTCAGACATGGTAACACCAGGTGTCAGAAGTTCTACAAAATCCACAAGCAGATGCTGGAAATGGTCAGCATATAACTCTTCATCAAGTTTACATCTAAAAGGAAGTGAATTTTGTAGGAAATTTTCAACCACAACCAAAGAAGTGGGTGGTTCTTTATTAACATTATGACCAGTGGCATTGGCTTCCACATGCATTTTCCTCCTTTTTCTCTTTAAACTTTCTGCAATTTGAACCATTCTCTTGTTCCCTGTTGAAGAAATATGCAACTCTTTGCAGGTTGAATCCCCAGAGATACTAGTTCCGTCATCAAGAGCTTCCCCTTCAATGCCAATAATACCAAGAACATCAATAGCTTTCACGATGCAATCAACCAATAGCAAGCATGGTTTTGGCGAGCACAATAATGTAATAAGGCATTCAGGCTTCCAGATATGTGGAGGGCACACATTAACCACACACATGTATGCATTGCATATTGCAACCTGCAAGATAGCAAACTATTATATTTCTAAAGCAAATGCCAAGTTGTGAGTATAGCAAGAGACAAACAACTTATAAAATTTCTCAAAAATAAATAACAATAGGTTCACCCTCAGATCCTGGCTTTCTGTATGCTGCAATACTTGAGGGAAAACGTCAACCAAATATTCGGCTGTAGATTGAACAACCTCAGTCGGGCACCCAGAGTACAAAGAGAGGAGGCATGCACCAACACATGAATCATATTGAAGGTTTCTGCAACATATGCATTAGAAAAGGAAGCAAATTGAGAAAGTTTTGCAAACCACAGTAAATTAAAGACCCCTAACTTTAAATGGAAATCAAACTCAAGGTATAAAGATTACAGCTCCATATGTTATAGCTACCAGACAGCAACTACCATGTGCAGTAAGGATCTCTACAGTCCATACAATTCAACTTGCCTGGACAACCTCACCAGCCATGTTTCCATTTCCACCCTTACCAACAGACAGCCTTTGGGCATCTCAAGCCACTGTTTTAAGTTAGCAGGTTAAGAATTTAAGACATATAATACCACTATGGTCACCACCCACGAGGAAACCGGCAAAACCAAAATGCCATCATGACACTTCCACATAATAATGTGGAAAGATCAACAACGAGCAAAACTAACCCCCAAAAAAAAAATCTAAAAAATTAACAAAAAAGTTTACTGTTCACCTCTGATACTGGTAGCAAGCAAAGAGTAACTGTGCTTACCAAATGAATGAACCAACTTGTCTATTCTAATTTAAGACATTTTAACCAAGCATTAGAAAATGCTGAATCAGATACCCATTCTGAAGAACAGAAGAAGCCAGAAGTGGTTGAATGCAGCTTTAAGAACTTTAAAACATACCTGAATTTTGACCATGTTGCCTCCGCCGGACTTAAGATGGATAGAATTGAGAGAATAAGCTCTTCACTAGGAACGATTTCTGCATCCAATATTGTCGTTGCAATACGTGCAAAATCAAATAACGCCTTTTGGCAAACAATAAAAAACTTATTATCAGTGACCTTGATAATGTGTGTTTCAGGAGTAGTTCCATAGTAGTGACACTTACCATCTGCAATGCAGCATCACCATAGCATATAAGAGAACAAGCATTAAACATGAAGGAGGACCCAATAAGTCCTTCAACATGAAGTGTGCCATCAATTAAGCATCTAGTTATTATCTTGATGACACAAGAAGCAAAAGGCTGCCACCGTGGTTCATCAGTCACATTAACCAGGATACCAGGTCCATCTGCAGGTTTGCAAGACGGTGGTATGTCACAGAAAAGATCCGTAGCACCAGAAATGGCAGAAAATGACTCACTGAAACATTTTACTGACACAGTGGAAGAAGCTGTGAAGCTAGTTTTTTCAGCATAAAATGATGCTACAGACTTCAAATCTGCAATGAATAAACAAATAAAATAAGAAGCCAATTTTTAAAAGAAATGCAATCTCTAAATTTCAATCTTTACATTAATTGGTGCATTCTATTAGCCTCATGACCAATTAATACATTCGTACCTTCAATTGCCAATATGGCATCGAAGAAAAATTGTCGAAACACTTCACGATCTCCACAACGTAGAAGAGACAAAAGAGATGAAGCAGTCTCAAAAATTACACCGTGATGGCAACTAGAAATTTGAACAAGTACAATGCATATATTAGTGCTGATGAAATCAGGCTTACAGAACCACTAAAAAGGAGAAAACATATCAACTACAAAATAGCAGTATGCCTAAAGCATATCTCAGGCAATAAGTTCAACCAATATCTTTACAGCTAGAAATACATGGAACGTCTAAGTAGTAAAAAAGTGTTAGCAACACCTAGTTGAAGATAATAGTAAAATACAAGACTAACAGGCCTAGGCATGATCTAAACATAAGCTTAAAACAATCAAACAAAAAATTGCACCACTAGCTTAATAAAGTAAATGCAATTATGCCTGAAACCCCATTCTTGGCAATGGAAACTCACGATAAATCAAGTGTTTTACTTCTTCAGGAAAATCGCAGGAAATAAAAGGCAAATCAGTAAAGCATAAACAAACATCTAATACATAGATGCTGTAGATTAGAAACTTACAAATAGGAATATTAAAGAAACTGGTCCTCAAAAGCTTAGTGTTGGAACTTCGTTTAATGGCACTATGAAAACTTAGATTGTTTGGTGACAACCTTTTAACTTAGTTTTGACCGTAGAAAATCAAAACACTCGGTTCGGAGATGAAAAAGCTACCTTCATTCAGATTTTCAAGATAACGGCGTTTTATCGGAGTTATTATTTATTGGAAATAGTTTTTGAACATCGATCGTAAAGACACTTGTGACGTGGTGCTAAACAAAGAAAGGGACCAAGGCGGCTTCCATCAAGAACCATAATAAACAAAGAAAGCTATCAAAAGAACTTCAATCAAAAAAGCATCAATCGCAGAATCGCATGCTGGAGCGCAGTCATCCAACGACGAAGCATCACGCATTCTCAAAATTAATATTATTCACAACACGCAGATGGCTCCACCTTTTTGTTTTTCTTTTCGAGAACTATAGTTTCAGAATACATAATGCGAACAATCCAATAGAACGGCGGAAGCAGCGACAACGGAGATATACCTGAAAGCGGGCTCAGCGAAAAACGGCAGGATCCGACCGATAATCGGAAGAGTATGGGACGGTTTTCCGTTGTAGAAGACGCCAGGGTAGTTCCGCGCCGTGTGCGTCAATAGCTTCAGTATGGCGATTATTTCTCTCTCCTTCCCTAAAGCGACAGAAACGGAAAACGATGGCGAAAGAACGTGAGGCAAGACGAGAAAGGAACCTAGAGCAAGAGAAAAGAGGAAGGGGGAGACCAGAACCTGGGGAAGAAGGGGAGACGTAGGAGCGGAGGAGGGTCGGGAGAACGGATCGGAACCTCGTCTCCAAGGGATCGAGGTCGGGCTGGGACTGCGACGAAGACGACGGAGTGGAGGAGGACGACGCAGCCACGTTCTTGAAGGCGATGCGCTCGCCGAGATCCTGCAGTAGCCCACAGAGCTCCGCCATGGGCGACCTCTCTCTCTCCCGCGTCGGGCGATAGCGCGCGCGCTGCTTCCCGCGTCCCAGATAAGGACGTGACTCGAGACGCGACGCTAGCCGAGGCGCGAAGTCGCTCCCCTTTTCTTTTCAAATTCATCCGTGACCCGAAAATGTTTTACGAATTCCGCTCCCATCTTACCGTGATTGACAAATACGTGCCTGAATTTTTCTTATTTTTCAAAATGAGCCCATCCTAGTTGACTCTATTTTAAGCTCTTTGATTTTATCGGATTTAGATTCGAACGGATTTTAGAACCCCGGATATGAGATCTGAGATTCTCTCTTCTTCCCTCTCCATCTTCTTGCATGAATCTGAAATCTTTATTTCCCAACTCACTCTCTTCTTGTTCCAAAGAATATGTTGTGATTATCAACAATATATTGTTATTTGATTTACTAACAACACTCGTTTCTTGCTATGTTTGGTGAACCAGATCAATGTGGTGTTCTTCAACTGTTCGTTTTAAGAACATGAATTTCAAAAAACACAATATTCTTATTTTTAAACATCCTGGGAGATCCAAGTCAAATCCAGGCACTTAAAATCTAGGTCAGCATGATTTGGGCTCAATTTAAAATAATGAAATTTGTGCATTATAGTCATACCATACGAATAATGCCAAACATAAAACATATTCTTAAAGTACCCAAAACCAATTGCAATTTATGCACATTACTTTCAGGAAAGGAAAAGAGAAGAACAACAAAATTTCATACGTCTAGGAACAATCTAGATTTCACAACTTGCAAGATTTTATAAATTTCAGATCATAGAGTATTTTATCACTATGAAAATCTCATTTAACTATTAGGGGTGTAAATTGGGACGTAGTAAAGGGGTCCCATGATATTGATTGGATTAACACTGACTCGATTTGGAACCTTTTAGCTGGATCTAAAAAAAAAATTGAATCTGATGAAGTCGAATTCGGATTCAGTCGATACTTTCAGAGCCATTTGAATTTGAATATAGTATTCGACTGAAATTGCATACAGATCTCACCCGATTAAGTATTCAATTTTGCAAAAAACCATGTTTGGGTCTAAATCTAAATCCATATATAAAATTAAATAGAATTGAAGATCCGATCGAACAATTTTAACGTGGTTTTATTGCCAAATATATATAAAAATAAAAGTGATACTATCAGCACATGGAATGGACTCCCCATGTCTCCTTCTATAACAACCCGACCCACTTCCGGGCTCGGGTTGTTATAGTGGTATCAGAGCCGATTCAACACTCGGACCTAAGGTCCCAAACGCGCGGACGCGTGTGTTTTAAGGGGGGTGGATTGTAACACCTTATAAGTTTAGTCTCGTATTGAAGATTGTGAGAAATCTTCAAGGATTTATAAATGGGGTCATTGATGAGAAGATTGTCAGGGTTCCTAGCCTTTTAGGTTTGGACCTGAAACTGCTAGGAGGCGGGTTGGGATCCGCTGAACCAGGGGCCCGAGCCCAGGAGTGGGTCGGGTTGTTACAGTGGTATCATAGCCGGTTCAACACTCGGACCTGATGTCCCACACGCGCGGACGCGTGTGCCTTAAGGGGGGGTGGATTGTAACCCAAAAGTTTAGTCTGGTATCGAAGATTTTGAAGAATCTTCAAGGGTTTATAAAATGAGTCATTGATGAGAAGATTGTCTTGGTTTCTAGCTTTTTTAGGTTTGAAACGGAAACTGCTAGGAGACGGGTTGGGATCCACTGAACCAGGGCTCGAGCCCAGAAGTGGATCGGGTTGTTACACCTTCCCCTACCGCCATTACGTCGCCAAGAAACGCCATTGTCTGCACGATTGCTGCGGCCAGCAGAAGAAGCTCCACCTGATGACCCTTACGCCGATGCCACATCCGCCGAGGGCGTCTCTACAGAGGTTACTATTTTTTCCGGTCTGCCATGCATCGCCGCCGGAGTAGAACCCAACCATCTTACGGATGCAGCGCGATGGACGAGTGAATGATGTAAGCACACGTGATGGAAGCAAAAGACAGTAAGGGCGAGCCGGCGTCACCGCAGGTCGGAACGATGCCAACGCCGACGCCATCTCGACGCAGGAAAGAGGTGAGGCAGCCCTGTACTTGGTCTCTTCTTTGTCGAACCAGTCGTCCTTCCACCTTGTTTCTTAGTTTCTTGTCTTGAAAGGGGTGTGCACTTTTGCAGATGCACCACATGGGACCGTCAAGAACGAGATTCTTTTAGTTAGTGCATGCTTAAACTTGTTTCTTCTGCTGTTTGATAGACTTGAAAAACGCACTTCCATCGATGAACACGATGTCTCCGCGCAACTTCTTAGTTGGGACACGGCCGGAGGATATCGCTAGAATTGGAATCCAGCTTCCTGTTGATGAAGGAACGTCATCAGACCCAAGGCAATGACTCCCAACCGACGGCATCCAAGCCTGCAACTTCCGACACTGATGGCAAGAATTACCAAGGTAACGAGAAACAGCTGCCCGTAGCACCATAAATTCATAAATGCAATCGGTTTGATATAGTTTTTCTTAGCATGACATAGCAAACAGACTTGCAATCCTTAATGAGAAAATCATGTTGATTAAAACGGAAAGGAAATTATGAAAAGAATAAATCAACTATCCCTTGATTACAACAATAAGAAAAGGAAAACTGCCAAATCAGCAAAGGAAATGCAATCGCAGTGCCTGAATCAATCAATCTGTAATCAAAAGAAAAGATATCTTACCAAAAATAACTTGGTGTAAATCGCCTATATATATTAGTTAAGAAAAGGGAAACTGCCAAATCAGCAAAGGAAATGCAATCGCAGTGCCTGAATCAATCAATCTGTAATCAAAAGAAAAGATATCTTACCAAAAATAACTTGGTGTAAATCGCCTATATATATTAGTGGAACCTCACCCAAGCAGCATGGAGTGAGAGAGCATTGTCGTGGATGTAAGAGAATGATACTCCAAACCATGTTAAAATTCTTAGTGATTTCATTGCCTTTGCTTGTTTTCTAATATAGTATCAGAGCTTTCATCCATCGCAAGACCCTGATATAGGGTGAAAATCCTGTCGATCTGACGACATCAAGCAAGAACGACCAGCCCAGTAGTGTCATCTGCATGTTTCCTGAAAGACGGAAAAAAGGTTTCCAGGGCTTCTTAATCCAATAGTTTAAGTTCAGACTGTTCAATGACATCAAATTAAATTATGTGTCATCTGCATGTTTCCTGAAAGACGGAAAAACTACTTTACAACAACGACAAGCTCCCAAGAATAAAACTTGTAGCACATGCTGCTGGGGCAAACGACGTAAAAGGGCTTCGGCTCTTGATTCTCACCAAGCATGGCTTCCTTAGTAGATGACGTAGCATTACTGGCCGACACAACGGCAGATGAATAATGATAAACAGATGAATAAGTTCATTTGCATCTTGATAAACCACCCAATATATATATATATATATATATATATATATAT
>JAANDH010000384.1:40264-65005 GCA_011799765.1 Nymphaea thermarum
ATATATATATATATATATATATATATATATATATATATATATATATATATATATATATATATATATATATATATATATATATATATATATACATGTGTTTAAAATACTGTGTTTCTCTTCTCTGTAAAAAAGGTAAACAAGATGACCTGATCAGTTGCATCCAATAGGGGTTCTTTTCTCATTCACTGAATAATGATAAACAAATAGATGAATACAAAGCAATAGTGGATAGTGGACGATCTCTTACACTCGAGGAACAAAAAAACATTTACAAGGAGAAGAAGGAAGTAAGTTTTCCAACATGCTAAGCATGGTAAAACTTGTAGCATTTGGGCCAGCAAAGACAAAGTAAGAGGGCTCAAGCTCCTGATTCTCCCCAGACATGGCGGCAGCTTCATCCGCCATCGCCGGCCTATGATGGCATGATGGCTGCCCATCGGCTGTAGAGATGTTGGCATCGTTTCGGAGGGTAAGTTCCTCCATCTTCTTCCCCAGTTGGAGGATCTTTCCGTCGATCTCCCTCAGCCGTAGCTGGTTACCGATTGCATTTATGAATTTATGGTGCTACGGGCAGCCGTAGCTCGTTACCTTCTTGTAATTCTCGCCATCAGTGTCGGAAGTTGCAGGCTTGGATGCCGTCGGTTGGGAGTCATTGCATTGGTCCGATGACGTTCCTTCATCAACAGGAAACTGGATTCCGATTCTAGTGATATCCTCCGGCAGTGTCCCGACCAAGAAGTTACGGGGAGACATCGTGTTCATCGATGGGAGTGTTGGCGTCTTCCCAAGTCTATCAAACAGCAGAAGAAACAGGTTTAAGCATGCATTAACTAAGCACCAACCAAGAATCCCGTTCTTGACGGTCCCACCTTCCTGTGGTGCATCTGCAAAGTGCACACCGTTTTCAAGACAAGAAACTAACAAAGAAGGTGGAAGGACGACTGGTTCGACAAAGAAGAGACCAAATACAGGGCTGCCTTCACCTCTTTCCTGCCTCGAGATGGCGTCGGCGTCGGCATCGTTCCGACCTGGGGTGACGCCGGCTCGCCCTTACCGTCTTTTGCCTCCATGACGTGTGCTTCAGTGCCCAAGACATCATTCACTCGTCCATCGGGCTGCATCCGTAAGATGGTTGGGTTCTCCTCTGTAACACTTGCCAAAGCTTCATACGCTCCCATCTTACCGTAAAGCTAATAAAGGCTCTCTGGCCCAAAGAGATTGTTGTGTATAATGTAAACGATCCTCCCACTCTTTAACAAGTTTCAGAAATTGAGGACAGCCAAGACTAAATGACCTTTTCTAGAATGAGTCCCCATTCAGAAGATCGTGAAAATCCTCTAGTCCCCTGAGCATATGAAGCTTTGGAATAAATGGATAAGCACGTGTATAAGACTCCATTCCAGCTGCAGCTAGAGGAGCCAGCAATGCTTGCTTAGATTGTAAAATTCTCTCACAAACCAAGTATTGATCCTTTCTCATCATTGCCTGTAAAATCTTTGCAATGCCCATATCAAAAGAAGCATTGTTCACAGGACCGCTACAAATTGCACCTTCTTTATTAGCACCAGCAAGGTATTCATCCATCAAATCCCAGCGTCCAAGCCTCCAGGCTGCTTGCACACCTTGCATGCACCAAGTTTTCTTGTGCTGATGTAACCTGGAAATCAACCCATCCACATATGTGATCGTTGCTTGCAAATGACACATGATCAGACAATTGAGAACTCCGGAATGCCTTGGAGCAGAGTTGGGTTCTGTTTGCAGTGCCTGCTCGCAGCACGTCAGTGCTTCAGCCCAGTTTCCCATCTTTTCATTAATTAAAAATTGGTCATATAAACCTGATGATTTACGTAAATTTGCCAAACCAAAGAGACCATGAGGCTCATCTAACCCACTGTATATTTCCATCAGAAATGAGATGTCATCATCCGCAAAGAGGCCACTAGTTTCTGCAGCTGGATTAAAGGACCCAGATTTTTCTCGGGCATGTGATTCAAAATACAAGAGGGACCGAGCATATGCCTGGCAACGGAATGAAGCTTTGGCAAGTGTTACTTTTGGAATGGCAACCAAAAGTTCTGAAACGTTATTAAATTGTATATTTAGTTGACCAATATTAGGTGCAGGTTCAATCATTTGATGACTGGTTGTCTTTCAATTGAGTGGACTGTGAAAGCGTAATTTCATATTTAAGATCATCCACCCATTGACCAAGATTATCAAGTAATGCGAATATGGCTTGAATGCATGCTTCACGCTGTCCTCCAGCAGTTCCATGAACTGCTGCCCCACTGCTCTCTGATGCTGCAGCATTGAGAACAGATAGTATCTCTTCTGTGATGCCTTGGCATGCTTCTGCTGTACCATGACATAGAGAATTCAGCACTAAATATGGTAGCAAATAGAAAGCTGTTTCCATGTCATGTCTCACTATTCCCCGGCATGCACTAAAAGTGTTAGCTCTCGAACCATTTGCTTCTAACATCAGTTTTCTAATCCAGGAATATATCCATCTTCTGAGTGACATAGAAGGTCGATAGATTGGACCAGCCACTACTGATACTGTCACACTCTGCAGCTGAAATTTGGAGGTTAAACATGGTGCAATTATTTCTTTAACAAAATTAGAGAACCGGGCCCATAGTCTCTTCCCTCTCTCATTTATTTCATGATTAGCTGTGCTAGCAACCTTAACTGAGTTTTCCTGAGACTCGACCTTTTGAATGCTGAGAAGTAGATGATAGGTCTGACCCATCTAATGATGCCTGACAACCAGCAAGCTTTAGGAGTTCCTCAATGGCCAATGCGGCAGTATTTTGAACTATAGTGTCAGAAGCAGCCCTGAAAACCCTAGTAAGATGCTCATGAATCAACTCAAAAATAAGATCATCAACAGCTTACAAAATTTCATACATCAAGGGACAAGATTTCACTACTTGCAAAATTTTATAAATTTCAGATCATAGAGTATTTTATCACTATGAAAATCTCATTTAATTATTAGGGGTGTAAATAGGGGCGCAGTAAAGAGGTCCCATGATATTGATTCGATTAACACTGACTATATTTCGAACCTTTTAGCTGGATCTAAAAAAAAAAAGAATCCGATGAAGTCGAATTAGCATTCAGTAGATACTTTCACAGCCACTTGAATTTGAATCTAGTATTCGACTGAAATCGCATACAGATCTCACCCGATTAAGTATTCAATAAACATGTTTGGGTCTCAATCTAAATCCACATATAAAATTAAATAGAATTGAAGATCCGATCGAACCATTTTAACGTGGTTTTTATTGCCAAATAAAAATAAAAAAGTGATACTAGTATATATAAACATCAGCAGATCATATCATCAGTTGCATGTGCGAGCGAGAGAGAGAGAGAGAATGGACTCCCCTTTCCGGCGACAAAGCCCAGCGACCAAAGAAGTTTCAGGCCTCTTGGATGTCGAGAATGTCTCCTTCTCTGAGCCGGGCCGCCATTGCGTCACCAAGAAGCGCCATTGCCTGCACACTTGCTGCGGCCAGCGGAAGAAGGTCCACATGATGACCCATACGCCAACGCCACATCCACCGAGGGCGTCTGTACAGAGGTCGCTATTTTTTCCGGTCTGCCATGCATCGCCGCCGGAGGAGAACCCAACCATCTTACGGATGCAGCGCGATGGACGAGTGAATGATGTCTTGGGCACTGAAGCACACGTCATGGAAGCAAAAGACAGTAAGGGCGAGCCGACGTCACCGCAGGTCGGAACGATGCTGACGCCGACGCCATCTCGAGGCAGGAAAGAGGTGAAGGCAGCTCTGTATTTGGTCTCTTCTCTTCTTTGTCGAACCAGTCGTCCTTCCACCTTCTTTGCTAGTTTCTTGCCTTGAAAACGGTTTGCACCTTGCAGATAAACCACAGGAAGGTGGGACCGTCAAGAACGAGATTCTTGGTTGGTGCTTAGTTAGTGCATGCTTAAACCTGTTTCTTCTGTTGTTTGATAGACTTGGAAAACGTCAACACTTCACGATGTCTCCACGTTGTTTGATAGACTTGGAAAACGTCAACACTTCACGATGTCTCCGCGGGACTCGGCCTGAGGATATCACTAGAATCGGAATCGAGCTTCCTGTTGATGAAGGAACGTCATCGGACCAAGGCAATGACTCCCAACCGACCGCATCCAAGCCTGCAACTTCCGACACTGATGGCGAGAATTACCAGTAGGGAACGAGAAACAGCTGCCCGTAGCACCATAAATTCATAAATGCAATCAGTTTTGATATAGTTTTAATATGTGTAGCGTGCGTGTGAATTGCTGAGGGAGATCTACGGAAAGATCCTCCAACTGGGGAAGATGATGGAGGCACTTACCCTCTGAAACGATGCCAACATCAGCCATCATGCCATCATAGGCCGGCGATGGCGGATGAAGCTGCCGCCATGTCTGGGGAGAATCAGGAGCTTGAGACATCTTACGTTGTCTTCTGCTGGCCCAAATGCTACAAGTTTTACCCTGCTTAGCATGTTGAAAAACTTCCTTCCTTCTTCTCCTTGTAAATGTTTTTTTGTTCCTGGAGTGCAAGAGATCGTCCACTATTGCTTTGTATTCATCTATCTGTTTATTCAGTGAATGAGAAAAGAACCCCTATTGGATGCAACTGATCACGTCATTGTTTACCACTTTTACAGAAAAGAGAAACACAGTATTTTATACTTTAATATATATATATATATATATATATATATATATATATATATATATATATATATATATATATTAGATAAATATAAATAGTTTTTCCGTCTTTCAGGAAACATGCAGATGACACATAATTTAATTTGATGTCATTGAACAGCCTGAACTTAAACTATGGGATTAAGAAGCCCTGGAAACCTTTTTTCCCTTCTACTACAGTTTAGCATGTATCACGCCGGAATTGACAACACTAATGAACTTATTGCTTATTGTTATATCTCATATGCCATTATAGATTTCACTTCACAACAATCTTGAGGATGTTAAGGAGTTTCTAGCTGAACCATTGATGGGGTAAATTTAATAAGCTTATTATTGAAGTGCACAAGAGTCTACCCATATGGCATCCCAATGATGTAGTCATTGTTTTATCCATTCCATTAACCTAAAAATTACTCATGCACCGGCTCTACCTCGCCATTTCTGCTGCAACTTAGTTCACTCTCGAGATGGAAATTTGTTGAAATGGTCCTTACCTTACTGATCACATTACAAGAATCGTCTCGCTTTATTAGTTTTTAATTTGCCCCAACATCAAGATCTTCATTATCCTAGGGCATCTACTCATTTGCATCTTGATTAACCACCCAATATATATATATATATATATATATATATATATATATATTAAAGTTTAAAATACTGTGTTTCTCTTTTCTGTAAAAATGGTAAACAAGATGACGTGATCAATTGCATCCAATAGGGGTTCTTTTCCCGTTCACTGAATAATGATAAACAGATAGATGAATACAAAGCAATAGTGGACGATCTCTTACACTCAGGAACAAAAAAACATTTACAAGGAGAAAAGGAAGTAAGTTTTCCAACATGCTAAACAGGGTAAAACTTGTAGGCCAGCAGAATACAACGTAAGAGGGCTCAAGCTCCTGATTCTTTCAAGACATGGCGGCAGCTTCATCCGCCATTGCCGGCCTATGATGGCATCATCGCTGCCCATCGGCTGTAGAGATGTTGGCATCGTTTCGAAGGGTAAGTTCCTCCATCTTCTTCCCCAGATCAATCTCCCTCAGCAATTAGCACGCGCGCTACACATATTAAAACTATATCAAACCGATTGCATTTATGAATTTATGGTGCTACGGGCAGCCGTAGCTGGTTACCTTCTGGTAATTCTCGCCATCAGTGTCGGAAGTTGCAGGCTTGGATGCCGTCGGTTGGGAGTCATTGCCTTGGTCCGATGACGTTCCTTCATCAACAGGAAGCTGGATTCCGATTCTAGTGAAATCCTCTGGCCGTGTCCCGACCAAGAAGTTACGCGGAGACATCGTGTTCATCGATGGGAGTGTTGGCGTCTTCCCAAGTCTATCAAACTGCAGAAGAAACAGGTTTAAGCATGCACTAACTAAGCACCAACCAAGAATCTCGTTCTTGACGGTCCCACCTT
Source organism: Nymphaea thermarum (assembly GCA_011799765.1). NCBI lineage: Eukaryota > Viridiplantae > Streptophyta > Magnoliopsida > Nymphaeales > Nymphaeaceae > Nymphaea > Nymphaea thermarum. The sequence goes on from JAANDH010000384.1 coordinate 46,417, forward strand.
CCTGTGGTGCATCTGCAAAGTGCACACCGTTTTCAAGACAAGAAGGAAGGACGACTGGTTCGACAAAGAAGAGACCAAATACAGGGCTGCCTCACCTCTTTCCTGCCTCGAGATGGCGTCGGCGTCGGCATCGTTCCGACCTGCGGTGACGCCGGCTCGCCCTTACTGTCTTTTGCTTCCATGACGTGTGCTTCAGTGCCAAAGACATCATTCACTCATCCATCGCGCTGCATCCGTAAGATGGTTGGGTTCTCCTCCGGCGGCGATGCATGGCAGACCGGAAAAAATAGCGACCTCTGTACAGACGCCCTCGGTGGATGTGGCGTTGGCGTCTGGGTCATCATGTGGACCTTCTTCCGCTGACCGCAGGAATTTAAAAATAGGATTTAGGAGTTTGGATTCAAGTATATGTTTTTTTTTCATTCGTATTTGAATCCTAACTTGAATTGAAGTTCTGTATCGTTAAGAGTACCTCTGATTTAAATCTAATCCCTATACTCCTACCAAAGAAAATAAAACTGCAAATTTGGTCTGTGATTTCCTTTTTATTCTCTAAAAGAAAGTATAAATAATTGGGTGAAGACTTCGGCCTTCTGCCAAACTTTAAAAAACTACACTTCTCCAAAACAAACACTGATAATGACTCGTGATTGGCTATCAATCTTCAGCATTCTAACATGCTGACATCAGCAATCTAATGAGCGGACGTCTTCAGCCACTCAGAATCACCAATTTTCCATGATATTGAGGAAAAGGTCCAATAAAATAAATAAATTATTAAGTGACTTCGTTCTCAAAGCCTTTTTTCTTTATCGTCTTTTTGTTTGCTATACATAGACTTCTAACACCCATAGGAATTGAATGGGATTTTCACCCTTTTGACAAGCCAATCAGCTGTGCTAGTACCCTTAACTGAGTTTTCCTGAGACTCTCGACCTTTTGAATGCTGAGAAGTAGATGATAGGTCTGACCCATCTAATGATGCCGGACAACCAGCAAGCTTTAGGAGTTCCTGAATGGCCAATGCGGCAGAATCTTGAACTATAGTGTCAGAAACAGCCCTGAAAACCCTAGTAAGATGCTCATGAATCAACTCAAAAATAAGATCATCATCAGAGCATTCAATCTTGAAACGTTGACAGGATGCCGTTTTAAATTTGGCAGGATCTACTGCACCCACTGCACCAAGACAATCTGCAGAAACCAACTTCAGTCGCTGGCCCACATGAGTCCGCGATTCTTCTGCGCATCCCTTTAGCAGTGAGGTAATTAATGAACTCAGAATGTCCAAATCAGCGCTAGATTCACCCAATATCAGATCTATAACATCCTTTCCTTTTGAACTCAAGAACTTACTCAATTCACAGGCCACCATGTACCTTACGTTCAAACTTTCATGATTTAAACAATCAACAGCATGTCTTAGGTGATCCCTCAAACTCATAGAACCACGGGCCTCTTCAAGAGTGGAAGTTCTCGAATGTTATGTGCCAACAGTATCTTATTCTCAACCACTAGTTCCTCAAAAATGTTGACTACCTTGTCAAGATGTAAAGAAGGATTTTCTTTGTACCTCTCAAGGCAAGGAATAAGAGCAGCAAAGACTTGAGAAGCAACATGTTTAAGGCTTGATGGTGATACATTTGACAGTTGAGTAATAAAAAAATGCCACACTTCAAGACTCTCGTTTTGAAGTGATTCCTTCTCTACTGCATGCATGAGGAGCACAATAATTTTTGGTACATAAGTACCAAGATGGGTACCAATCATTTCAGTTAATTTCCCTATTCATTTCAAGGCTTGTTTTTGTAACATAAAGTCCTCAACACGAAGCATCTTTCGGTCAATGCAGTTAAGGAGACCAACAAAGTGATTACGCAAAAAACCAGGAAGATCATCAGAACCAGTAACAATACGAGCAACCTCTTGAACCATCTGTGGAACTCTCGCCATCCTGAGAGAGAAAAGAACTGTGATGAGAAACATGCTGCAACAAGTTTAATATACAGAAACTAAAGATTAGTCTATATAGATGAGCATATTAGACCTTCTACTGCATTCAGCAGAGTCTGCATCTCCAAGAAATCGTACAAGTTCATCAAGAAGTGCAGGTAAAACAGCCGCAAATATTTCTCCTGTCCCAGATCCACTTTGCATTTCATAAAACTTCAGAGCAGAAACCAATTCCTTGCCATCTGCTTGGAGAAGAACGTAAGCTAGCACTTTGTGGCACCACTCCAAAAGCAACAGGGGTAACTCAGTGTTCAGTTGATTTGCGAGCTCATGCAAAATATTAACGACTTCACTGTTATCCTGTTGAGAAATTACCAGCCTCGGGAGCACAATTGGCACCATTCTTTGAATAAAATCTACAAGTTCAATGCCTAGAACACTCTCAGCAAACTCTTTGATCATTGTTGGACGGGTCACTAGTCTGGTACATAGATATTCAAGAACCCCATCCCTGATATCAGTGAACTTGGAAAAGATTGCTACAATTCCTCCTTTGAACTTTGCTTGGCATGAGTTTTTAATAAGTCTGGATGCAGTCACTCGCACTGCAATATGCTGGTTATCAAGTTGATCAATCAAGAACGTGACCCGAGGCGCGAAGTCGCTCCCCTTTTCTTTTCAAATTCATCCGTGATCCGAAAATGATTTACGAATTCCGCTCCCATCTTACCGTGATTGACAAATACGTGCCTGAATTTTTCTTATTTTTCAAAATGAGCCCATCCTAGTTGACTCCATTTTAAGCTCTTTGATTTTATCGGATTTAGATTCGAACGGATTTTAGAACCCCGGATCTGAGATTGGAGGTTCTAAAAGTTCTTGTTACTCCATCAGCCTTCTCTCTCTTCTTCCCTCTCCATCTTCTTGCATGAATCTGAAATCTTTATTTTCCCAACTCAGTCTCTTCTTGTTCCAAAGATATGTTGTGATTATCAACAATATATTGTTATTGGATTTACTAACAACACTCATATCTTATTACGTTTGGTGAAACAGATCAATGTGGTGTTCTTCAACTGTTCGTTTTAAGAACATGAATTTCAAAAACACAATATTCTTATTGTTAAACATCCTTGGAGATCCAAGTCAGATCCAGGCACTTTAAATCGAGGTCAGCATGATTTGGGCTCAATTTAAATAATGAAATTTGTGCATTATAGTCATACCATACGAATAATGCCAAACATAAAACATATTCTTAAAGTGCCCAAAACCTATTGCAATTTATGCACATTACTTTCAGGAAAAGAAAAGAGGAACAACAGTGGCACGTCGAGCAGTGAAATTCAACAGCTTACAAAATTTCATACATCAAGGGACAAGATTTCAAAACTTGCAAAATTGTATAAATTCAGATCATAGAGTATTTTATCACTATGAAATCTCATTCAACTATTAGGGGTTTAAATAGGGACGCAGTAAAGAGGTCCCATGATATTGATTCGATTAATACTGATTATATTTCGAACCTTTTAGCTAGATCTTAAAAAAATTTGAATCCGATGAAGTCGAATTCGCATTCAGTAGATACTTTCACAACCAATTGAATTTGAATTTAGTACTCGACTGCAATCGCATACAATTTGAATTTAGTATTTTGCAAAAAAAAAAAAAAAAAAAAAAACACGTTTGATTCTAAATCTAAATCCATGTATAAAATTAAATAGAATTGAAGATCCGATCGAACCATTTTAACGTGGTTTTATTGCCAAATAAAAAAGAAAGTGATACTAGTATATATGAACATCAGCAGATCATATCATCAGCTGCATATGCGAGAAAAAAAGAGAGAAAGAGAGAAAGAATGGACTCCCCTTTCCGGCGATTAAGCCCACCGACTAAACAAGTTTCAGGCGTGTTAGATGTCGACAATGTCTCCTTCTCTGAGCCTTGCCATCATTGCGTCACCAAGAAACGCCGTTGCCTGCACGGTTGCTGCGGTCAGCGGAAGAAGCTCCACCTGATGACTCTTACGCCAACGCCACATCCACCGAGGGCGTCTCTACAGAGGTCGTTATCTTTTCCGGTCTGCTATGCATCGCCGCCGGAGGAGAAACCAACCATCTCACGGACGCAGAGCGATCTTCTCTCGGTGGGACGAGTGAATGATGTCTTGGGCACTGAAGCACACGTCATGGAAGCAAAAGACAGTAAGGGTGAGCCGGCGTCACCGCAGGTCGGAACGACGCCGACGGCGACGCCATCATCGGATGTTCGAAGCAGGAAAGAGGTGAGGCTTCTTTGTAGAACCAGTCGTCCTTTCACCTTCTTTGTTAGTTTCTTATCTTGAAAACGATGTGCACTTTGCAGACGCACCACAGGAAGGTGGGACGGTCAAGAACAAGAAGAAGGCTCTTGATGCAAGAGGTCGAAAAGGTGAAGAAGGAAGGCGGACAGAATGTCTCGCCCACTGAAAAGAACGTCCAGATGCAGAGGACCAATCTTGCCTTGAAGGAAAATGAAAATGGCGAAAATAATCCTGAGAGACTAACGCCTCCGTCGGTGTCTCCTTCTTCCCAGGTAGCGCATAGAAAGAGAGAAGATTCTTGGTTGGTGCTTACTGCTTAGTTAGTGCATGCTTAATCTAGTTTCTTCTGCTGTTTGATAGACTTTGGAAACGCCAACACTTTCATCGATGAACACGATGTCTCCGCTCAACTTCTTGGTCGGGACACGGCCGGAGGATATCACTAGAATTGGAATCCAGCTTCGTGTTGATGAAGGAACGTCATCGGACCAAGGCAATGACTCCCAACCGACGGCATCCAAGCCTGCAACTTCCGACACTGATGGCGAGAATTACCAGAAGGTAACGAGAAACGGCTGCCCGTAGCACCACAAATTCATAAATGCAATCCGTTTGATATAGGTTTAATATGTGCAGCGCGCGTGTGCATTGCTGAGGGAGATCGACGGAAAGCTCCTCCAACTGGGGAAGATGATGGAGAAACTTGCCCTCCAAAACGATGCCAACATCTCTACAGCCGATGGGCAGCCATCCTGCCATCATAGGCCGGCGATGGCGGATGAAGCTGCAACGGCAGCTATGCTACCACCATCTGCCATTGCTATGTCATCGACGGAAGCCATGTCTGGGGAGAATCAGGAGCTTGAGCCCCATTACTTTGTCTGCCGCTGCCCCAAATGCTACAAGTTTTACTCTGCTTAGCATGTTGGAAAACTTAGTTCCTTCTTCTCCTTGTAAATGTTTTTTTGTTCCTCTAGTGTAAGAGATCGTCCACTATTGCTTTGTATTCCTCTACTTTAGTCACATGTAAGAAATCTCAGGCTGATAACAATATGTTCTGTTTATCATTATTCAGTGAATGAGAAAAGAACCCCCATTTGATGCAACTGATGCATTCCAAATTCTCCACGTCATCTTGCAAAAGAGTTTACCAAAAGAGTTTACCACTTTTACAGAAAAGAGAAACACAGTATTTTAGACTTATATATATATATATATATATATATATATATATATATATATATATATATATATATATTTCATATTTGGGTGGCTGATCAAGATGCAAATGAGCAGATGCCCTAGGATAATGAAGATCTTGATGTTGGGGCAAATTAAAAACTAATAAAGCGAGACCATTCTTGTAATGTGATCAGTAAGGTAAGGACCATTACAACAAATTTCCATCTCTTGAGAGTGAACTAAGTTGCAGCAGAAATGGCGAGGTAGAGATAAAGCAAGGTTCGAAAACCGGTGCAAGAGTAATTTTTTAGGTTAATGGAATGGATAAAACCATGACTACATCATTGGGATGCCATATGTAGACTCTTGTGCACTTCAATAATAAGCTTATTAAATTTACCCCATCAACGGTTCAGCTAGAAACTCCTGAACATCCTCAAGATTATTGTGAAGTGAAATCCATAATGGCATATGAGATGTAACAATAAGCAATAAGTTCATTAGTGCTGTCAATTCCGGCGTGATACATGCGAAACTGTAGTAGAAGGGAAAAAAGGTTTCCAGGGCTTCTTAATCCAATAGTTTAAGTTCAGCCTGTTCAATGACATCAAATTAAATTATGTGTCATCTGCATGTTTCCTGAAAGACGAAAAAATTATTTTACAACGGCATTGGTCGTCTGATATATTAGCTCAATGTTGGTGGGTTGTCTGTTCAATATCTACCTCTTCATCATGCACCAGTTTCTGAACAATGCATCAGTTGTATCAAATTGGGTTTCTTTTTCTCATTCATTGAATAATGAAAAGCAAAAGTGAACTCACTTTTTTATTAGCCTGAGATCTCTTGCATATGACGACCAAATGAGAGAAACAAAGAGCAATATTGAACGACCTCATACACTGACGAACAAAAGAATTTATAAAAGGAGAAAAAGGAATAAGATTTCCGACAACGATAAGTTCCGTTTGTAGCATATGCTGCAGGCGCAGACGACGTAGAAGGGCTTCGGGCTCTTCATTCTCACCAAACATGGCTTCCTTAGATGACTTAGCATTAATGGCCGACACAACGGCAGATGATGGTAGCAGATCTGCCGTTGCTGCTTCAGCTGCGATGGCCGACCTATGGTGGTAGGATGGCTGCTTATCGGTTGTAGGGATGTTGGCATCCTTCGGAAGGGTAAGTTCCTTATCATCTTCCTCAGTCGGTGGAGCTTCCTTCGATCTCCCTCAGCAATATACACGTGATGCGAACCAGACATATTAAGACCATTTCAAACCGATAATAAGCATTTGTAAACTTGGTGCTGCTACTGGCAGCCATTTCTCGTTGTTGTCTTGATCGATGTCCCTTCATCAACAATAAACCGGATTCCTGATTCTAGTGCTATCCTCCAGCCCTGTCTGGACGAAGAAGTAGGTCGGCCACATTGTGCTCGTCGGTGGAAGTATCGAGTTTTCCAAGTCCAACCAAAGAAGAAACTAAATTAAGTACGTACTAAAGAAGCACCGACCCAGAATCTTTTCTCTCTCTCCAGTCCTTGAGAAGACGGAGAGGCCGCCGGGGTATTAGTCTCCCCGGATTATTTTCTCCAGTTTCATCTTCATTCAAGCCAAGATTCGTCCCTTGCGTCTCCACGTTCTTTTCCATGGGCCAGACATTCTGTCTGTCTTCCTTCTTCACCTTTTCCACCTCTCACATCCAGAGCCTTCTTCGAGTTCTTGATGGTCTCACCTTCCTCTGCTGCATCTGCAAAGAGCACACCGTTTTCAAGTTGCAAAGACACTACCAAATAAATTGAAGGACGACTAATTCGATAAAGAAGAAACCAAATACAAGGTTGCCTCACCTCTTTTCTGCTCCTAACATCCTGTGATTCCGTGGGCTAATAACTTTTATATTATTAATTTTATTTTGAGAATTGAATTCATCATTGGTTTTCTGCTAGAAAAATTAAAAACCATTTGACCGAGTTTACTAAAAATTGGATAACGTCAATATCGATATTGACAGAAATCTGATTTTAGTACAACCATTTTATTGTCCTCACTCGGTTGCATCGCTGATCTTGCCTTTATACTGCTAATTCTTGCTGCTTACCTTTCAGCATTCCCACATCGGCCGACGACCTTTCTACAAAGGTCCCTCACTTTTCTGGTCTGGTATTCATCGCCGCCGGAAAAGAACCCGACCATCTTTAGGACGCAGAGCTATCGAACGACCCGGTGACACCACATATCAGAACAAGACTCTTAACTCCGACGGAGACACTGTCATCAGATATGGGAGGCAAGAACTCCGACGGTGACGCTGTCATCAGACATGGGAGGCAAGAACTCCGACGGCAATGCCATCATCAGATATGGGAGGCAAGAAAGAGGTGAGTCCCATTGAATCTCGTTATTGTGTTCTTTGTTGAACTCTTTCTAGATGCTCAGAGGAAGAAGCTGAGACCGTTATAAACGGTTCAAGATAAAAAAGGTCGAAAAATTGAACAAGGAAGACGGGCAGAATGTCGTTGCAGGGGAAGAAAGAAGAAGAGATGCAAAGGACGAATTCTAGGTTGAAGAAAGACGAGAATGGCAAAAATAATCCAGGGAGACTCACGCCTCCGGTGGTGTCTCCTTTTTAGAATGAGAGATCCAAAACATAATTAATATCAGATCCAAAACGTGCGTAGGTGGCATCTCGAGCTTTCTTGATGATAAAGATAAATGTAGAGTGAAGCTCGTAGAGCGGGTGGACGGTTGTGATAAGGAAAGATCCACTCGAGCTTCTCTTGAAGATAAAGATGGATTAAAGGAAAGCTTGCGCACTATCCAGATAAGGAAATCGGTCCGGTAAAGCTGTTAGCCATAACGATAAAGATTCTGATAAACCTCTTGAGAAAGAAAGCGTGAGGAAAGAGAGAAACGATAAAAAATGAAGATACATGTAAAGAGAAGAAAAACATCATATAAATAAACATCTTCAAAGAAGGCAACTTTCTAACCTGCTCTGCGATAAAGGGAATCCAGGCATGAACTTGCTGGAACAAGCGAATGGATAAATTGGTAACTGGGTAGTTGCAAAATACATTTGACAGCATGCTTAGAGCAGCTAATGCAGTTTCAAGTGATGTAAATTCAGACATGGTAAAAACAGGTATCGGAAGTTCTACAAAATTCACAAGCAGATGCTGGAAATGGTCAGCATATAACTCTTCATCAAGTTTGCATCTAAAAGGAAATGAATTTTGTAAGAAATTTTCAACCACAACAAAAGAAGTGGGTGGTTCTTTATTAAAATTATGATCGGTGGCATTGGCTTCCACATGCATTTTCCTCCTTTTTCTCTTTAAACGTCCTGCAATTTGAACCATTCTCTTGTTCCCTGTTGAAGAAATATGCAACTCTTTGCAAGTCGAATCCCCAGAGATACTAGTTCCGTCATCAAGAGCTTCCCCTTCAATGCCACAGATACCAAGAATATCAATAGCTTTCACGATGCAATCAATCAATAGCAAGCATGGTTTTGGGGAGCACAATAATGTAATAAGGCATTCGGGCTTCCAGATATTGGGAGGGCACACATTAACCACACACATATATGCATTGCATATTGCAACATGCAAGATAGCAAACTATGACATTTCTAAAGCAAATGCCAACTATACATGATGAGCCCAAATTATTCCTAGCTGAATTTTTTCTCTTACAAAGTGACAATCTAGCTCTATGTGTTTTGTTCCTTCATGAAAAGCCGAATTTGCTCAAATATGAAAAGCTGCTTGATTGCCGCAATATAAATCGACTGGTTTATCATGACTCCACCTCAAATCATTCAATAAGGCTTTTAACCAAACAACTTCACAAGTTGTTAAAGCTATTGCTCACTATACTTCCTCAACAGAAGATCTGGCAATAGTAGACCATTTCTTTGACTTCCAAGATATAGGACTATTCCCTAAGAACACAGTATATCCACTAACTGATTTACGAGTGGTAGGACAACTCGCCCAATTTGAGTCATAGTAGATATCAATCATAAGAACAGCTGTGTTAATACAAGATACAAACGACAGATCTACCAATGCTTGCCCAGGTGAACTTCTTTGAGAAGCCTCAACAGCCAGAAGGAATGCCTCCAACTATCTATTGGTTATAATCCTAATGGCTAGTTTTTGGTTTTTTGAAGATAATCATTACCGAATAAAAGAGTACCTTAAAACCAACAACGAATGCTAAAACACATAACATGTAATCACACTTTTTAGTACACCTTGAATACTTCCAAAAAAAATATACAAATTTTACAGATTATAACAATTTTAGGTCAGAAGCATGATATTCATGAGATCAACAAGAATAGCACTCCAAATGTAACCCTTTTAGTACCTTCACAAGTAAATCATATTAGCTAGCTACAGACTTCAGATAGAGAGTACTGGGTGCATCAGGACGCCTGAGAACTAACAGTCGGTATCTTAGATAACACCTTGAAACCTCTAAACATGAATGTCAACTGAATAGCTAGGTAAAACACTTGCAGCCCGTGGGAAAGGGATTTTCATCCGTACAGGGAATTTGGAGAAAACTGCACATACAAAAAGCAGTCTCTCAGGAGACAGATGAAAATGCTGGGTCGTGTCACTTTAACACTACCTCAGGTCCTCAACTGGAAATGGTTCAGCAAAATCCAGTAAGGAATGTTTTTGTTAGCTAAAAAATTTCATAGACAAGACAAAACTAGGGAGACAAAACACAATTCAGAAACAAAGAAAATCCCAGTACATGACAGCTTAAGTGCACTTTCTCATATCAATATGATATTGGGAAAGTGATCATAATCCCACACAAATGCTTTTGTTTTAACTTAAGAAATAAACTATATGAATAAATGAATTACAAAAGTAGCATTAACAACATGACAAAACCTGGTTATGCATACCGAGATGGAAATATTTGCTAGAAGATGGATGGAAACAAGAAACAAGCCAAGACACTTCGATTAAAAGAAAATATGGACCTGAAAATTTTGATGCCACTTACTCCATTTTCTCAGAGGTGTATGCTACCACACTTGGACCAGAAAAGAAAATCATCAGCGGCACAGCGATGATGGCTTCAATTCTGACATCTTCAGATTCATCGCCAAGAGCCATATCCAGAATCTTTAGAATATCATCAGTTCCCATTTTGTTGCCAATCTCGTACAGAAAACAGAGAGGCATTTTATCCGTTGAATAAATTGAACTTGACCATCTGAAAAAGAATGAGTCCACAGCAGTACAAGAATTGATGACATATCCATATTGTTGAACAGGTTTTCAAGGGCAAGATGTCTTCCAGCTTCAGGAGCATCATCTGAATCGTTGGGGTTCTGCTTTATCATACAACCTGGAGGAGAAAAAAACAAGTAGACATCACCACATCAGACAGGACAATCATAAAAAACCATATGCATATAGTAATATGTGAACTGCTAGTTCCTAGGTTGTAGGTGATTTCACACTCACGCTTCTTGCTTACTTTACAAAATCATTATGTTGTCAACTGCTTCGAGATAGAGGGACAGATCAAAGTTGATCAAATTTTCTTTTGCTGTCTGAAAGTAAAAAATGAAGATACATGTAAAGAGAAGAAAAACATCATATAAATAAACATCTTCAAAGAAGGCAACTTTCTAACCTGCTCAACGATAAAGGGAATCCAGGCATGAACTTGCTGGAACAAGCGAATGGATAAATTGGTAGCTGGGTAGTTGCAAAATACATTTGACAGCATGCTTAGAGCAGCTAATGCAGTTTCAGGTGATGTAAATTCAGACATGGTAAAAACAGGTGTCAGGAGTTCTACAAAATTCACAAGCAGATGCTGGAAATGGTCAGCATATAACTCTTCATCAAGTTTGCATCTAAAAGGAAATGAATTTTGTAAGAAATTTTCAACCACAACAAAAGAAGTGGGTGGTTCTTTATTAAAATTATGATCGGTGGCATTGGCCTCCACATGCATTTTCCTCCTTTTTCTCTTTAAACGTCCTGCAATTTGAACCATTCTCTTGTTCCCAGTTGAAGAAATATGCAACTCTTTGCATGTCGAATCCCCAGAGATACTAGTTCCGTCATCAAGAGCTTCCCCTTCAATGCCACAGATACCAAGAATATCAATAGCTTTCACGGTGCAATCAATCAATAGCAAGCATGGTTTTGGGGAGCACAATAATGTAATTAGGCATTCGGGCTTCCAGATATTGGGAGGGCACACATTAACCACATACATATATGCATTGCATATTGCAACCTGCAAGATAGCAAACTATGACATTTCTAAAGCCAATGCCAAGTTGTGAATATAGCAAGAAACAAACAACTTAAAAATTTCTCAATAATAAATCAACAAGAGTAAAACCCTCAGATCCTGGCGTTCTGTATGCTGCAATACTTGAGGGAAAACGTCAACCAAATATTCGGCTGTAGATTGAACAACCTAAGTCAGGCACCCAGAGTACAAAGAGAGGAGGCATGCACCAACACATGAATCATATTGAAGATTTCTGCAACATATGCATTAGAAAAGGAAGCAAATTGAGAAACTTTTGCAAACCACAGTAAATTAAATATCCCTAACTCTAAATAGAATCAAACTCAAGGTATAGAAATTACAGCTCCACATGTTATAGCTTCCAGAGAGAAACTACCATCTGCAGTAAGGATCTCTATAGTCCACACAATTCAATTTGCCTGGCAACCTCACCAGCCATGTTTCAATTTCCACCCTTACCAACAGCCAGCCTTTGGGCATCTCAAGCCCTGTTTTAGGTTAACAGGTTAAGAATTTAAGACACACAATACCACTATGGTCACCACCCATGAGGGAACCGAAAAAACCAAAATGCTATCAAGACACTTCCACATAATAATGTGGAAAAGATCAACAACGAGTTAATTTTCTTTCTACAAAACTAACAAAAAAAAAATATCTAGAAACTAACAAAAAAGTTTACTGTTTACCTCTGATACTGATAGAAAGCAAAGAGTAACTGTGCTTACCAAATGAACCCAACTTGTTTATTCTAATTTAAGACATTTTAACCAAGCATTAGCAAATGCTGAATCCGATACCCATTCTGAAGAACAGAAGGAGCCAGAAGTGGTTGAATGCAGCTTTAAGAACATTAAACCATACCTGAATTTTGACCACGCTGCCTCTGCCGGACTTAAGATGGATAGAATTGAGAGAAAAAGCTCTTCACCAAGAACGATCTCTGCATCTAATATTGTCGTTGCAATACGTGCAAAATCAAATAACGCCTTTTGGTAAACAATAAAAAACTCATTATCAGTGACCTTGATAATGTGCGTTTCAGGAGTAGTTCCATAGTAGTGACACTTACCATCTGCAACGCAGCATCCCCGTAGCATATAAGACACCAAGCATTAAACATGAAGGAGGACCCAATAAGTCCTTCAACATGAAGTGTGCCATCAATTAAGCATCTACTTATTATCTTGATGACACAAGAAGCAAAAGGCTGCCAGGTGGTTCATTAGTCACATTAACTAGGATACCAGATCCATCTGCAGGTTTGCAAGGCGGTGGTATGTCACAGAAAAGATCCGTAGCACCAGAAATGGCAGAAAAAATTAACCTTGGAAACGGTGAGCACTTTTTAGATGCACGAGAGGAAGCTCAGACTGTTATAAACCGTTCTAGATACAAGAGGTCGAAAAAGTGAACGGGGAAGACGGGCAGAATGTAGTTGCAGAGGGAGATGGAATAAGAGATGCAGAGGACGAATCTTAGGTTGAAGGAAGACGTGAATGGCAAAAATAATCCATGAGACCAAAGCCTCCGGTGGTGTCTACTTGTTAGAATGGGAGATCCAAAACATAATTAACATCAGATCCAGTACGTGCGAAGGTGGCATTTTAAGCTTTCCTTGATGATAAAGATAAATGTAGAGTGATATTTAATATATATAAACACTAGCAGATGTATCATCAGTTATTCAGTTGCATATGCGAGAGAGAGAGAAAGAATGGACTCCCCTTTCCGGAAACTAAGCCTAGCGACCAAAGAAGTTTCAGGCGTGTTAGATGTCTACAATGTCTCCTTCTCTGAGCCGTGCAGACATTGCGTTACCAAGAAGCGCCATCGCCTGCACGGTTGCTGCGGTCAGCGGAAGAAGCTCCACCTGATGACCCTTAGGCCAATGCCACATCCGCCGCCGACCCCTCTACAGAGGTGCCTCTCTTTTCTGTTCTAGCATGCATCGCCGTCCGAGAAGAACGTAACCATCACGCAAGAGCGATCTTGTGTTTGTGGAACGAGTGAATGACTTCTTGGTAAAGAATGTAAGGCCTCACCATTACATTATGTCGTGTCGTCTGATCGCCCTTACATTCTTGACCAAGAAGTCATTCACTCGTTCCACCAACACAAGATCGCTCATGGTCACGTTCTTCTCAGGCGGCGATGCATGCTAGACCAGAAAAGAAAGGCACTTCTGTAGAGGGGTCGTCGGCAGATGTGGCGTTGACGTAAGCGTCATCAGGTGGAGCTTCTTCCCCTGACCACAGCAACCGTACAGGGGATGGCGCTTCTTGGTAACGCAATGTCTGCACGGCTCAGAGAAATCGACATTGTCGACATCTGACACGCCTGAAACTTCTTTGGTCGCTAGGCTTAATCGTCCGAAAGGGGACTCCATTCTTTCTCACACACACATATGCACGCATGCATCTGCAGATATAATCAATACATATTTATATATACCAACATCACTTTTTTAAAAAGAAAAATTACAATAAAACAAAGATAAAATGGTTCGGTCGGATCCTCGATTCTACTTAAATGGATTTGGATTTAGTGTTGGACTCAAAACGTTAATTTTTCTTGAACTGAATACGTGATCGGGTCAGATCTGTATGCCACTTCAGTCTAATACTAAATTCAAATTCGATCGGTTGCGGAAGTATCTACTGAATCCGAATTAGACTTATGGATCTATAATTTTATCAGATGTAGCGAAAAGGTTCCAAAATCGAAACAGTATATTTCACGGGAACTCTTTACTGCTTCCCTATTTACATCCCTAATAATTAATAATATCCTCTACGATCTGAAATTTATAAAACTTTGTAAGTTTTGCCCCCTGACGTGTAAAATTTTGTAACTATTTGATCTAACCTCTTCTTTCTTTCTTTTTTTCTTGAAAATTATGCAGATAAAAAGAAGTTGGTTTTGGTTACTTAGAATCTGTTTCATGATTGGCGTTATTCATATGATGCAACTAATAATGAACAAATCTTATCCTTTAATTAAGTCCTTCCAAATCATGCAAACCTAGAATCCGATACTCCCGGAGGAGGACGTTTACCTAGAAGAATATTGTGTTCTTGAAATTCATGTATATATTTGAAGAACACCATATTCTGTTTCAATGAACGTTACAAAATTATGGACGCTGTTCCTAAATCCAGGAACAAAATATTTATGCATAATGACAACATATTCTTTGGATCAAGAAGGCAGTGTATTGCCAATATACATTTGAAAAACGCAATGTTCTTCACTTCGTCTTCAGAAACACTTGTGCAAATGTGATTTTTCTGTACTGAAAGGTTCTATTAGAGAGATAACAGTGTTATAATGATGTGCCTAATTTGCGCAATCAATTGCTTTACATGTCAATCTATTATTTATTAAATATTTACTACTTATGCATTATTTTTGTTATTTTCAAAAAATAAATATGAGCATTTTTTGCGTATTCACAATGGACTCGGCTAAACCATGAATGAATGAAGTCACTGATCAACATCCCAGCCGGTTCCACTGAAAAGTGAAAACCCTCCATTTTATAACATTAAGATTATCATGAAAGACAATAAAGAATAACTAGAAGATGAGGCCAATTTTTCATCTTTAAAAGAACTGGTTATGTACTGAAACAGAATTCTGGATCATCGTGACGTTACCAAAGAAAATTGTCCTACACTTGCTCCCAATTGTCAGACTAATTTTGAGACACTAATGTTGAGGTACATGTAAAAAACACCATATTCTGTTTAAATGAACATTACTCGGCTAAACCTTCCTCTCTTTCCCGATGTCCAGCGCTGGCCGAGCTACACCTGCGCCGCAGGCAGGTTGCCTCAGCCAAGGCTGGCCGGTACCACTGTCAATTGACATTGGCTTCGAGCCTTTTTTAAATGGCCCTCCTCGAGAGACCATCTTTTAACACGAGATTTCAAAAGCTGAAAAAAATAAGATCTTTTTTAGAACACCATTAATTAAGCTGGAAACATCAGGTTTTATGCAGTCAAAAGTCAATTCAACCAAAGCGCTCTTCAAAATTTTTAAGGCATCCAAATTCCTCTGACGTATTGTAATTTGATATTTTGCAACACCCATAAAGAATCTTCCATTTATGGACAAGCAAAGACTGTGGTTGTGATTTAGAGTATGAAGCAACAGAAACTATAACCGCAGAAAAAAACGGTTTTAATTAAATGAAACACCATCGATTAAGGTCGAACGCTTAAGTGCCATTGAAGAAACAAAAGATGGCAACTGAAGCAGCCGCATACGATAATTTCTCACAATCTTACAAAAAGACAGTAAAAAGAGATTATGGGAACCGTTTCAAACCAAACAGGAGCGAGGGGGAACTTGAAAGCAGCACTAGCAGAAGCAACCAGACAGTCCCAACAACAAAAAAAGGAGGGAATCCAACATCCTCACTGTATAACTCAAAGAACATGGAGAGCAAGAGGAAATGCATCTGTTAAAATTCTTAGTCTGTCTTAAAGTAGCAAGTTTTCAAACAAGCCTTGGAATTGCTACAAGAGAAAACATTACAGCAGATGTCTATATTAGGTCTGAGTTTGCAAGTCACTTCACATACCGTCGTCCATAATTTCTGTCAGGACTTCCATAAGGAGAGTAAGGAAGTGACCGCGAGCGTTCCCTTCTAGAGCGGCCACCATAAGGTGATCTTCGAGGTGAGTAATCACGGCCACCTCTGTAAGGGGATCGCCTCGGTGAGCGCCTGTAGCCACCACCTCTGTAGTCATCCCGAAAGCCTCCACGGGCTCTACTACCACGCTCATATCGATAGCCTGCCCAAACAGACAACTCACTACTGAGCTAATATGCTCACAGAGAACAAAAATATCAAAATATCTAACGATGAACTTACTGGACTCCCGCGTGCTCTTCACACCCAGATAATTCCCAGGAGTTGGCGTCCGAGGCCGACGCCTTCTTGACTGAAAGATAAACGAGAAAAAACATGTCACATGCTTTTTCTTAGGAAAGCTCCCACCACTTCAGACAAAGACAATTGATATCAAGAAAGATGTACAGAAAAATCACAGTAGATGTTAGGTAGATAAGAACAATGGGTTGAAAGAGAGTCAGAGACTTAATGAACCTATGTACATGAAAAAGAAAAACCATGCAAAGTAGAACAAAGATTGCAGGTGTCCTCGCACAACTAACAGCTGGATCAAATGAATGCCGATTCCAAGAGCGAGATACCATAGATGCCTGATTAGAGTGTTGTAGAGAAAGTCCGTTGATTAGTTGAGAGAGTTGATGGTGAATGCTGAGGTAGTTTAGTTGGACAATAATTGCTATTTTAGTTGATGAGATGCATGGCAAAAACCATTAGGCTGGCCATTCATCAAGCTGTTTGAGACTTAAGTGCAGATGGATGACTGAACTCATCATCTTGATTGCTGCCAACATAGCTGAAGCAATATCTTCTGAATATAACCAAAAACCTCAACGTCAAAAAAGACGGATAATTAAATGAAAACCCTGTTTCCACTGAAGCAGAAGGTGTTACCTTTTCCACAGTGATGTAACGGCCTTCCAAAATTGACTGGTTTAGATGTTTGATGCACCGATCAGCATCATCAACCTGATCCATCGTCACAAAAGCAAAACCACGTGAAATGCGTGTCCGGGGCTCAACAACTAGACGGCAGCTTGCTACCTGTCAAAATTGCAAAAGTTAACACCATTCGCAAGTATATTAAATTCTAGCGTGTAAGAGCATGTACCAACCTTCCCCTCTTTAGAGAAGTGGGCTTCAAGGTCCCTTTCAGTAACTCTGGTAGACAAGCCAGTCACATAAAGGGTATTCCCAGGATTTGCTGCATCAACATTTTGTCTGCAAGACCACAATGATCTTGATTGGTTTCATTCCGAAAAATGTAAATAAAAAAAAAAAAGAAAAATCAAAAAGTGAGAATTGCTGTTTGATTTCTTACCTGTCGTAACTTCCAGACCTGGATCTAGACCTTGATCTAGACCTCGATCTTGACCTTGAACGTGATCTCGTCCTTGATCTACCCCTCATTCTTCCAGGAGAAGGAGAAGGTGAGTATCTGCATACCAAAAATCAGTAACAAAGCACCAGTACATGAATAGAAAAATGATAGGGACATAGGGTAAAATAAATTTTTTAGATGGCTACAACTCACTTTATATCAGATTCACACAGCCAGATAAAAGCAGATAATTATGAGCATAAAGTAACTAAATAAGTGTTTCTGACAAAATACACAAACATTAGTACCCACATATCGTTCCATGACAAGTAACTAAAGTAGCATATAAGGATATCATTTTGTCTCTCAGGTCTTCAGCCATAGAAGCAGTGACCTACTTAATTGCACTGGAAACTGATCTAAATACATGCTTCTCAATTTATAAATCAAATAAGGTCCATTTGTTAATCATCTTTAATTCCTTTGTTGTCCACCTTAAACTGCCATCAGAAAGGCTAGGAGACAGACAACAAACTGAACACCTCTCAGATAAGACTAAGAAGATGAGTGTTGCAAAATTATACCATATTGTGCATGTAGATCATTTTTACATGGGCCACAAACATGTAGAAATGGATTTAAGTTCATTCTTCTTTTTTAATGGAGCTGGCATAAACTCAATGTTGTACGTATCGTACGATACGACCCCGTATCGTACGATACGTATCGTACCGTTTTCGATTTACGGTACGATACACCCCCCGTATCGTAAAAAGGGGGTGTATCGTACCTGTATCGCACGTATCGTGCGATACAGGTCCCGTATCGTACGATACGGGCAAATTTTCAAAAAGGGGCACCCGAGCGCCCCCTTTTTC
>JAANDH010000384.1:66865-192445 GCA_011799765.1 Nymphaea thermarum
TTTTCTATGAAGAATTTGTTATTTTTAATTTTTTCTGATTTTTTTATAATTTTTTTGATTTTTTTAAAATTTTTTCTGATTTATTAATAATTTTTTTAAAAAATTTACGATACGGTTACGATACGTTACGATACATTACGATACGGCGTATCTTAAAGCCCGAACGATACGCCTTACGATACGCTTTTTACAACATTGAATTAAACTCATAAATTGCAGGATTCGGTTCTTGGAAGGGAGATGATCAGCAAGCAGGAACTAAGAATAAAATATCGGTCA
Organism: Nymphaea thermarum; assembly: GCA_011799765.1. Lineage (NCBI taxonomy): Eukaryota > Viridiplantae > Streptophyta > Magnoliopsida > Nymphaeales > Nymphaeaceae > Nymphaea > Nymphaea thermarum. The sequence continues at coordinate 67,145 of JAANDH010000384.1, forward strand.
GACACAAAGTGTGCAACACAGTACAAGCATATGGCAAGTTATCCTTACAAGAACATTTTTCCAAAATAAATTATAAAGAAAATACTAAAGTTCCAACACACACGCAAATGAATTCAAATTACATAAGACACGGACATAAAGACATCTATACAAATAAAACAAATTCGACTATATAAGCCACTGAATCCAAAGCCTGCAATAATTCCCACGCATATCGAAAAACATGATCGAGATAAGAATTAAGGAAAAAAATGGAGAGTCATAACATGCCCATAACTAGATCAAAGGAATCCCACCCTTCAAATTTCCTCGAATTACAGACAAATTTAAAAACAACATAATCCAAAATAACCTAATGCTAAAAGTTTTAACGGGGACACGGTTTAACTCATAGGAATGACAAATGAATGAGAAACTATCTCATGCACCAGCCGATACGATGGAAATGATATCTCCAACAGGACACTTCGTTTGATTTCCGTAGCACTTGCCACTCCATAAAACAAGTTCAACCCAATCGCAAATGTTAAATCATCAACAAAATGCAGAGGGAGGGAGGGAGGACAAATGTCACTTCCTCCAACACAAGCAGGAAACATTGCAATCCATCGAGGCAAGAATCCAACGCGAAAGACGAACTAGTCGACCAAAGCCGCAACAAAAAAGATATGATGACACACAGAAAGAAACATTTATGGCCTTGCTTTCTGCAGACTCGATCGAGATCCTGAAAGACAACTTCCACAGGCTACAAGCAGATGCCCAGGTAATAAACAAAAGATAATCACACTTGTAGACAAAATCGACAGATCAATAAACGAAAAACATGACCCTTGCCAACAAATTTCGTGTACCATATAATTCGAAGAAAAGAACAAGAACACCACCAAAGACAGGTCAGCGAGAGAGAGAGAGATAGAGAGAGAGAGAGAGAGAGAGAGAGAGGGACCTTCTGCCGGAATCGTCAGGGCCTCCTGCTCCTCCCATTCTAGCGTTGCGAAAACGAGAGCGCGAGCGATAGCGTTGCGAAAACGAGAGGGCGAGCGATAGAGAGAGCGAGAGAGAGAAGAACAAAGGGCTCAAAGAAACCCTAGTTTTCAGAAGAGGACAGTTCTCTGCGTTTTATAGAACTCGGGGCCAGTTTATGAAAGCGGTTCTGATATGGATCCTAAGAAGATTGACCCGGTAAATGGATCAGATATTCGAAACCAGGGAGGCCGGTTACGGGTTCGGTCCCGCTCGAATATGGTCCGGACCCAGATGTACGTTCAGTTCATGTCACGTGTATTTATGTTTCCCCATGGGACGAATAAAATGGATCCGATGGACTTGGACAATCTTGGTTCCGAATATATTTCATCGTCTGGATCCCAGCAGAATCATCTGCGTTATTTTGAAGCCCATCATGCCTCTCGAATCTGGATCTTACGGAAGATCTTTTCCGAGGAAACCGTTCACAAAGCGTGAAATTTATGTTTTTCTTCCATGTTTTCTTTATTTTTATATCTATTTCAAATCTAGTAGCGTGAATAGGATGGGTATTTTATTTCACCGTTTAATGAGAGAGCCGAAGCTTCTACCCTTCTTTCATAACGATAACACCTTCGTTATGCTTCAACTTGCATAAAGCAAATGCCTATCAACCGTGCTCTGGCTGTTGTGTCAAACTCTTCTAAAATACTCTTGACACTGTCGGGGGTATAGGAAAATAAATGGAAAGAGAGAGAGAAACATGTATTCTAATCTATGTAGTTTTTTTTTTTTTTGTTAAACCCCATTTAGGTACCAACGAACTTGTAAATATATTCCTTAGGTGCTTATATACCAGATACATATTTTTGAATCGAAACAGTTTACTGAAAATCTATGATTTATTCACTACCAAGTTCTAGGTGCAACCAGACTAGTTGATTCTTTCAATCTTAAGGAAATGCATATGGGTGACAGATAGCTACTAAGGAAAATATTTTTCTGCTACCATTCTCGAGGAGGTCCGACCAGCAGTGTGGACAGGCGCATTTCTCATGTATACATGCTTGAAAGTATTAATGCTTAATGCCAAACATGCAGGTGGATATTTGATAAAAATTCATCTCCATATACATGTAAAGTGATAAGAATGAATAAATATATTACATAATTAATAAATTAATAAGATACAAATATAAGTATTTTTGTAAATATTGTATTACATTATATTGATTTATATTTGCAACCTTCGTAACCCCTGTTGTTATGCCCCATTTTAGGCCATCAGGCCATTCAAAAGAGCCGAGTTGGAAGTACTTAATCTTCTAGTTAAACCATCAGATTTGTAGATTTTGTTTGAGTCTCTATTGTTGCTCTTACGCGTGCAATTGAAGGGAAGCCTTTCGACCGAAAATATATTAATGTATTTATTGCCCAGTTTTAGTACAACGGGTTATTTTTCCCACATGTTTAAAGAAATAATATTGGCATTAAAAAAGGCCAATCTCGCCCGTTTTCTCAAGCAACTGATAACTAATATCTACCTTTGATTGCTAGGCCTCACCTCCGATTATGTGTTCTGCCAGGGTCCTAAGAAAGGTAAAGAAGCAGAGAAAAACTTTTCACCATAAGGTGAAAATTTACCCCCTCTACCTCTACACCTTCAAAACAACAAAAACAGGTGTAGTTTTTTCAGAAAAATTTCACATGCCCTGTAACTGCAAAGGGAGATTCTTCAGAAAAGGAGAAAAGGAAAACGTCCGCCCTTTCAAAGTCTGATGACAATCTTTCCAAGATCATTTACCCAACATACAACTTTTTCCATGCTACCAAGTTCCTGCCTGTGAAGAAAAACAGGATAAAAACCATGCTGGAACCAAGAAAAGAACTGCCATACACATCTTCAACGTAGTAGTGGTTCACTGGTTTGTTATAAATGATCTTATCAAAACACATACCAGTTCAAGGAGACCAACAATTGATCGCTCTACCATCAGGTCCTATTTGTTCAGTCAATATTGACAGAAGAAAGACGGGTCACGGCTTTTGTACAAAACCGTTTGCAGTTCAGACTTCATGTCTTGAGAAAATGTCTTCTACTGTTCTACAGAGCATTGCCCCCTACTTGACCAAGTAACTAAACCCAAGCACATAGCGATGGAGCCCCTACTGGACGGCACCCACAGACAACGGAAGTAAATGGACCAGTTGGTTACAAATGATGATCATTACATTGAGAAGGCAGTTGGCGGTAGACTAGCATTGGATAGGAAACCACGAACAGCAGTACCAATGGAACTCTCATTGCAGACAAATGTCAGTTTCCAATATTGAGATTTTTATGTTACATTAAACTGCGAAGCAAAAAATGCAGGCCACCAAAGAAAGAAATTTGCACTATCCTGTATCGAAAACCTACTGAACAAAGGCACTAGAAGTGTCGTTTCCCAGACAATCTTAACCTGTGCCATGGCGGATAAGGAGAGAATCGGTCAATAACTCACATGGTAGCCATGGGAGCTGCACGAACTTATCATGATGCAGAGTATTCATCTTCCACTTCTCCCTCCACATTTTGAAGAACGCCATTTGGTGCTATGGGAGAATGTAATTCCTTCATATTTTGCTCCAACCATCCCAACATGGCGTAAATACTATTCAGTAGAGGGTGAGTATGGTCATATGAGCCGAAAGCATGAGTCTGGCGTTCAATTTCAATCATGCTACAGCCTAGTGGCTTCCTTACCCTGCCTTCCCTCATCACTCTCCTTACCTTGGCTACATCCTCCCATCTTCTACCAGCAGCATAAATATTTGCTAGAAGGACATAGCGGCCAGCATCTGTGCTCTCAAGGACAAACAGTTCTTTTGCTGCTGCTTCTGCTAGATCTATCCTATTGTGTATTCGGCATGCACCAAGCAAGGCTCCCCACACTTCAGGCCCTGGCTCAAGTGACATGCCTCTGATAAAGCTCATGGCTTCTTCAAGTTTACCAGCTCGGCCCAGCATATCTACCACGCAAGCACAATGCTCCTCAGTAGGTAGAATCCCAAAATGGTTCTGCATCATGTCAAAGTAATGCCATGCTCGTGCTCGGCAACCTGCATGACTGCATGCAGATAGCACATACACAAATGTGACATCATCTGGAGCCACACCTGTTTCAAGCATCTGAGAGAATAATTCCAAGGCTTCCCAAGCACCCCCATGAAAGCCGTAACTACCGATGATTGAATTCCACAGCACCACATTCCTTTTTGGTATCATGTCAAACACTCGTCGAGCAACTTGAAGGCATCCACACTTCGAATACATCATGATCAGTGCGCTACCCAATACCATGTCTATCTCCAATTGGTTCTTGATCAAGTATGTGTGGATCCACAACCCATGCTGCAGCGCTGCCAATCGACCACAAGCAGGAAGTATGGAAAGCATGGTGATCAAATCCGGCTTTCCAGGGAATTCTGTCAGCATCCTGTGGAACAGCATCAAGGCCCCCTTCCAACAATCATTTTGAGTGTAGCCCATGATCATGGAGTTCCAACTAATTATGTCTCTTGCAAAGATTCTATCAAACACCTTACAAGCTGCTTTGATCTCACTGCACCTGCTGTATGCTGAAATAAGGCTGTTGCAAACAAAAACGTTATCCTGAATCCCAGCTTTCAAGATATCAGCATGGATCTCTTTAGTCGTTCTACCATCACCCATTGCAGCACAAGCCTTGAGGACAAAAGGAAATGTATATATATTTGGCTTAATGCATGTCCGCATCTGCTGAAACAAACTAACAGCTTCACCATGTGGACCCATTGTTCCATAAGCCTGAATCATAACGTTCCACAGAAGAACATCCCTCTCTTTTGTGCATTCAAAGACCAAGCGACCATCATTCACATTAGCCCCCTTGTCCATATAGCAGCTTACCAGCTTTGCAGCAAGAAGTGGGTTCTGCTGGTAACAATTGGTTATGATCAATCCATGAGTCACCTTCAACTGCTGAATATCTCTACAACTTTGTAACCGACGCATGCAGTCAAAGGAGTTTAAACAGTAAGGTATGTTTCTGCTGTCGTGAAAAAACCTATTCAGAACTCTGTCATAAGCATATCCAACTTCAAACCTAAGCTGAAACAGTTTCCTGTAAAGCAACATATCTTAAATAAAAAGTCGCCTGTAGATAGCCTTTAAGAGAAACAGATTCACTTGGATTTATTTGCAATAAAAACTTATGTACAATTTTATTGGTTTTTGTATTTCGGATGATGGAGGATTTCTGTAAGACTAAATTAACTAACTACACAATCACCAGGACTGTTCTCAGCATCACCATCGTCTGATGAACCATCCCCATCCGTGAAACTCATCACATACTCCACAATTTCCAGATTGTCATCCTCTCCAGCATTGTGCTGTCTTTCTGCATTTGATCTTGAGAGGATGTGCATCATCAAATCATTGGGAGTAAAAAAACGAGACCAGCGGCTCCTCCGGTCAGATTTTACCTGGTCACAGGACAAGATGCCAAAAACCATGCATCAGCCATCAAGAAAAAAAAGAAAACCAGATTACAGGCTTCAACACTTAGCTTTAAGAAATGTAATAAGTCATACAGAGTCATCACTTTAATAAGCCATAAGAACATCTATAACCACTGAACTTCTTAGGGTCATGAACATCTATGGCAAGATAGCAATGGGAACATAGAAATAACAGCAGAAAATTTTGACAACACAATGTTATGAGCAGCCTGTCAGAGGTCACAAACCTCCTCAATAGTTGTAGGCAGAGGAACAGGTTCACTTGCTTTTGGAGTCCAGATTTTGATATTATTTTCAATTCCACTAGTAGCAAGCACAGTAGCATGAGGGTGAGGTTCAACACAGTTCACAACATCCTTATCCCCTTCCATAACACGGACAATCTGACTGTCTTTTTTCCTCCAGATGAAAATCCGTCCACAATCAGAACCACTGGTAACATACTCACAGTTAGGCCCAAAAAAGTTCACACCCTTCACAGTATCAGCATTGCGGTGGCCCTTATAAACCTGCGGTCCTTCTGATCCCTCACAAACATCCTTAGAGGATGATGATTGTGGATCAGAGCCCAACCCCGTTCCTTTGGGAAATAGATAGATTAGTTCATCATTGTAGGACAATAGCAGCTCACTATGATCAGAGAAGGCCAGACCTGTTATACCAACATCATCATTTCCTATAAGATGCGTAGGACAAAAACAATCAGTGGGCTGGATCTCATCAGTTGATCCCTCCCACTTGTACTTTCGAACATCATACAGCCGAGCATATACATCAGATCCACCAATTGCAAAAAGATTAGGATTTCTTGGGTCTATGGCAATAGCATTCAGGGCAACAATTGGCATATATGTTGACCTCCCATTAAAGCTTTTGCAGGTGACGAGCTTTGTAGCAGTGTGTGTTCTTAAATCAAACTGCAATGATGACCCTGTTAGAAGGACAAGAGCTTATATCGGCGAAGGAATAACCAAAAAAAAAAATCCACTCACATGTTGGACAACTCCATCTTCACCACAAGTATAGAAGATGTGGGGGCTGCCAGGTTCAATAGCCAGCTTATGAGCACGGCCTCGATGCCTACTCAGTTTTATTGTATCAACCTGGCCACCTTCTCGTATTTGAGCATGCCTCACCTATTCGAAACAAGTAAAACATTTACTTTCCTATTTCAAACGAACTGAGGAGACAGACACAAAGGAACTGTCACTGACACCTTATACTGTTATAAACAATAATAGTAACATAATCAAGATAGAAACCTGTCCATCTGCCGCACAGGTTACAATACTAAGATCATCTGCAAATGGCATAATTTTAGCTTGGAAGACATTGTTAGAATGACCAGAATGGAATGACAACTTGACATGCTGAGCATCCCAATCCCAGAGCACAACTGATCTGTCATCTGAACCTGAAACCAGGATGTCTCCAGCCGCATTGAAGCTGACAGTGTTTACACAACCTCTGTGCTTCTCAAGTTTGGCATGAACATCAAGTCTCCGCACAAGATCCTAGACAAAGATGCCACACCCATATCTGAGAGCAATAAAAAATCTAACGTACGATTGAAGATGTCAACTTATGCATGACTGTCACTGCAATTTTCTCATGCATAAACGTTAAACATAGAAAATGACTGCAACTAAATCTATAATCAGAACTCAAAAAAGAATGATAATGCCAGTAGGGAATTCATGGTTGTAGGCTTGTAGCTCTTTACAACAGCAACCACAAAATCACTTGAAAAAGGTTTTGTTGGAACAAGAACTGGCTTCCATGACTAAAACTACACCAAGGTGGTTGCTATAATGGATTTAAACCATAAAGGTCTTCTAGCAATTCATGAACCTAAAGCCTTAAACTCATCCACAAAAGGAGAAAAATAAAACATCAGCATCAGCATAATGTCCAGCTGGCTGGCCATATTGAATTAACTTACTTGCAGGTTTTTACTAGAAGGAACCAGACAGTGGGAACCAAAATTAAATAAGAAAGCAGAATTAGTAGCAAATAATTCATAGGAATACTGCTACATGAATTAACTGATATTCAATTATGAACTGCCTAATATGTGCACAAAAACTGACACCAAAACTGGAAAATGCCAAAGCAACATCCAGATAGAAAAGGCTAAACTATTGCAACATGCAATATACACAGTTCAATATTAAGATATTATTCAAGCACGTGGCCATGATACTGCAGTAACTGCTTTCAGTTTATTTGTTAGGCTTTCATGGTCACCATCATAAGCAAAACTGACCAATGAGAATTTCCACCTAGTTACCTGCACATAAAAGCCAAAACAGTCTTCCTGCATGCCCAGAATTGGGTTTTGAGCAATTTTCAACTGTTAGTAACCCCTCAATAGAGAACTTCAAGCTTCCATGCTTGCTTGACCATTTTGACTTTCAGATAACGTTCATAATTAGTGAGTGAAGCATTTCTGCAGCAACAACTAAGTCTACCAGCATAACAAAAACTGCAGAGGCATGTGAATATCCCATACAACTGTGTAACTAACAGAAGTATGCAACTTATCACAGGCAGCAATATGGTGCTAAATATTCTAATAAGCCATAGAGTTCCCTAGTGAAGAACTTGGAAGCAGGTAGCATTTCTTTTCACTTCTTGCAGATGGCACAAGACAGCAGATTTAATATAAAGACATGGGAATGCAAGATCAAGCATGAGATTGCTTCAACTGCAAACATGATCTGTTACAGAAAACAACCTTGCTATTGCATCAAGGGCAGATACATGCCTGTGTTATAGGGTAACACACATTTCAACCTTAGATTTATCTATCTAAGGCAATATAAAGAATTTTCCAAGAGAGTTAGCTTTTATACAATACATCCATGATAAAAGAAATTTAATCGCCATCAAGAGTTCACTGATCATATAAATATCAAACTTAAACAGAAGTACAATGTATAAAACTGGACGCATCAAGTTCACTATTAAGATCAACAACCAGGATTAAAGCTAGATGGTTTGCAAGAATTATAGAGAATTGAAGATCAAATCAGATGATAACCTTAAGGACCACAGTTCAACCTCTACAGAGATGGCCGCTTCAATCACAACACTTAAGCAGACTGGCCTCTAAAATTTCACTCTCATTCAGTTCCCTTATCAAAGTCCATGCTAGAGAAGCAAGAAAAATAAATAAACAGAGATACTTTACTGCTCCTTGGCACAGGAAGCAAGGAGCAAGAGATAGTGCTCTTGCATGGCGATACAGCAACCATATGTTATTGAATAAGAACTCAAACACAATAAGAGGCCTCAAAGTCATAGCAGGCAATAACCTTATCCCAACTTGTTAAAACAGTGTTTCAGAAGAAGCTCATTAATAGAATGTCTTGAGAATCTGATCAACAAACACAAAGGGAGAAGGATTATGAGGAAGTTAACTAACACTCTTCTACTTGAAGCACAGATTAGCAGAAACCAGAGAAACGAGTACTTTTCCCCAAACGCTCATCAACACGCTAGAAGAATCGACGAAATCAACACCCTAGAAGAATCGACGAACACAGGAAGTTCATCAACCAAAAAAAAAGAAGAACTTGCTTATGAATAATAAAGCAAACCATTATAGCCCAACCGATACAAAGATCTCAAATGTCAGAGGAATATCAATTTCGGATAAATCAAGCAACAGATACGCCGTCCCCATGAAAAATAACACGGCATTAGGCCCCGATGCCGACATCAGACAGTCACCTATCTATAAGTTTCTAGATGAACCAATTGAAAGACAGAGAAGACTAAAGCCATAACAGCACAAATACATAGGTTGGTCGATGTCTATGATAACAAATAAGATGGGGCACGATGGTGTATCCATGGTGAAGTTAGCATAGAAGCAGGTAAACAGAAAGCACAATAATGAAAAGAAAAGGGCGAAAAAAATTATATACCTCCGAGCCAGCAATCCGGTGTGCAAAGACTCTAGGATAAACTTCGCCCACCTCACGCTGCCATATCTCATGAATATCCTTCTTGGCTTTCTTCGCAATCGGCCTCATGTTCCACTACAGAAACGCAAAAGAAGGAAAAGGAAATCAGATTGGTCTGCAGTAAGCTTTGCAACAAACAAACACCAAACCAAAATGAAACCCAACATAGGAAAACGGGTTTCTTCTCCTATCTTTCTAGAAAGAAAAGCCAATAAAATCACAAACCCAAACCTCAGAAATCCTCCAGAAGCATGTGATTTTGAGAGAAAAAGGAGTCCCCAATTGTTGAATGAGCCTTATAAGGCAGGCAGGCAGCACATGGCCCTCCTTCGTAGCTGTAGCCCACGTTCAGAAGACGCAGAATATGAGATCGAATGACCAAAAACAAATATCTACCTATATATTATTTCCTTGTTATGTCACTAGCCTTGGAAAGACATCTGATGGCTCATTACCAAGGCCAGGGGCACCTGTGGCGGTTCCTCCGCATACCCAACAATACAACCTCCAGTTTAAGATTTTAGACTATTTTACTCCTAACAAGAATTTGAAATCTTTTATTTGAAATATGCATGAATTATATCATAAGTTTACAAGTTCTGCATCTTCAATTCTATCAATTCATAAATTCTTGGCATATTTGAGATTTTAAGTTCCTGACTTTTCGGTATGTAATTGGCTAAAACCATGTATCTAAGATGGTCCGGCATAAGGTTAAACTTGAATATAAGGAGGGGGATCAGATGTTTTCAGGTATATGTTGGAAACACGGAGTAGGCAGCAACCTTCTCAATGCAATGTTATATGAAAACTCCTCATTGTTCATAATCCGTAAGTGTCTGATTGCCTCAAACTTATTCGATATGAAATTAATCCTCTAAAATTTGGACCATGGATTTAAGATCGGCCTTTTCCGTCTTGGTCTTAGATCAACCCCTTTGATGGCGGGGACTAGAACCCTCCCGAGGGTAAATGTAAATTTCGGTGACATCCTAATTTTTTGTTCTGTTTTGCTCTCATAAAGGTCGAAAGCCTATCCTCCACAGTGTTTTGTGATAAGGTGAAAGTGAAGTGCTAAGTGTCGCCCATGCATGCTATGACCCTATGAGTGGGCCAAACTGTCAAGAGAGCGACAGTCTCTCGACCCGAGTTTCTTCCACTAAGTAATGCAGGGAAAGCCTTAACTATGATACCAACCCAAAATGTATCCGTCTCCTGCGTGGTGGATCGTATCCTCTCCATCTTAAAATGGGCAACGAACAAAAACTGGTAGTAAGACTTATATATATATATATATATATATATATATATATATATATATATATATATATATATATATATATATATATATATATATATATATAGAGAGAGAGAGAGAGAGAGAGAGATTTATGTTTTTGTAAAGGTTGATTAATCCTCCATAATTTGGTGATGCTTTTGGCAGTCAATATGATATTATGTACCCTAAGGAGCATAAAGTAGCTGGTTGGGTTGAGGAGTCGATAAGAGTTTGGTCAGCATTTTGATTTCTGTAGGGATTACTTCTTTGAACTATAAAAGGTGGTTGGTGTTACTCTTATAACGACCCGACCTACACCCGGACTCAAGTCCATGGTCCAGCATAACCCATCCACCCCCTAGCAGTTTCAGTTTCAGTCCAAACAAAACTAGGAATTAAGACAACCAATTATTTAAACAATCTCATTTATAAACACTTAAGATCTTTTACAATCTTCAACAAGGGGGGCTAGACTTTTACTGTATTACAATCTACCTATTTCAAGGCACACACGTTTGTGCATGTGGGACCGTAGGTCTAAGTGTTGAACCATCTCTGATAATACTACTACAAAGACCCGATTCATCCTCCGGCTAAGGTCCCTCGCCCGATGGATCCCAACCCCAATTCTAGCAGTTTCAATAGAAAGCAGAACAATCAACCATTTTAATAACCACATTTATAAGCTCTTGAAGATAATTCACAATCTTCAATATGGGGTTAAACTTTTGGGGTATAACGACTCTCGAGTTGAAAGGAATAACTGTAAGTTAACAAACCCCAGGAGAAGGGAGAAGAGATGGGGGAGGGGGGCTTTGGCCTTTCGAGTGGTGGGCTTCCCTTCTTCTTACATGAATTTTATGCCACTTGCTTTACGGCCCAAATAATGTGCCAAAGATAAGGAAACTGTCTTTGCAAATGGAATCAAGTGCTTTTGCATGTTCAAGAAGGGGCATTGGGACCAAGCAGTGGCGTAGCCACATGTGGGCTGGTGGGCAATTGCCCACACCAACTCTTTAAAGTTCCTTTATTTTTATATTGAGAAATTTAATATTTGTTTTTATACAAATATAGGTGCCCCCCGGATATAAAATGTTTATAAACAGGTGCCCCTCCAACTAATTTTTCTAGCTCTGTCACTCAGACCAAGTTCATTTAAGCATATGAATGCTCCTTCCAATTGTGATGGGAAGCTACCACCAAACATGGGCTTCAAGTGGATCTTTGTTTTTTCTTTTCACATAATCAAACGCCTTATCAATTCAAACTCTTTAAAGCGAAACCTTGCAGAGTCTGAAATAACTTGAAGACAGTTTCCTAACTTGGCGCTGGTGGTTGAAAGATAGGTGCATAAAGAATTGAATTCAACTTGTCTCTTAAACGAGTCAAGTTTGAGTCACCAGATGAGCTCATTTCTTTAATGAGTTGAGCCCGAGTTAGTCGAGCTCAGCTCATTTGGGCTGAGTACTCGTTTAAAACATGTATGTGTTAATATTTTTATTATTATTACAAATCATATCATAAGCTAGCTTTTTAATGGTCAGTGTTTCAAGTCGTCATCTTGGCCTTTTACATTAAAATAAAAAGCCTTTTTGATGCTTAACTCGAGCTTAGCTGAGCCGAGCTCGAGTAAGACAAGTCCAGCTTGACTCAAGCTCAAGCCAATCCTTTCAGACTTGAGCCAAGCCTAAGCTTGGCCCGACTCGACACCTCTAGGTTGAACACCATCTTGTTGCTTGCTTGGTAAGTGGCTTGCTGTCGAAGGCGTTCAACTAGGGTTACCTTGTAGTAGGACAAGTTTATTATAGAAATGTAGATTCTTATATAGATGTCTTCTTATCAAAGTTATGTTTTTCATTATTTTTCAAACTCATCTCCCACTTATACGTGAATGACAAATTCATTCATTGCATTTCAGCTTTAGCATATACTTAATTTAATAATGATAACTATGCATGTCAATGGATTTGATCCAGATCAGATATATGACTCAAATTGCTTCAAAAAAAGTCGGATATGAAAAGGCAAAATTAACATCCTACTAAGAAATTGGATTAGATTTGAATTTACGAGATAATTTCAAATAAATATCTGATTGTATTTGGATTCGGATTTGATTTATTTCTAAATAAACACCATTTGATATATCTAATATCCATATATTTTGGGACTCGATTTTCGATATTGCCAAACTTGGTTACATAATTTCATTATACTGACAAATATTTATATAACCATGTGGAACAGCATGAAGTGGTTATGTACAACAAAAAAGGTCATAAAACAATTATTTTTTTATTATTTACGTGTTTGAGAGATTTTTCTTAAAAGTAGAATTATTGTCTCAGCCCTACTTTTATTCCACGCCTTGAAAATGTCGCGTGGTATATGGTTTTATGGATGAGCTAAGATGATGTTGAGAGATTCTTTGTCCAATCTCTGTTTCATATTTTAATACTTCAATTATCAGTGGGATACTTAAAATTGGAACTCATTTGCATAAAATTTGAAATATCCATGAGCATCAATCTTTGTGCATATTTGGATGCAAGAGGTATGGTTTTGCAGCTAGATTACATATAAGTTTTGCATTTTGCGACGTGTTTGATAGCTCGTAAAAAGTACTTCTCAGGTAAAATTTTACCACGATAACCAACATAGTTACGAGAGGAGAATAATTCGAATCCCTTTATACTTTTATATTTTGCTTTCCTATCGTGTTTGCTTCTGGAAAAGGGTGGGAATTGTCCCAAGACAGGGTCGTTTGGTGACTTTTGAGTTTTGAGTGTCAGCTAAGTTTCCTTTTGGTGAAACTCAAAAGAAACATCTCCATATCGATAACTTTTCTTGAATAAGTTACTTGGGCCACAAGGTACGTAGATAGGTGATCTGTTATGTTGTGATAGGAACTTGTGGCCATATTGTGGCCTCCTGAAAATAGCGACAATTCACTGTTTGAAAAGAGACCTTCAAGTCCTATGATTTCAAACTTTACTAACGACAATTCACTGTTTGAAAAAGAGACCTTTCAAGTCTTATGATTTCAAGTTTTCTGGTTATATCAATGTCAGTAATGATAGTGGTGCACCTTTTAATTTAGATGTCGACTATTTTGAGATATGGAAAGATAGTATCTACGAGAATCAAATTAGAGACATGCAACAACTAATACTTTTTCTTCTTTTCACAACACTAAAAGCCACATAGACTTTTTAGTTTACCTCTATTTGTGTGCCTCACAAACATAGATGAGTCTGCACTGCTCCGAGATCATTAAGTGAGTGGCAATGAACCAATGGCTCAAACCAAACATGGGGGCAGGTTGAAAAAGCTAGCATTATGATGAGACGGGAAGCCAAGGAGGAGGATCCATTAGTTCTTGCCTTTTTATATGCTCTCAGCTAGGTTGTGTTCTTTGAGACAGCTGCAGCTTTATATTCAAACAGTTGGCATCTTTATGGGGCATATGCCCCACAGTGTTCTCAAAATTAGGTAAACTTGGGTTCAATTATATGAGATAGTTTCATAGGATCTGGGTTACTGCCTCACGATCAATTTAAAATTTGTTAACCATATATTTATTGCCCTAGAAAAAGAAATTCTGACTCCTGTTAGAATGACAATAAGAATACCATAACTATAAAAATATAATGTTGACATTTTTTATAAAATGTGCAATACTTTAGGTTAGCTTAGCAATACTTATTTTAACATAGAGATATCTAGAAATGGGATTTCGACATATTTTAAAACCCAATTAATACGGGGATTCAAACAATATACACCGATGCACGTCGGTCATGCTTAAATTACTTATGTATTAAAAACAAGTTAATATTTTTACATATAGATTGGGGGATTGTCAAGATGAGCAAGTGGAGTATTTCATCCTACTACCCATACCAAAGTAGAAGCCCCCAACCCAACTCATCGTTCCCATAATATATAGTATATAGGGTCTGCTTTAGCTGCCTTGAGGTGCAGTTTCCACTACGCTTCAACTTAGGTGTTATATGGAATTGCTTTTAAAATTCAAAGCAAAAGCTGACCGCCTACTAACCTCTACCCCAACTATTACACCAACCTTTGCTAGGACTTTTAGAAGAAGCTTGATAAAAAAACATTTATGCTTTTTTGAAACATGCCTATTCAATGTAATAACTAAATCTATATTTTTTAAATAAAAACATGTATTAAAAAAAATTATAGAATTCTTCTGATCAACCACTCTCTATAGCTATTTCAATAGGGAAATAATGATGTTGATTCAATGTTATACTTAAAACATCCATAAAAGCTACTTGTAAGTAGATTCCTTGAGTCTCAAGGGGTCTGGCTCATGATGTTGGAGACAGAAAAAATGGAGGGCCTTCAGACTTCATGGTAGACAGCCATGGTAAAAAAATTTGTAGACGCGCACAGTGGGTAGGAAAGCTCAGGCGGCGAATCAAGACAAAAGATTCTGTGGGGTCATAAAAGATCCAGGTTTGCGCGCAGAAGGATGGAAGAGCAGATCTTTTCGCAGGCTCACAGGTCTGTGGTTTGATTTCTCTCTCCCTTTCTATCTCTTTTCCACAGATGGAGTCCCTTGCGGCAACTGTTTCGACCATCCCTCGATCATCGTCGATCTTCAGCCCTCACGTCACCGGAAGAGGATTCGACGCCTTCCTTCGTCCAACTCTCCTCAGCGACTACCAACATCATCGTTCTCGTTTCCCCGTCTACTTCTCGAGCAGGAATTCTTCTTTTTCTGGTATTCTCTTTCTCTCTACCTCTCTCGCGCTCAGACACACGAGTTGAACGAATGACTGATGCCCTTCTTTTGTTTTTCTCCTGATGTTTTAGCAGGCCACCATGGCGGCAATCAGGAGGATCCGTCATCTCCTGCCCCCGATAGCAACGCCATCGTTCCTCTTTTCAGAGATAAAGTCTCCTTCTCCCATCTTTCCAAGGTCTCTCTCTCTCTCTATCTCTCCCCCTCTCACTCTCGGGGGCCCCTGACCTGTTCATCTGCTGTTTTCCTTTTTATCTGCTTTTGAATTGAGATAATTGCCGAAAGCATTTGATCATTTGCAATTGATACAGGACGAAGCGATGGGCTTGGTTCTGAGCGCGGCCGGAAGAGGATGGACGACGGATTCGGGGATGGAAGGCCCGCCGTCCCCAGCGGCCGGCGATCAGTCGGACTCTGTTGCTCAACAGGTCTCCACCTTTCCATGGTCGCTCTTTACTCGATCTCCTCGCCGTCGCATGAGGGTTGCGTTCACCTGCAACGTCTGTGGGCACCGCACCACCCGCGCCATTAATCCCCACGCTTACACGGATGGCACCGTCTTTGTGCAGGTAAATATGCATTTCAGGTCGCACTTTCGGTATGAAATTGGAAGAAGGAAAAATGAAATTTGATGGCTCAATTATGTTGGCAGATTTGCCATCGATTTAAGCAGAATTTGAGAGCAAAATGACACATGGGCTTTTGTTTATGATCAATTTCTGTGGATTAGATTTGTTCTGAAGCGATTGTTTGTGCTTTTCGTCAGTGTGCAGGATGCAACGTCTTCCATAAGCTGGTTGATAACTTAAATCTCTTTCATGAGATAAAAGGTTCCAGGTATCCGAAATTCAGGAAGGAAGATCCCATGGATGATATACCGTTTAGATATTTGGGCCTGGATGACTTTCCAGGCCCGTAGAAGCTAGTTCATGAAAAGTTGGTAGAGAGACGGAGAAAATGACGTGTACAGAATTGCTGTTTACTGTTCATCAAGAGCTACATTAAGTTCTTGAATGTAAGTTGATATATCAAAACTAATGAGAACTATACATAATAACATATGATGTGAAATCTAAAGGATCCTTTTCTTACAACAACTGCACAATTTCTTGTTCCATTTCTTTACTGTTTCCCTTCTTGTTGCGTTATTGAACTGCATTTGTTACTTTAGATGGTTAATTTAGCATAAACAAGTTAAGAACAGTTTCTGAATTTTGGATTTCCATGAATTCGCAGAAGAAGATTGGTTGCACTTGCACCTAGATTTTGTTTATATATAGGTGACTTCTTCTTTGTCTTTGTGGATGACTACCACATTCTTGTACAGTTGGGGGAATTTTCCTGGTGAACTAGGGAGAGCATTAAGGTTCTCAGTTTTCACACAAAACAATTCTAATCAATTCTAATGGAAAACTGAACCATTTGGTGAACAAGATCGTGGTTTCGCTTGTCATTAATAAAAGTTCCAGATCATATAGCTGCATTATCTGTAAGTTCAATATGACAAAATTTTCTCTTCCTTGCAAGATTGGAAGACAAAGAACATGAGCTCAGATGATACAAACGGGCAGCGGTATAATCCTTGCTGTGGCCGCCAATGTGTTCAGCATGATCGACGTTTTGGATCTTAACAAACTTCTGATTCTTGAAACTTGGGCGCCTTCCTAAATCTGGAAAACAGAGGATTGCACGACTACTAAAAGCAGCAATACCAAAATTGGCCTATTACAATCGCATTTGGTGCTTTTGGATTTGATAGATGATTTGATTCAATGTGGACAAAACATATTTATTGTGTTTATTATTCTTTTATATTTTCATTACCTTATCTTTTTGTTTTCTTTCCTTTTTGATTTGCTTGAAAAATGTCTTTTGTTTCATCGAATTTGCAAACTGACTCTGTTTCCGATTGGACTCATCTAATCCTCTCAAACTTTTTGCTGACCGATTCAACTGTGAAGTCTATTTTGAAAACATTGGTATAAGTAGTCCATTTCATATGGTACCGGTACATCTCATTGCAATGGGAGATACATAGAAGAGGTTGAAGAGTTCTTTTATCTTGAGGTTTATAACTGCCTTGGGACAAAGACATCTGTCAACTAGCATCCTCCATTTGCATTAGAGCTAAAAATTTCGAATTGATGACTAAACTTACACTGGTCCGCTAGTCCAATCAACTATGTGCACAGATCAGGCAATGACTTTCTTTGTTCTGCTTTATCAAGGTTTTTGGATTCCTCCCTAGAAGGGGCATTTTTAATATTCAAATTTATTGGTTTCAGATGAAAGGAGCTTCACCTTTATTATAGATAACGTTTTTTTTTTTATTATTACCCAAATGCACAAACGAGGTTTCGGATGGTGGTCACGGAACTTGTTTTTACAAAACGTCGTTCTTGGAAGGGTCATTCAAACACAACCGAAAACGTTGGTTGCTCTTTAAGGAGATTTTGTTTATGGAGGTCTCATTGAGGACCAATGCAGATCAGGACATAAACATGTGCTAAATTTGTTGAAGGCAGATGCATTAGAAAACTCAAGAGTCATTGAAAGAAAGCAAGAGAATCATTGACGGAGGCGTTTGATAGCATGACATAGTTTTCAGACTCCCACTCTAAAAGTATGTGGTACCATGAAAAGAATCAAAAGCAATGCTTCATTTCCCAATGATACATAAGATGACATGATCTCAAATATCATCATATGTCTAGCCAGTATTTATAATTTCTTTTATTTTCACAGGCAAATCTAATACGAAGAATAGTCTTGTCAATAGAAAGAAAAAGAAAAGGGGGTTTTAAAATAAGTCACAAGGAATCATCCATCACGCTTATGTATCACCACACAATCATCAATTGTTTATTTATTTGTTTAAAAAATAATTTGAAAGTAATTCGAAATAATTACGAAACAAAAAATATATACATATCTTTTCAAAACCACCAGTCCAAAGCCATACTGATACGATTGATGTCGGTCAATACGGGGGTCGATACGGAACTGGTCGACACAATAGGCTCGTGGCAGCAATGGACATGATCTCACATGCCATCAGATTGCAACCCTTTTCTATTGAGAAGATTTCAGCAAAAATATCAAATCATTGGCAATAGCGACAAAGACAGACACTAGTTTCAAGTATTATCAGAATCATATTTGCTTTCATGGTTGTTAAAGAGATCCATAAGTTGCTTTCTGTTACATCTGCTGTTAAATGCTTAGGGGCCTTATCATTTTGCCATCTGAAATGAGAAACAAAAAGGTATCCAAGAAGAACATTTAATCTTTTAAATTTTCAAAAACATACCAAAAGTCTGAGAAATGTTTCAAAAATACGCCAAATGTGCCCAAGCAGGTTATACGTTGGAGGGAAGCGTGAAAGCAGCCTAACGCGCAAATTAAGATCCAAATCTGCACCTAATTCTATGACATTACTGAAATGCAAAGAACACACCTAAATAATTGGGATCCATTTTAAAAATATCTAAGCGGTTTGCATCTACTTAAAAACTCAGCTGGTCAAATTATGTTGTTGGGTTTTTGCCTTAATATCTGTTGAGACTCTGAGAGTATTGATATATATAGAAACTTCTTAGGTGCTCTGTCTCTCAGAGAAACATTGCTTCCTGCATCTTCCTTCTATGGTGACCAGTGAATTGACTTTAGGCTGATCAGCTGTAGCCTGTAGTCCTCCTGTATCATAATGGCAAACTTTCCTTCAACTACGGATAGTGGCTTATTTAACTACAAGAGAAGGAAACACCAAATAATTGTATAGTGGGGTCGCCGGCCTGAACCATGTACACAAGCTTCTCTATGTGCAGCTCGTTGAGCCTTCTGAGGCAGTGCCTGTGCCTCAAGGCTCAGGGGAAGGGGGCAATAGGAATGAAACAAAAAATGAGCAGCAATTTATGAGTGAATGCAAAAACCAAGCTTTGCTTGATGGGAAGGGCCTTTACTCGTTGACAATAAGGTTTGGCCATTACCATAAACTTGATCTGACTTGCTAAGAGCTTTTCTTCTGCAAAATTAAGCTTTATCACTTTGAACTTGCCATTAGACTGCTTGCTAATGATATTAAGGCAAACCAATTTTCAGCAACTATTGCCCCAATACAATGCCTTAAGAATATGATTGATTTATGGTCCTTCTGTGGCTGGAAGGACATGAATTCAAGAATGATAGAGTGCTATCTTAATTCACGACTGCACAAGCAGACACTCATGAACCATGATAATTGAAACAAGCCAACTCTCCACTGTTCTATGAAATCACATGAATAAAGACCATAATTTAATTGATAGTCATATACATGGACATCTTTTGTTCTGCTGGCATACATGAACCAAAATAAATCAGCTACTTCTATCAAAACAATATATTGTACATTCATGGACAATATAAAATGAAGCGCCTGATTCAAGTCAATGATCGTCCCAATACAAACCAGGTCGTTGTTGCAAGAGCACCAATGCTTGTGTGTACAAAAAAGCGATCAAGCACAAATCCATATATGGATATTCCCGCAGTATTGTTGGACAAAAAGTCTACTGCTTAATGAAAAACACAAAAAAAAAAGTTTAGAAGGTTGATAGTGCAAGATACCATGAATGTTGAATCTGAAAGTTGCATACCTAATGCAGAACGTCCAGCCCAATCCACCTGAAACTGAGAAAACAAGCGGATTCCATTCTGTATATCCTTTTCAGCTGCTTCATTGATCAATAATGGTTGCAAGTTCCTCATTGCCTCAAGTGTGGCATTTGCATTCATGGAAGATGCAGATTTTAATATGCGGCGATGCAAATGAGCTATTCTAGAAGCTGATCTCAGGCAGAAAATCCATCCAGTTATGTTTACGATATTTACAATCTGAACATCACGAGGTAACAAGTTATCAATAGCACATTCAGGGATCTCATACACAGCATTTTCCTAATCAATTACTTTACATCAGCAAATCCCCAAGGAAGAAAGTACTACTGTATTAAAATGTTAAACGGACACCAATAACCTTCTAACAAATGATAACTGACAATAAATGAAATCTCCAGGTAGAGAACAGAAAATTAAACTTTTTTTTTTTACCTGGATGGGTCAGACAGCGACATGGGAGCTAAGTGTTTACTAGGCTCCGTCTTACATAACAATCGATGTAAGTGGTGCAAGCACCCCTTCCCTTACCAGCATAAACCCTGAAGGACTGGATCATATTGATGGACAATTGTCATTGATCTTCATTCTTTGTGTGATGGTCAGCACTAATGGCATACAATTCAGTCAGACAGCCGAGGAGACCAAAGAGAATAACCTGAGACTGGAACCAAACTACGTCCCTGTCATCCAGTGGATCGCTCGCCTACGGAACTCCGAGAATTGGACTATCCCTCCAACCCCTACTTACCCATACTTCCTACTCGTTATGCCTATGGTTCCCTGCCCGGAGCGAGCCCCCCAGAGAGGCAAGTGAAGTTGGTGAGCCGTATGATGGGCAACTATCTCCTGCGGTTCGGAGAGGACTCAACTCTCTGATAACAACTGTACGGATGGATTGGTCGGGAGCCGTTCCCCTAACCTTCACTCAAGAGTTTGAAAGGCACCACCACTAACGTGAGGGCGGAGGACTTTCTTTTCGGTCAGTCGCCTCACATACTTCCACGTAGTTAACTGCTCGGGCAAGGAAAATCACCTTGTTGAAGATCTGGTGGTGCTACCCGAAGACTTGAATGAATAGCCATCGCTGTTAAGAACCACCGAGCACCTCAAAAGGTACCTTTGGTCAAGTGGTCAAGCAATCACCGCAATTCCAATGTTCAAGAAAAAAAAACACTAAACGCCATCTTCCTTTACCTTGTAAGCATGCAGTAGGCTTGAGGCTCCGCCCTAGTTGACCTCAACACAAAAGAAAGTTGACCCCAGGTATTGAACTCTAAACTGCTATCTGTTTGGAGGTTTTAAGTCAATGCACCTAGTCCAATGTGTGAAACCCTTATGGGCATAGAGATTCACAACAAACTGATAGTAGTATTACGAAAAGCTTCCAGCAATCTTATTACTATTGAGACTTTCATAACAAGCACTAGTTCATGAATCTTTGTTTTGTTACTTTCTAGATCAATTGTTCAACTCATGCTATTTAAAAAAAAATATATGTGATATTGCTAATCGAAATTAATACAGAAAATCTGAACCGCCCAATTGAACAAACCTCGAGCTGGGATCAGGAACATTAGAACATAACTATTCTATGATGCTTATCAGATCCAAAGTTTAATTTGAAGCATCTTTGCTGATATTTTGGGATGCCAACATATAGGGTACTAGGAAGTTGGAAATGAATTGACATATTTTGTTGAACAGTTAGCAACCTAACCCGTGGAAGAAATTGTCTTTTCAACCATGTACATCCCCTCTGTGGGCACTTTTTCCACATACAAGATTGTTCCCTTAATTTAATCTGGCAATCAGATAATTTGGTGAAAGAAAAAATTCCAGCTATGGTAAGTAATTCTATAGAAAGGAAGCCTGAAGATCAATCCTAATGAGGCAGGAACAAGTTAGGATTCAAATAAATACAATATACTAAGTTTTCTGAGAGTACAAGTAGGCTCTCCCTTGGGATGACCTTTTCCTGGGGGTATTGCTAAATGAAAATGCCCCAGAAACACCAAAATCAAGAAACAACTATTTTGCTAAAAAATATTCTTGACACATTGAGCACAACAAGAGCTCTAATAAAAGTAAAGAACTTCATAGAACAAGAAATGCTAGACACAGGACAAAGCCAAACTAAGGATACAGGACGATGAAGAGCCCAGGTTGAAATTCGTTGGGAATTATAAGAATCAGTTTTGAAGGATCAAATAAGCACAGAAGCCCGCCAGGACTTATGCCTATGAAAATATAGAGGCCAGGTGGTTCATGGAGTGAGGCTGAAGAAAAATAGGGTTCTTTAGTGATAAGTAGCCAACTACATTGGGCATGCAAACCTAATTTACATGAATATTGACCAATGAGTAAGCCAATACCAAATGCAGCTCCCAAGTTTCACTTGTTTGAATGAAGTATCAGTTTGTTCCTAGCACTAACTTCTATCATTTTATTCTTTCTTCTTTTGTTCATATTCTTTCAAACTAATCTTTTGAAATCAAGAAAAATACTCAGGAGACAGATAAACAGATTCAGAGCATGTACACTTATACTGATAGACTGGTACAAACAATGCAATAAAGAAGGCACTTTGGTATAAAACAACAACTAAGCTTGTATTTTCTACTTAGAATATTTCTGTAATTTATGAGACACTCTTCCATAGTACAACAAGAGAACATCCAGAGCTACATCCACTGCTGAAAGAAAGGACTTGTTGAATGGGTAGATTTTCCCTTGGTTTCTAACAATTTCTTGTGTTGCCACCATTTTTGTCAGCTATTCATGATTCAGGAAATAGCAGGACAATACAAGGCATGTTCATACTTGAAAAGTTTGCACCGAGGGAGGCACTAAGCAGATTGAAGCACAAAGAAGCATGTCAAGTGAAAGTCGCAGCAACATAAAACCTAGATGACAAAACAAATACAAATTTGAATCTAAGTGCATGTAGCTCTTGAGAACTGAACATCAAATTCTTACACCATAAAGGTTTTGGATCTTCAATCAAATAAAAACAACTTATAACTGATTTAAAAAAAAAAGATACCGTTTGAGAATTCAACAGGTAAAACTACAGAAATGAATAGCATGCAAAACGTTAAGGTTGCTGTCTTAAATATCACATTTTGTGTAAGAAATCTGTCCTACCCACCACATTAAACTGACTCAGATTCTACTACCAGATTATGCATCGAACAGTGTCCACTTAGATCAAGTGGCTTAGACAATCAATATTTTGCAAGCAAATAATTAAGCAATCTCATACTCACCATCAAATCACCAGAAAGCAAAATTCCGGTTCCAGTTCTGACATCATCTACTATCTCGTATAATGAAGCCAAGAAACCACATACTGAAATACCGCCAGTCATAGCTAAAAAGAACCTGAAACGGCGACTTGTAGCCTTCAGGCATTTCAGAACCGTCTTGTAAGCGTTGAAGTAGTACCCAATATCAAGTCCTCTTCGAAGTAGATCGCTATACAGTTTCATCTTTGTCTCCTTCAAATAGACACGAAGTGTGTAATAAATATTTAGCTTGGCAAACTACCGTTAGCAATATGATTATCATTTCTTAATGTTCCTGACAAAGTGCAGTGCGAAATTCACCTGTAAGACACATGCTTCCCCAAAGAGCGTACAGGTATACAAGTATGTCCCTGTTCCGAAACACCATGACAAACATAGAGTAACAGCAATAATGATGGTGTCAAGTGTCTTGTTCTTGAACCCAAATGGCAGGGGTTCCAAACTAACAGTAAGATAAAGCCACAGTTTGTGTGCCACATAAGCACATAATAAGGGAAGAAAGAGTTTGATAAGTTGAATGCGGCAGGTCTGCATGATAAACAAGCTTGTCATGTAAAAAGAAATTACAAAATCAAGTTATCTTGTAAGAGAATACAAATACAATTCTTGCTCATGCTGTGCTTCATAAATCAGTAATCATCAATTGGATGTGCAATAAAGCAGCTCCTATTTCATGTAAAAGATAAGGAAACAATAAGCAAAAAAAAAAGATACCTTCATGATTGATTTGTGCTTTTCTTCCATTTCCCGAGTCTCTTCAGTGAGGAAAAGGATACCTTCTGTACCATGTTTCCAAACAATATGGCACAAGCATATGAACGATATAGATGAAATCAAAAATCGAAGCAAAATTACCAGGGGTTGGAAAACAAGCTGCAATCAAGAAGATTGGTTCACATAAGGAGCTAGACATGGAAAGATAATCAGTGTATGGAAAGCTTATAAAATCTTCTGTAAAATTTCCAAACAAGATATAGATACTGGTAATATTGTCAAAAACAAAGTGTATATAAGAGAAATCCTGGAAGATAGCAGCGTTCTTTATATCTGTTCGTTTTAATTTCCCCTTCTGCAGAGAAGTGGTAGTTGTCATATACCTGTTTTGGAACATGCATGCATGTTAATGCTTGGATGTGCACACAGAAAAAGTAGTTGCTCTTATTTTTCAGTAATGTAAACAACCGATCATAAACACTTTTTGCCATTTAATAATAAAAGCTTGTCCCACATACTCACTGTTCTATGTGTATTAAAGAAACATCCTAGAACAATTGACATTACATGAATGTCTTCCTTAACAAGAGAATAAAAGGTAAAAGAGCAAGAAAGAACACACAAATAAAGAAACAAATTTGGTGACTGTAGGACAGCAAGGTTGGCTTGAGGATGTAAGACGTGTTGGCAACTTGCATGAAAGATATAGTTGGGTTGTGGAACCCACAAGGGAACACCTTTGTCTACCTGAAATAAGATCCAGTTGGAATTTTGGGCACTCAGAAAGGAAGTTTTCATTCAAGTGCTAAAGAGAATGTACAGATAAAAAACATAATTTTGGGTTTCATCAACATGATAATGTTTTCATTTGAGCATGCTGACTTTGAAAGGGAAGAATGGAAGCCTTTAAGTAGTGCAAATCAACGAGTCTACAATTGCATTTTGACATGCTCTCAGACAGAGTAATAGTGGAGGCCAATTAGTGTTCTCAAATGTAGATAAAAGACTCCCAGTGTGCAGATTCGATGTCTTTCACTTATTTCTCATTTCAAATTTTGCTTTATTCCCCTTTTTGCATTAGATTAGTCATGCAATATATATAATGAAAGCACAAAAAGGAAAACAGGAAAAGAAGAAGTATGTTCTACAAGTCCTGTTGTTGAAAGAGTGAGTGCAGTTAATTTGTGGTGATACCAACTCTCTCCCCCCACACCCTCCTTTCTCTCCACACACTCCCACAAAATCATATACATATAAAGTCCAATACAATACCTAAATTATTGACAACTAGGAGATTGTTTCCTGTCAGGAGAAATATCATTTAAAACAGTCAATGTTTCTTGTGCAACAACGAATGAAAAGAGTTATTGATACCTCTTGGCTAGGATTGCTAGATTTTACAAAGATCAGCCTGAGCACAGGTATCACGAATATCAGTAACACTGCCATAGTGCATAGGAAGATCCTCCAGCATAACTGCTTAAAATCGTTCCACCATGATCTTCTGTCATGTGGAAGTCCTGGCAGCCGCAAAGTAGAAGGATCTCTGGAAACACAACCAAGATTTAGTCACAAAATTTCAATTGCCACTCAAAAACAGAAATATGCAAGTAGGTCTTTCAGTTTATCGGATATTAAAAACTTCGATGTTCCTTTAGGAATCAAGTGAACTGAGGACTGAGTATAGTTCCATTGAATATTAAAAACAATTGAAACATACGTACATTTCAATTGAAAATTAAAAAGAAAGGTGGCAATTTCCTTTACTCTTATATAACAAAAAACCGTATCCGATCTCATCTTTGACTCACCAAGCAGGGGCAAGTTGCTCTTATTCTTAAAAGCTCCAGGAGTCGGACTTGATACCAACAGGCGTGTCAGACAAAGATGACAAGCTGCAAGTCCAATCGATAAATGCACTAAGCAACTAACCACTATGTACCACCACGCTCAAAAAGGTTTGTCTCATCTGGGTGGATGAATTAAAGCCACCTTTCTGTCACCAAGTTGACAAGACGACATAAGTCGACAGCCTCGCAGCACACGAACGTCAACAAACTGACAGAACATCGTGATTGTACAACCCAAAAACTCGAAGCTAGTTGTTCTTCCTGATCGGCAAACAAGAGTGTGGATTCTTTAGCCTATTGCTAAGTCCAACCAACAAGGTAAACTAGATCGTTTTTGCCACATTTTTACGAAAATAGAAGTATCATGGCAACGCAAAAGTTCTGAAACGGAAAAGGAAATGCCAGTGAAATACATAAAAAGGGAGAGATCAGAGACTCAATCAGAATTCAAAAGAAGCTGAAGATTATAATCAGAAACACAGGCAAAGGCTGTAAAGCATTCGATCCGCAGCGGAAGAAACGAAGGTTCTAAATTGTTACCGGAAGTGAACATGGAGTAGAGAATGGGAGAGATCGTTCCCTTCTTCCATTCGCATCTGGCAAAGCGTCCGCAGGAGATAGAAAGGACCAACCAATTTCAATTGAAGGCTTCAGCCAAAGGAAGGATGGCCTGCTGGCATTATCGGGCGCGAACCAACGGACAACTGGGCAGATGGCAGGGCTTGATTTTCGGTCGCAGGACCCACAAGACCTTCCTCTTCTTGACCACCGATTGGATCCCAGAGAAGGAGAGAGCGCTGGCGCACGGGCATATCCCTCCTTTTCATATACTTGTCACTCTCTCTCTCTCTCTCTCTCTCTCCGTGAAGCTTTCTTTCTTTTTGTGCTGTTATCTTCCCTGTTTCGGGTGCAGACTGGTTGTTAAACGTCACAAGGAGGAACGCAACGGACAAACGGGCGTATGTCTTATAAAAAGGATTTTTTTCTGCGATTGCTTCTCAATTATTAGCTACCCATGAAATCCCATCATTGCTTCTCTCATTTTTGTTGGAAACCATCCACAGTTTTAATAACATCAATCCTCTCTGTCACCGTCTCCGATAACATAAGTTAATGGCTGAACTGATCCTGCTTAAAAGGAAAAGGAAAAATCACCGCCAGCCATGCGAGACTCTTTCTCTCTCCTTAATTATAACATAAAACCTCCATGGATCGCGTTTCTTGCAGAAGCTTGGATCAATGCACACGCGTAGCGTGCAGATAAAGCAGCAAGGATCTAGGCTTTCCGAGTCAGACAATCGTCCCTTTTTTTTCTTGAAGAAAACCAACAAACGCAATCTTCCGTGATGAAAGCTGCCACATAGTTTTTTATTTTTTGTGAAAAAAAGAAAAGAAAACATCGTCGTGCTTGTTTTAAGCTATTATAAGTTTGAAAATAGATCAAACTGTCACCCATTTAACCACATTGCCTTGGATACTTAGAGGTATCTTTCATCAGAACCGACAGCGTTTTTTTTTTATTATCAATGCATTGTCATCTCTGACAAAACAAACGCTTGCCGGCTATCAGACGTGATGTCAATTATCGTCACTGTCAAATATATAAATATATAAAAGATATGAGAGAGAGAGGGAGAGATAAATATATAGTAAAAAAGAGAGATGCCAAACTCGAGAACTATCTTGGACCACTCCTATGATAAACATATTCATGTTGCTTAATGGCAATGCCATTGTTGATTCGGGAGCCGCCTATACATGGGAAATATGTGGAATTCATCATTATTTATATTTCTTGGTGACATCTTAATATAAATCAGTTATTGTTAAAATGTAATGCATATGTTTCCTATATGCACAGTAATGCACATTGTAGACGGTAGTTTTACTTATCAAATAATGTGAATTTATTTTAATTTAATGTATAAATAAGGTTTAAAAATAAAAGATTTCTTGGAGTTCATCGGACGTGTGAAAGAAATGAATTTTTATGTTCATATTTATGTTTCCAGACATGCGGACTGCATGTCCATGGACCGTGACTGTTTTTTTTTCGAAAGCACTATAAAAGATTTTAAGGCTTTGGCGGAGATACATGATTATGAGTTATCAATTTAGTAAATACTTTATAATGCTATGTAAATTAAGTTTTATTAAATATCACTGTTAAGATTCACCTTTCTTAAAAGTAATTATATTATATTATGTCTCTCTCTCTCTCTCTCTCTCTCTCTCTCTCTCTCTCTCTCTCTATATATATATATATATATATATATATATATATATATATATATATATATATATATATATATATAATGCAAGTGAGTCCACGTTACTGTCGATCCAGTCTATTTATTGGTTGTTACTCGTTCAAACTTATACAAGAAATTTGAGCAAAAAGTTAGCTGTTACATATCAGAATCTTCCAAAATGGCATAAAGTTAGAAAGGAAAAAGAATTTATCTCTTTCTTGGCTCGTAAGTATAGTTGGGCCAAAGCACCATGTTAAAGTTGGTCAGTGCATCGAGCCACACCAGATTTATTAACATTATTGGAGGAAGTCCACCAAACTGATTTAGATATAGCCCCACAAGATTTCTTTATTTGTATATTGATATTCTACAAAATATGTTCATTTATATATTTAGTGCTCCTTAGCGATTAGCCATGACTGGAGCCACAATAATATCGCTAGAGCACCAGTTATAAGATTTTAAATTTTTATTTGGCACCAATATGTAAACGATAAAAAATAACCTTAAATATAAATATTAGAATAAGCATTTTGGTTGGTCTATGGGCAATTGCCACATGGTACCCACACGTAGGGGTGAACAACAAGCGAGCTCGACTTGTTAAAGCTCGGCTCATGAACGAGTTCGATCCGAGTCATTTGCTTAACGAGTTGAGCTTGAGTTCATGAGTCGACTCATTCAAATAATCGAGTTGAGTTCGAGCTCAACACGTACCTGCAGAGTCGAGCTCAAGCCTTAATCGAGTTTGTCGAGCCTTAATCAAGTCAATATATTCAAACAAGTTGACGAATTTGTCGAACCTTAATCGAGTCGAGCTACCTAGCGATGAATATCAATTCTATTCAAACGAGTTTGTCGAGCCTTAATCAAGTCGAACTCGAGTTGCTTCCGTCGTGCTATTCTCGAGTCGAACTCAAGTTGACGGAGCTCGGGCTTGACTCGGCTCGTGTTCACCCCTCCTGCAAATGCCTTCACCCCTGCCCACAACCTAAAATTACTAGCTCCGCCACTGCTGGAGACTGCCATACAAAGTTTGGGTAAATCCAATAAAAATGGTTGAGGCTCTGTGTGTTCATCATCAGTGGGCCTAGCCAATACATCATGCTATAAGACAAATCCAGTGAAGAACAAGTGACAAGTTTCTGTGCTGGGGGCCCTCTGTCCCTTTACTCAGCTGTAGTTTCAAGTTAAAGAATTCTGATCAACTTATGAGGTGGGTGACTTTGTAAAAGTGAAAGCGCTGCACTTCTTGTAGGTATGTTGGTGGTCAGATTTATTTTTTTTTCTTGTGCTCCCTAAGTTCCAATGCAATCCTGCTGGGGGAAGGCCCTCGACCATTTTATTAAATATGGACAAAAGATACAAAAGAGTGGAAGGAATGTACACAATATAAAAAACGTCACTTAAGATAAAGACTTTGAAAGGTTGAATACTGGACCATGGTGCAGAAAATAAATATAATTAAGAATGCGACTAAAATTTGGTAAGTAAACGTGCATGCAACTTAAGATCCGGTCTCAAACGTGACAAGGATTCGGCCGGTCTAGTGATTATTTATGTCACAGATCCAATAATTTGAGGTCGGACCACCCCTCCTGGGTCCGGTTTTAACCACTTTTTTTTTTGGGTATATAGGTAGTGGTGAAATTTGGTGTTTGTTTACTTTGTGGGCCCCACATCAGCTTCAGGAATGAAATATGAGACGATCAAACAAACCCACTAATAGGAATTCAATATATCTGACTGAACCAATACAAAAAAATGGATATGAAAAAAAATTATTATCTGATTAAGAAATCAGATTGGATTCGGATATAATAAATGACATCTAATCGGATTCGGATTGAGATATACATAAATATCCGATTGGATTCATTTTTAAACAAATATCCTGTATCTAATGCTATTAAATTTTGAAAATTGGCAAAACCTGATTCAAAATTCGGATTTGGATTCAGATATAAATATAAAAATCGGATTCGGATTGTAAAATAGGATTCAGATTCAGATTTTCTAATTTTATAAATATCCTAACATAGAAGGCTTCAACAATATTCTTGACTTGCAAAATATGATCTAAACCATACTCACGAAAAAAAAGGCGATTAAAAAGTTCGTCAATAACATGAAAAAAAGGCGGTGGAAAAAAAAAGGCAAAAAATATCGTTTAAAAAATGTGAAAACAAAAATAAATTTGTTTTTAATGCTTTTCCCTTTTCCTGCTGTTTTTTTATTTTAGGTTTTTTTCACGTTAGACTGCTCGTTTCATTTTTCTAATTTTTATTGGTGTTTATCTACGTCTCTTTTAATGCAGTCAAAGTAGTTTCTTATTTTTATTTTTTTTCCAATTTTTAGGGGTTGTAATTTTTTTAAAATATTACCATATTTTTTAAAGCCTGCCATATTGTGCCCAAAAAAAATATCATAAACACGAAAAATAATATTTGTGACAATGATCAAAACATTATATTTTCATGATTAATTATTTAATATCCATCTTTAAAATTATATTTAAAAAAAAAATCTTTCTTTATGACCAAATGTGACAACTCGTTTACATCTTGGCACACGCAAACCACTCATTTGTACATTATTTCTGTTGGTGCTAAGTCCATTTCTGAAAGGCTGTGGAGGACCATTGAATGATCAAGTGCTGCACACTTGAAAGTTGCCTTTTCAGTTTTTATTTAATAAGAAATTCGATTGGAATTAGTATATTAAAGCATATGGATGCTTATCTATCAGCATTTTGTGTCATTTAATGCCTTTATGCACTCTCTTTCTCTCTCTTCTTCACCACCGCCTCTTGTTATGTCGACTCATTTAGTCTTTCTGTCGCCTGTCTTCTTTGTCGAGCTCACTGGTTAGTGGTCCCTCTTTTCATGCCATTGCTTTTACCCGACTTTTTTTTGTAGGTCACATCAATACTTTTGACTACCTGCAAACCAATTGTCTTTTGTTTCATTGGGGTTCATCTGCTCATATCCTTCATTAATTCGTTTCATATCTCAATAAAATGGTCGGGGGCCTTCCCCCAGCAGGGTTACATTGGAAGCTCGCATTTCTTCATTAGCTTGGTGGCAAAGTGTGGGCAGGGTTTGGAGCTACGCGATCAATCGATCAAATTATGCCCAAAAGAGGTACCATTCGGTTCGTTTGGCTTTATCCATAACTTTGGGAAAAATAAGCGAACAAGTTTAAGTTATTTCTGATTAGGAGAAAATCATATCATATTTAGATTAAAAAATGACATCCAATTAGATTCAAATTCAGATATATATATATATATATAACATCCGTTCAGATTCAGATTTTGATTGGACTAAGTTTTAAGCAAATATCCTATGTTCAATGCTCGTGTGTGTCGAAACTGAAACTCGGACGGATTCATATTCAAATATGAATGTAACAATCCAATTCTGATCAGATTCTGATTGTGAAATCAAATTTTCTTCATTTGTGTTCAAATCCATATATGTGAAACTCCGAAAAAACGGCTACATTTAACAATATATTTCATTCAAATCCGATCCGTTAATATCTCTAGCTTCACACCTACCTATATGTGGCTCTGGGGACCTTCCATTTTTGGACCACAAATTCATGACCACTCATTTACATCTTCATATATGCAAACCATTCATCTTTTATTAAGTCGAGCTCGAGCCCACCTTGCAAGCTCCAGCCAAGCTCGAGTTGATCCATGTGTGAGTCCACCCAAGCCGAGCTCGAGCTAGGCCAACTCAAGCTCGACCCCTCTGACGTACATCCCCACATGCAGGCATAAAAAAAACGGCAAATTGTTTTGTTAGATGAATCAATTCGAATTATTTTGGTATATTGGAGTTTTTCGGATTATCTTGATTAACAAATAGGAGTGAAGCCAGAAAATTTCAACAAAGGGGCACTAGTCATATCATGTTTAGACTTTTAAGGGTCTCCTATATGTAAATTCAGAAAACAGCCATAAAATTTCAATATAAAATTAACCATTTTTGTGGGCCTGTGTGGGCAATTGCCTACACTATGCCCCCACTTGTTAACAAGTTTTTGTTATTTTTGATTTACCAGGTTCTTGATTTTTTTCAAATCAAACAATAGACAGAAGAAACAAAACAAACAGAACCGCATGCAAACGCCAAGATAATAGAAGCAAAGAGAAAAGACAAAGAAAACAAAATCAAACGGTGTTCCCTAAAAACCTTCAAATAATGAATAGAGAATACCGCTAACAAGATAGATTTGGTGGACAGAAGTCACAGAACGCCCTGTTCAGTTCGTCCATTTTGTCTAGAAGATCGTTATCAAACGGCCTCAATCTCTGCATCAAACACATTATTAGGAGTAGTTCGGCAACAATAATAATAAGTTATGTGATGTGTCTCTATTCTTGGACAAATTCATATAATTAACGAGCGAACAAGATTCACACTTGTTAGTTCTAAAGTGAAAAATAAAATTGATATAAAAGCAAAGCTGATATGGAAGTATAGATGGTTTCGATCATAAATTCTTTGATCTCTGATCATATCAGATGCTTATATTTGGAAACATGTTTCATTAGGTTAATATCGCTCATGAAAATAAAGTTTTAAAATCAAAAGACTTTTGAAAAATACGCGAGCCGTCAAATTGAGAACGTTTAATTTAACAGCTCCCGCCCTCCTGCACACACAGGGAGACGGACAGAGCCGGCAACGATGATGGCGGGGAAGGAGGAGAGGGCGTGGGACATGCTTCCGGCGGCGGCGCTTGTCACCATCTTCAGGAAGCTTGGGGTCGAGGACCGATTCATGGGCAGCCCTCCGGTGTGCCGGTCGTGGAACGAGGCCTCCAGAAACCCTCGCTGCTGGGAGTCGATGCTCGCTCTCCACTTCATCAAGCACAATGGTTGCGACGTTGTTTTCCCGCCTGAGAATCTCTCTGTCCGGGGTATCCGCGCCTTCATCGAGCGGTCCGGCGGTGGCGCTACCGCTCTCTACCTCTCACCTCCCGCCCCGTTCACGTCATCGACGATGACAACCTCTTCCTCATTGCCGAGAGGTTCTTTGACTTCCTTGTTCGTCAATCTCCTTGGCATCGAGTTGTGAACCATTTGGCCATCATTTTTGAGGTAACGATGGTCCATATTAATTCAGTTGGATATAGAGAAAATTTTAACATGTAACCAATCAAGCTCGGTTCTAAGACATCTCTGGTCAAATTTGGATTCAGGTTCAACTTTAAATAAATATCTGATTGAGATCACTATTGATGAATGTTCAATGCTCAACGGACTGTTTCAATGCTTCAAGTTCTTGAAATGCTCCAGCTCAATTCTCGTGAAGAAAAGCGTTAAATGCTTCCTATATAGAGCTCTAGCTCAATTCACGTCAACCAAGAGGAAATCTCAAAAGATGGTTAGAGAAACGAGGGCCAGCTACGGAAATCAACATTACTCTTGGGAAGTAGGAGTTCATTTAGACATTGCATTCAATTTTGCAACTGCGCATGAAAATATTTCCTATATAATCCTATTTCTTGTAATATGCATAGTAAAAAGGGAGCAACCGGGTGACATGAATGGTAGGCATTCCTCTTTCCTTAAATTCGATTTTTCGTATTCCAATGTTCATAGATCTTGAAAATCGACTGCATCATAATGTGGATTGAACTTTGGATCAAATTCAGTCTCCAATTCAAAAGTTGGATTAGGACATGATTCAGTTGTGGAAAAATGGTTTCGATACGGTATATATATATATATATATATATATATATATATATATATATTTGCATTGGAATAGTAAACAACTAAACATCTGAAAAACTGAGTATCAAAAAAGATGTACTGAATTCTAATCGGATCCACTGACATCCACACAGACCTACAAAAATGTTTATTATGTTCTATATTAATGTCTTAGAACTATTTTTCATTTACGTATTGGTGCCCCCTAAAAATGTAAAATTTAAATCTTAGTGCCCCTCAGCTAGTAATTTTTTTGCACTTCCTTTGCTTCTAGAATAACAGTGAATCTCTTTGGATGTCTATTATTTGTCTCAAATTGTTACAACGAAGAAAGCAAACCACCAACGTTCAAATGAATTCAAATTCATGGCATAAGTACAAGGGGAAAGAAAGGTGGGGTTTGAACTCTTGGAGTCAAATGGGTCACCGCCCTACCGGCACAATTTGAAATTTGAATGAACCCCACCCTTCTTCCGTCGCCTGCTTCACTCCTCCCACCCTCTCTGGAGCCCGCAGGGTTGTTGCCGCCGGTCCTCTCTGGAGCTGTCACGCCGCTCGCCAGGTTCGCCCTTTTTCCTCCTCCTTCTTGAGAAAACCTTCTCCTTTAAATTTGTTTCTTCTCTTTCAGCCAAACTCCGTGATGCCCAAAAGTTATTTCCCTTTCTTTTGGCTCGAAATCGACCTGAAATTGACCAAAACCCTGACTATCGATTTTGATACTTGTGGCGAATCTTTCGGCAGTTCTGTATGTGGTAGTTTTGCTTTCTCTTTTGCTCCTGTGTTCAAGTTTCCGTAGGTTCTGCTATTTCATTGAATCTCAGCATGCAGAGATGAGAAGGAACCATGTTATTTGATTTGCTTTTGTTGGTCCGCTTCCGCAGGTCTTCTTTCAGCTTCTTCAATGGGGAGGAGCGTCAGTCCGCTGCTGAAGCAGGAGCTTGCGAACCTCGAAAAGGATTCGAACACGCGCCGGTCTGCCATGAAAGCTCTGAGATCTTACGTGCGAGAGCTTGATTCCAAGTCTATCCCTCAATTCCTAGCCCAAGTCTCAGAATCGAAAGAATCAAATTCTTCATCATACGAGCACACCATCTCTCTCTATGAAGTCCTTGCTCGTGTTCATGGAAAGAACATAGTTCCCCAGATCCGAAACATCATGTCGACTATCATCTCCACCTTGACCTCCAGTGCTGGTTCTTTCCCACTCCATCAAGCCTGCGCGAAGGTTGTACCTGCCATTGCACGTTATGGAATCGATCCTTTGTCTCCGGACAGTGAAAAGGCGTCGATTATTGATTCTCTTGCTCGGCCCCTGTCGGAAGTTCTAATGGGACGTTCTGAATGCTTAGCTTCTGGTGCTGCCCTTTGTTTGAAAGCTCTTGTGGAATCTGATAATTGGAGATTTGCTTCTGATCAGACAGTAAATATGGTTTGCTTGAAGTTATCTGGAGCTCTTGAAGAGAAGCTAACACAGACGCATTCTCACATGGGTCTTGTAGTGTCTCTTGCAAAGTGCAGTCCATTGATCCTAGAGGGATATGCTCGGTCACTTATAAGATCGGCTATCGACATATGTGGACCTGGAGAGACTGAGACATCTGCACAGAAGCGCTTGAACGCAATCCAACTAATAAACTCCATTTTGAAGCATGTTGACCCAAGTAGCATTTGTTCCGAAATGGAGCAAATTCTCCTCTTCTTGGAGAAATGCCGCTCTGACCAGTTGATGTTTGTAAGGAGTGCTGCCACCGAGGCTCTTCTGAATGCAAGAACCATTGCAGTGGTGAAGAAACTAAAAATCAATGCGCTTTCAATGGTGAATGAGTCTTTCTTTTCTCAAAAAAAAGATCGTAGCATGAGTCCATATAGTGCAGAGTCCACAATCACCTGTAACCACTCTCCTAGGTCTGTAACGCCTGAATCTGAGACAGTGACTTCTTTTGCTACATCACCCATTTCGCCTGCTCAGTCATACTGCAACTTTGGAAGGCCTACAAATCGCAGGCTTTGGATGGACACTCATAGTGCTGTAGATGTTTCCTTGAAAGATGGTCTTTATTCTGCAAGCATGACAGATGGACATACAGGTTTTATTGGTACTAGCTTCAAGGAAGATCCCAAACGCTTGATCGATGATGATGTTGCTTATACGGGAGCTGAATTTTCTGAAGAGTTTACTGGGTTTGGTAAAAATTCTGAAATTTTGGAGGCAGAAAATGATATCCCAAAGGTACACGATCCACAGAAATACTATTTCCTTTTAATGATTTTATTTTTAGCTGACTCAAGGTTGCAATGTAAACCAAATTCCAGTTTTACAAGTCAAAAATGTAGTTCAAGCATAAAAAGAATTAGTTTAACCTTGCTTCTATATGATGGTTGGAAATTTTGCTTTTTCAATGAAAGAAGCTTAACCCATTATCTTACGCCATATTCTGTTCGTAAGATGGTTATGAGGTTCAGCAATGCTGTTTCCTGTAGCATCAAATTCTGCTTAGAAAAAGTCTCATTTGATGCTTATTGCAGATGACATAGAGATTTTCTAAGAACAGTTTTTCCTGATAATGTTCGCCTATTTCTCGTTTGCAAGAGTTTAAATGCCTGGTCTTTTAAATATTTGACTTTTGGCTCCTGACATGTGTTTTGTTTTCCTCTTCCTTTCCCAGAAGAAGTATCCAACAGTTTCTATAGATGACATCGAGATTTTCACAACTCCTAGAAAGCTAATGCGGTCTCTTCAAAACCAAGACGCTGAGAGCAATATCTTGGATGAAGAATCTAGTGAT
The DNA here is from genome assembly GCA_011799765.1 of Nymphaea thermarum. Classification (NCBI taxonomy): domain Eukaryota; kingdom Viridiplantae; phylum Streptophyta; class Magnoliopsida; order Nymphaeales; family Nymphaeaceae; genus Nymphaea; species Nymphaea thermarum. The sequence goes on from JAANDH010000384.1 coordinate 103,983, forward strand.
CGAAGTAGCCAGAATTCCAACGGAGCAGAACTTCGCCCACTAAACAAAACTCAGGGACATCTCAAATTGGAATGTTGTGAATGGAAGTCTTCAAAAGCCCCCAACATGACTGATTGGCAGAACAATGTTGAAGATGCTGCATTTCAAGCCGACAAGGTCCGCCAATCACATTCCTGTCATATGACAGAGTCTGTATCTTCAACTGATGGGGATCCAGTGGAGGCTGATCATGCCTTATTTGATAAAATGGCAGAAGGAAAAAAGAAACCGCCTATTACAGTCAAGAAAAAGATGAACCCCATGATGCTCGTCAGTTTATGTTTCGTCGTATTGCTAGTTTTTATTGTAGTTATGTTCAGCACAAATGGGACGAATCACAGGGATACGTACAACAATTTCGTTGCCACCTGATACAACGATTTAGTTTCTGGATAATGCAACCGGTTGTTGCATGATTTTTTGTAGTTGCTTTGTGACTGATTCCATTTTGTGTAAGCTATATTTTTAGCTTTGATATTGTTATCCCGTTGTGAGATAAAAATGTGATATTTGCAGATAATTTGATGACACAGTATCGAGTTCTTTCTCACGAGGCAAAGCATCAACGCATGCAATAGAAACTGGAAAGAAGAACATAAAAGCAGATAACCATAGCTATGCATATATTGAAGGCTTAATCGTTCTATTTCCATGAGATTCTGAATAATGAAGTAGTTGAAGTCTTGAAGACATTATTAGCTTTCACGTTTTTAGTCAGTCAAGTTACTATTCTGTTATGGTGTGATTTCATAACATCGGCCCGCCTTCTTGTTTAAGAGAAAGAACTTTGAAGAAATGATTTTACTTCATGTGGGAAAGTTTATTGATATTTGATGATAATGGAGATCACGTTATTTAGCATTTATTTTTAAGTTTAACCATTTTTGCAACTAATGTTGAGCTTAACCTTCAGTTTTATGGAGAACAAGTTTTGCTTCATGTTTCTCTCGAACTGAAAGTACAGTAATAGAGGTTCAATTGAACTGCCATAAGTTTTTCGGTTGCCAATTGTTTGTCGTCCATCTTGCAGCTGATGATGAAGTATGATGCTGGATTAATAGCCCCTGATATGCATAGATCCCATTTACCTTTTTTATTTCTTTTGGACTGTAGAACGATACAGTGTTTTCCAAACTTCATGTCGTTATCTACTTTCCTCCTTCGTAGTACTCTAGATCCCACATGCTGTTTGCTTAGCATATATTTTCTGTCAGCTCGTCCAGTCTGGGTGATAAAGAAGATACTTGCATGGTATTTGTTGTGATCTGGCCTTACCTCGATTACCTGCAACAAATGCCACATCGGTCATGATTGGGGTTTAAAATCAACGTTAGTTTTTCTCTGTAAAATAATGTGCTCACCGTTCATAGTAACCTTTTTTGCTGTTTAAATGCTTCCAACAAGGACCTGGTGTCATCTCAAACAGCCTGGAGTCTTCTTACTTGTTTCCAGTAAAGATGTGCAGCGTGCTCTGTCTCTTGTTTACTTTTCAAAACAAACTTTTCTTTTAGCATCCTGTTGATCCCTGAGTAGCTGTTTTCATATTTCCTGTAAAGATCTTGTTTTACATTAGCATGAGTTCTTCTTGGAGTTGATACTTGATACAAATACTATTTTCTGCAATGTTGTGAATATTGGTTTCCATCTTGTATCCAAACTCTGAAAGAACAATAAGTATTGGTAAATACTTATTTTTGCAACCCTTGTCGCATCTACATCCTTTGGGTTGTTGCCAACGCAGGCCATGTTGACCGCACTGGTTTTCTGGACTATATATAGAACTGATTATTTGAGAACCGGTGTCAGCTTTGAAAACCAGCACAAAAACCTCGTTTTGTATGTCTAATTAATGCCTAGTTAAATCATATCATTGATTTTATTCTTTATCTAATAATAAAAGGTCATATCCAATGTTTCACCATATTATATGACATAACAAGACAATATCTGTTTCGACTGACTTTGAATTCATGTCAATTTGTACCATTTCTCCTTTCCTGATGCCAGTAAAGAGGGCAAACACCAATGCCAGTTTTCTGATCTAAAAATCTTAAACGTTTTTCACCACGATGACCAACATTTATGTTGTGATGCAGTTCCAACATGTAAGATGAGATCACCGAGGCTTCAAAACCATAAAAGACACGTACATACAGTCCTATATAGATATAGAAATGAGCATCCCAGTTAGAATAAATCATAACAAAGTTCTTTTACAGAAATTTGCTTATCCTATTCAGTGAAAGGATGATATGGTTGTTGATTGTTTTTTTATGTTAAACTCCTCCATGCTTCTGAGGAACTATACGAGTTTAACAGTCAAGCCTGTTCCTGCATTTCATCGTCAGAGGATTTCCACTCCTTCCCTCAGGAACGGTGATGGCTTCGTAATGAAGATATCTGTTATGGCTTTCTAAAGGTTTGTGCTCTCAATTTTATCGTGTAAGTGTCCAAAACTGAAGCATCTGTCACTTAGAGGATGTAAACTGAAATCAGAAAATGGGTTCCTCAAATTGGTTCAATCATGCCCGGAGCTTAAATTGTTAGAGTTGTCTGATGCTTGCCAATTGTCCTCAGCTGTTCTGCAGGAAATGGGCCGTTGCTGGCCAGAACTGTGGGGTTTCAGGCGCAATTTCCTCAATTATGGGCCAGGGGAAGTATCAGCAATTGCTACCAGTTTCCCAAAGTTGCAACTCTTGAATCTTTGCTCTACTGAACTCAGCATCCACGATCTTTCAACCATTCTGGAGAGTTGCACATGCCTGCAGTTTCTTGGTGTCACCGACAGCGAGTATAGTGACCTCTATCGTGTCGAGGATATCAGTGATATCGGTGCCAGGATCCCTGAATTTCTATGAGATAGCATGTACGAAGAATGAGATAATTATGTTTATTTCTGTGACGATGGTGATGTATATTTGGAGTATGATGGCTTGGCAGCTTCATGAGCAGCAGTTTCAGGATGATGACGACGAGGACGACGATGATGATGGTGATGAACGTATTGATCAATACCTTAGTGCTCTTATGTTCGCCCAAGATTGGAGTGATTAACATCTCTTAGTTGGCGTGGTGTTGTCCTGTTTTTGTTCATAAGGGCCTGTTAGAAAGCGCAGGTCATGCTGGTGACTGGGGAAATGGGTGTTTGAGTGAATGCCCCGCTCAAGTTTCTTGAATGTCACACATGATACAAGTAGGTTGTATGTAATACTGAGCTCTTGTCTAGTGGCGTGGATTTTGACCGAGGTCAAGGATTATCAAATGCTTGAATCCACATACTTTATAAATGGATGAAATCTAAGGTGTTGCTTACATATGTGGAAATTTAGTCTGAATCTGTACAACTATTTCTAGCTGTTTTACGACAAATTTGACCATTGCACACCAATGCAGAACTTTTGAAACTACTGGATTTTTTTCTTTAAGAAAAGGTCATGAATGCTTAGTGTCTACAGATTTTATTTAGAACGGCTTTAACATTCTTGACTTACAAAATTTGATCTAACATCATATTGTCATGATTAATTATTTAGTGTCCACATATAAAATTAGTGTTCTTAAAGAAATCTTGTATTCATCAGACTGATGGGGACTTTGGCCTTCAGCCCAGCCATCTGTCTCCTTTGCTCAGCTTTCTATGAACTGAAACATCTTATTGAACAACTGATGTGTACATGTTGGATAGTGTTTATGAGCCCTATCCTGTTTTCTTGTATGTTAACTCTGAGGAGCCACTCACAATTACAAAATGAAGCTTTCTAACTGTGTTTTAAATAAATAAATTTTCACTAAACATATTTGTTTTGCAAAACTACTTTTTCCTTATATATTTTGCCGATTTAATTTGAAGAAATCACTTATTGGTATAACTTTCACTTGAAAAAGAAGTGTAGATCAGATTTCATAATCGTCCAACCAAAAACATGGGCTATTATCTTCATCCTGCTAATCGGGTATTGCTTAATGAGATTTAAGAGTCCGATTCAAATTTAAGTATGTGGAACACAAAACAATTTTCCAATGTTTAAGTGTGGTAGGATTTTGGATGCTTCGCTAGAATCAGATCTGAAAATTTTGATTCAATCACTCCTTGGATTTGAATTTGATCAAGATATTTGGTTTCGTCGGGACTGTGTCTACATATAGGTTCAAATGCAGCCCTGGACTCCGAAGACGAAAAAAAAGAGGGAGTTTTGGCTCCTCGGACAAAGTCTTCCCCCCCCCCCCCCCCAGTAGACCTCTTAGCACCAAGACTTGGTTAACTTGAGAACAGATCGGATCGAGACTAAAGAATCGAACCCGAATTCGACCAACTAACTGATATTGCTTTGGCTCCCCAACAAACAAAAAGTTGGATGTAGCACTTGTCTTGTTAGATATGGACCTTGAGAAAATGATGCACATCCAATTTATGGGATGGCGGCGTTGTCATTTTGTTGCTTGAGCTTTTTCATGGTGTTGTTCCCACAGCTCTCAGCGACGAAAGCTTCCTCTTGTATTGACAATGATCTGATAATGATTTGGCCCCACTATTATATAAATGTCAAATCTTTCACATTGTGGTGGGTCAAGACGGGAACTCTCGATCCAAAGCAACACTCCTCAATACCATCGGGATAACACCCTTTAGAATCGAACCAAAGATTTTGTAAATGCCCACGACAGAGCTCCATCGGTTGCGAGAAAGAGAGAACTTGTCCCTAGAGGCTTAACATTTATGGGAATCGAACTGATGGCAGACGCCCGCCCCCCTCAATCCAACCCTTGCACCGGCCATCTTCTAAAGAAAGCATAATGTTGAGACATCTCTTATTAGGAGAGTAAAAATCTTTTGTTTCCTTCCCAATCTTTACATTTCCCAAGGAATTGGAGATGCACCATAATTTTTCTTTCCTTTCCTTCTCATTTCATTTGCATTTTATGAAAGCACAATGTTTTTAACATTTTCCTTCCCCTCATTTATACTTGGTTATCTAAACACAAGAGTGACTGTTCTTTTCCTTTCTGTATGTTTCCTTCCATCCAAACATAGTGTTAGTGTCATGGGTTGTAGTTAGAATGGGCTATAGTTGGCTGACTCGCTAAGTTGCCTAGGAATCACCCGAGTCAGCTCAGATCGCTAAACAAATCTAACCATTAGTCAAGTTTGGCTTGACTCACCCATGACTCGGCCCAACTCGGCACTGACTCTTCTTGACGCACTCAATTTAAGTTATTTTAAAACTCGACCGGGTTGACGAGTCAACTCGCTGACCCAGTGACTCGGTCATTTGCCGATCCGTGTTGGGTCAGCAAAGTGTGAATGGACTCTTCACTATAGCTTAGGCCACTTGTCCCCTAACTGCCCTAGGCTGCGTTTGATTACCTTCACATCATGCTACATCAATGTCCAAACGTGCACCTGTACTCACAGATTTAATGGCGATTTAAGATCTTGACTAATCCAAATAACTTTTGAGCAATTCAAAATGTACTTTTTGAATTTACTTCTATATTTTAACTGCACGGATGTAAATGAATCGAATACATTTACTTGTCCATAAGACTTCTAATCAATGTAATCGAATCTAGTAAATAAATTTGAATCCAATTACAATTCAAATTCCATGTAAAGTTTCATATTTGATTCAAGAACATGAGTCTGCTGTCTTTTGCTACCGGTAAAATATTTAGGTGAAAAGACCCCAGCTTCCATCCGACCCTGTTGAAACCTCACTCAAAAGGTCTGAAGGCCGGACGGATTGCCACAAATAAGCCATGACGCCACATGCAAAACAGACCGAAATTTTGTACGCCTGAGCTGGCCCGGCCTGACATCCAAAACTCGCTTGAGCTCGGCCCAATTAAATTAAAAAAAAATAAATTTTAATATAAAATAATATATAAATGTAATTAATTGTAATAAAATATTATATTTATATGTAAAAATCAATAAAATAAATACAATGAAACATTATCTGGTCCACTTGGGCTGACCCGATAAAGAATCGGGTCGGTCGGGTGCCCCTTTTTCTTGGTCCGGGTCCGAGTCCGAGTCGAGACAGGTACTGGGTACCCATGGTTGGCCTGACGCGGTGCCCAACATTAAAATTTTGACATCGAGAAGTTTTCTCTTATGTTAGTCGGATCAATACTCAAGTTTCAAAGCTAGGTTCAGTTGTAAATCCAAGGCTAGGTCTGTGGAGATTCCAAGGTCATTTTCGTCAATGGGTTTGCGCCCACATTGCTCAAGATTCTATACTTCTGTTCAGTTGAGGCTAAAAGCTTTGCTCACATGACTCCACAAAGTGAGAAAAGAGATTGGGTGTTTGGAAAGAGGGGCTCCGGATACCAGATCCAACCCCACAAGTCACTGTTTCCCCACAGTTACACTTCTTCTTTTCCCATTAAATGCTGGATCTGGGTCCCACTACCCGAATCCACTTGACGCATTTGCTTCTTCTTTGGATCTGGGGTTAGACTTGAGGATCAATGAATTGGATTTGGATCAGCTCCAAAGTTTAAAACCATGTTCATTTATAGCTGTCTATTCTTCGAAGCGGCGTTTGGTAATTTGTACGAATTTTTGGTTTGGCGTCAAAGTGCGTGGCAATAAGAATTGTACATCCGTGCTCTGACAACTATCTTGGTCCAACCGGATCGAATAAGGACTAGTAGGAAACCAATCTTTGTTTTCATGCCAGCTCTTTGTGCTGCAAACGAGGGGCCACCAACAAACAAGTTGAAGAGCCACAAAGGCGGCATCTCGAGACACCAACACATGCCCTGTATCTTGAGGGATGAGAGGTTGGGTGTGAGCTTTGACTAGAGATTAACACGAGCCGAGTCGAGCCCGAGTTCAATCAGCTCGAGCTCGGTTCGACTAATGAAACCTCAAGCTTGACTTAGCTCGAGAATAGCTCGATAGAAGCAGTGAGCTAGACTCGGCATTTACATGTTGAGCTCAAACTCGACTCGATTAAGGCTTGACAAACTCTTTTGAATAAAATTGATATTCATTGTTACGTATTGAACTTGAGCTCAACTGAATTAAGGCTCGACAAACTCGTTTGAATAGAATTAATATTCATCTTTACGTATTGAACTTGAGCTCGACTCGGTTAAGGGTCAACAAGCTCATTCGAATATAATTGATAATTCATCCTTACATGTTGAGCTCGAGCACTACTCGACAGTTACGTGTTGATTTCATGGGTTCAATGTTTAGTTCTTTTGATCAGTTACTAAGTTCAGAGACCAGAGTTTCCGACGGAGCAGATAACGACTTATCATTTTTTGACTCGGTTGGATAAAAAAGTGCAGAAGAAACAAATTCCAATGTCCATGAGAATGAGATACTAGTCAAATCCAGGAGGAGAGACAACATAGAAAACCCACATTGAATTTCTAATTGAACATGGTATTTCTGATCCACTCTGATTTCTTGAACTGCGATTCAAATCAAATGCCCGAGTAAGCCATTGGTATCTCCCACAAAAGATTGGTTCCATGATCTATATTTCTCTCTTCCGCTGAATTGCAGACTTTGTATGACACAATCTGTACGTAAGCCACCACCATGGCAGCAGCTTTGCTAGCTGTTAAACACTCAGATGATGCAGCAATCGGGATGTTGCTTCTTCTTTCCTCAGTTACTATTATTTTATTAGCAGTTCTTTGTTCCTTCCTTCCGTCTCAGTCCTCCTTTCTTCCCTTTTATGTTTTACCTGACAATTTATTTACAAGAACGGTAAAAAATCTGCAGAAGAGATTAGGGAGAAAGTTTGATTTCAGTTTTCACCTACCGGTTTTCTACTCTTTTTGTCTTTGTTTGGAGATTATGGCTTCCTCTTCTGCCCGTCACCTCACTAGTTTTAACCTCCCTTTTCTATGACGACTTTGAGCCTAAGCATCACGTCATCTTCTCCGCCCATTGTATAAACGGTTTGAGTTTTTCTCTTTTTGGAGAACTTTTTATTGTAAATTAATGAGAGAATAAGTTGTGGATTTCTTGGGGAGGGTGCTGAACTGGAAAGGGCTGGAGTTTCTTCTTGCTGATGAATGTGAAGGAACTGGATGTGTTGTGTGTTGGTAATTGCAGGAGATTTCTGGGTACAAAGGCTGTTCTTGTGAGGAGGGGAGGAATTTGAGTTTCAGATAGAGCTGTCGGGAGTGATGGAGGCGTCGGAGAAGGTGGAGTTCTTCCATGGCGACCTCGACCTCTGGATTTTGATGGCTCGGTCGCTGCCCAACATGGACCTGCTTTCGGAGCATCTCCGCCGCTGCTTCACTGTCTGCGAGCCGTGCACCGCCCCGTGTCGGAAGCCGCCGTCGGGCAGCGCGCGTCACCATCACCGGAAGATTATCACTAGCGATCCCTACGTCTCAGTGCTGGTCGCCGGCGCCACCGTAGCCAAGACGAGGGTCATCTCCAACTCTGAGGACCCTATCTGGGAGGAGCATTTCACCGTCGCCCTTGCCCACCCTGACTCCAGAATCGAGTTCCAGGTGAAGGACAATGACTCCTTTGGCGCTCAGCTGATCGGCACCGTCTGTATCCCGGCCTCGAAGATCCTTTCCGGCGAGCAGATTGATGATTGGTTCCCCATTATCGGACCCGGAGGTAGTCCCCCGAAGCCGGATTCCGCGCTGCAACTCCGGATTAGATTTCAACGTGTGCAGGGAAATCCGCTGTACAGTTACGGCGTGGGTGCTGATCCGGAGGTCGCCGGCGGCGTTCCGAACACGTACTTTCCTGCTCGGAAGGGTGGGATGGTCACTCTGTATCAGGATGCGCATGTCAGGGATGGGGACCTTCCTGAGATTTTGCTTGACGGCAAGAAATACGAGCACGGGAAGTGTTGGGAGGACATATGCCATGCAATCTTGGAAGCCCACCATTTGATCTATATTGTGGGTTGGTCTGTGTATGACAAGGTCAGGATTGTGAGGGAGCCAACCAAGTCGATCCCCGACGCCGGGAAGATGACGCTCGGCGAGTTACTCAAGTATAAATCTCAGGAAGGAGTTCGTGTCTGCCTGCTTATTTGGAATGATAAGACTTCCCATGACAAGTTCTTCTTCAAAACGGTACGTTTCTGGGTACAAAGGCTGTTCTTGTGGGAAAGGCCACTGAACGGATAGTACTTACAGATTATTGTTGATTATGGCATATTATCGGTGAGCGTGTGGCCATTAATTTTGTTAATTAAACATCCGTAACACTGCGTAGTCTTAAATCTTCAACCAAACCGATTCTTAGGGATGAATGTTAGCTTTCGAGCCAAACACATGGATTTGTCTCTTGAGTAGTCTGCATAATGCACGTCTCCTTGACGTTGTGGCTTCCATGTATTCACCCTGTTTAATGCAACTGAGACGATTGTAACATGACGTGGTTTCTTGCTGCAAATTGAGCACAATCTGCATCAATATGCAACCGAATGGGAGGCCAGTGCTTAATTCACGAGCTCTCTTGTTTAGCCATCCGATAAATTGGACACAGTGCTCAAAATGTTCGGAAAACTGATATACTTCACATTTGGGACTCTTTAATTTGTAAGAAGAATTTCAATTTCATAAGTGCAGATTGTGGCCATTCGTCGTATTGTTATCTGCGAGCCTTATCTTGTATTTTTTGACTTTGAGTTCTGGGCGCATGTAACAGTTTAGGAAAGTCGAAACGTGCGTAGGTAACCCAGTTTATTTTTATCTCTGGAGGAATTGGAAAGGAATAAAAGATTTAAAATGTACTTTTGATTTAGTGTAGCTAGTAATCTGGTGGACTTGAATGTTTGACCTTCCGTTAGTCATCTGGGTGTTTTTTCATTGTCTCTAATTGACTTAATAAATCACCTTTCGCTTGCTTAGAGAAAATAAAGCGCCCAAGATCACGTCAGTGCAAGAAAGAGACATGCCTCCTTATAGAGAAATGTCTTTCTAAGTGAAGGGCCTCCCTGAATTTGTTTAGGCTCATGTTAGGTAACTAGTTGGACTGTCGGAATGCTGTAATGAGAGAACAGGCTAGTTTATAAACCAATCTCCTTGTTGAATCCTAGATTCATGTCCTGTGAAAAATTGAACGACTAAAATAAAAGTTGTATTGCTTGAGAGCTGCCCCTGAGTAAAAATGATAGAAACAGAATAGAGAAGGATAAATGGACCCGCAAATGGAGCATAGATAGTCCCATGTGCTATGATAAGTGTGGACATGTTAATGTATGACAGTCCACCGTCTTCTCTTCTGGAAAAGTTTTGCTTTTGTCATAGATGTAAAAATGCTGCTAACCTACAGAGAGGAGCAGTGCTGCTGCTTTGAAGATGAGCATATGGCATCTTTGTGCTACATACTTGACCTTTTGATAATGGACATTAAATTGTTTGTACACGATTTATGATGTTGGTTAAGACCTATATAGTCACTATTAGTTTGCTTGCAGCCAGGTTGTGACTTGAAGAATAATGGAATAACTTTATGGTTTTGGTGCAGGCAGGAGTAATGCAGACTCATGATGAAGACACCCGGAAATTCTTTAAGCATTCATCTGTCCATTGTGTGCTGTCTTCTCGCTATGCCAGTAATAAACTTAGCATTTTCAAGCAACAGGCATGTTATATCATCCACTGTTTTATTTGAACTTTGAATGTTCTTTCTTTCGTACAACTAATGCTTAGTCAGTAGTTATTCCCTGTCATGAAACTGGGGGGTGGGTTGACTGAAAGAGGGTGAGATATGAGTAAAAGAACTAGGGTTAGGAAAAGACTTGTTCATCTTATTCTTTGAATGCCCATGTATACATGCCAGACATATCTGTAGGGGGAAAGCGCCCTGAGTATTAGAAGGTAAGACAAAACATTATAAGCTGGGTTGAAGGACAGAAGTAATCTTGCAGATAATGAACGATGGTAGAAATGGCATCACAGAGGATACACAAAAGTCTTTGCATTGGACACAAAGGCAGCATGGCTGCATAAATTTATTTTCTGAGAATCCCATGATGGCCCTAGCACATGAAAGCTGTGTGACGGACCTTGTACTATTATTCTTGACATACTTTCCAAATGGTAAGCCAGACAAGTAATTGTACTTCTCTGGCATAATTTGATGGTATGCGAAGCACAGAATAAAGGGTCACTAGTTGCTATGACCATGGACCTTTTCTTTAATTGGTAATTTGATTTTTCAAATCTGCAATTATATTTTCTTTCTAAATTGATAATATGGAAAAATAGATGCCATTCCTCTTTAGTGTTGCTTTTAGCATGCTTCTGGATGGTCGCGTCAGTTTGGCAGTCATTGAGGCCTTCCCACAATGAGCCACACTTGCCCTTTATAAATATATCTAGTAATGGTGGCAAAGTTATTGCATGCATCTGTATGTTTTCTTATAAGATAGTGAATGTAGTAACTCGACTCTTCTAGATTTTCCAGATAAGGTCAGTTGTGAAGGCCTCTAATTTGTAACTTGGTATACCTGTTCATGTTTTTTTTTTTTTCATGGATGAATACATGCATTGGTATTTGGAACCCCGGAATTTCTGGTGTATATTTGATGGTTTACTGTTGGATTAATATGTTTCTGCCCAGGTTGTAGGGACGTTGTTTACTCATCATCAGAAGTGTGTACTTGTTGATACCCAAGCCCCAGGAAATAACAGAAAAATCACTGCATTTATTGGAGGACTTGACCTCTGTGATGGCCGTTATGATACTCCTCAGCATCGATTATATCAAGATTTGGACACAGTTTTTCAGGATGATTTCCACAGTCCTATAATCCCAGTGAGTCCTCGTAATCATTCCACACGTACAATGGCATTCATTTTATTGACTTCATGTTTGCTGGTTTATAACATGAAATTATTATTGTTTATTGTGGTAATTGAAAGCTATTCCAATTTACTAGTCAAGTTTTAGTGGTTTAGATTAAGTTTGGTGGTGGTGCATCCATTGTAGCTTTGGCTCTTGAGTAAATCCAGGAGCCATGCATTATTGTGCAAAACCAGAAATTGATTGATATAGCATTTAACCCACAAATTGATTGATATAGCATTTAACCCACACCCTGCAGCTAAGGATAACTAATGTTGCCTATATTAGTATGGTAGTATAATAGTGAATAGCATAAACATTTGTGTTAACTAGATTAGACATGCTTCTGCTTAAGCCAAAGTTGTATTCAATGGGTTTGCTAAGATATATGTTCAATCTATGAAACAAACATTTCAGAATGTATTGTCCATGTCTTAACTAATGACCCAGAGGGTGTAGGCAAACACAATATTGCCATCCGGCAAAAATTCTTTTATGTATTGGACAATCACCTCTGCAAGCTTCATCTTGTTGTGCTTGTGTGTGTGTTTGTCAATGTGTCTGTGCATTCTCATAATTAGATAATTAAAATGTTCCATTTCAGGAGAAATGAACAAGAAAAACTACATTTTTGTCAAAATGCAAGCATATATCTGAATCAATCCAGCATGCATTTTTTTAGGTTGTGGTGAGTGCTTATGGGAATAGCTGAGAAGAGTGCAAATGCTCCCATGAAAGATAAAACAAATCTGCAATTTCTGAAAACGATTTATGCACAAGTGCATCATTCCTCTATCCTACCACCAGTAGGGTGTATTTTGATTGCCAGAAAGAATGTCCCACCTTTTTCTTATCGTATCTCAACCACAATGAATTCAACAATAGTATTGAGTCTATTGACTATTACTTTTCTCATCCTGTCTGTAATATGGTTGTCTTGAAGAATGCTATTCAAATGTCCATTATTCCTATTTACATACATACTAATGTTAGAACCGTAAGGTGCAGACAAGTTCCTGTGGGTCATTACATCAAATGCTTGGAAGAGATTGGTATCGCAGATTTTAGCAACTGATACGAGTCTCTCGAGCATTTTAATCTTTTATTGAAATGCAAGAATTTTAAGTCCCTTATTCTCTTAATCAACAGTTAGGCTACTGTACAGTATGGGTGGCCTTCATTGTGCTCTATATTCCACCTATTCATGCTGTTAAGACTGTTCAGGGTTTTGTGATTGTTTCCATCGTTTTGTTAGGTGGGTACAAAAGGCCCTAGGGAGCCATGGCATGATCAGCACTGCAGGATTGATGGTCCTGCTGCATATGATGTACTAAAAAATTTTGAGCAGCGATGGCAGAAGGCTACAAAATGGTGGGAATTTGGACAGCGGTTCAAGAAAGTGTCTCATTATCATGACGATGCGTTGCTTAAGCTGGAGCGGATTTCATGGATACTTAGTCCTTCTCCTACTGTTCAAAGTGATGATCCAATCCTATGGGTTTCTGAGGAAAATGATCCGAAGCATTGGCATGTTCAGGTTGCAAAAACATGTCTGCAATGTTAGTATTTCATAGTCCACTTAGATGCAGGTATAAACTAATACTTTCCAAATATTGGCAGATTTTTCGGTCAATTGACTCAGGTTCTTTGAAAGGATTCCCGAAAGATGTTGAAGTTCATGCTGCTGAGCAACAGGTTAGTTTTTTGCACAACTTACGAGGTTATTTTTTTGCACACATTACGTCATTCCATTTCAGGATAAAGTTGCAAGTTGACCATGTTTCAACCTGCACTATGTTCTGTCTGTTGCATTTATTCAACCTTTTGTGTTTTGTTGACTAATTTGCTTTTCTTTGCTTCCAGAACCTTGTTTGTAGAAAGAACTTGGTGATAGACAAGAGCATACACACAGCATATGTTAAGGCTATCAGATCTGCCCAACATTTTATATACATTGAAAATCAATATTTTCTTGGGTCATCTTATGCATGGCCAAAGTACAAAAATGCAGGTTTGGATAAGAATTGTATTTTTCATGTTACGTTCAATTCTGTTTGTCATCGAGCACCATGCTTCAGTCATTAGTGACCTGGCTGCCTTGGAAGTTTTATTTGGTAGAGTTCACTTCTCTGAAATAATGGCCTGTAAGATCATATTTTCTTCAATTTCTTATAGTATGTCATTATATGTGTGTCTATGTGCTATGTGTGTGCGTGTGTGTGTGTGTGTGTTTCTCTATATATGTGCGTTGATGAAGTTACTTCTATTCTCTCAGTTAATTTAGTATTAGGATCTTCAGTTCCTTTATATTGGGCCACATATTTCTGTGTAGAGAACAGGGCGATGATATTCTGGGTTTAATATTTCTGTGGTTCGTTGTGCGATGATATAGTTAAAAACAGATGAACCTTAAGTCTTTAAATACTTGCTTTGAATTGTTCCACCATTAACCAAAATAAAGTTGGGTTTATCAAGAAAGCCTTGTTAGAGAGACTGCTGTAGGCCTTATGTATGAAGGTAGGCCTTGGTCCAAGTTACTGAGGGTCAAGTATGGGATCAGTGATAAAGCCTGGAATTGCACTGCAAATAAATGAAACATCAACTCTGGGCATAAGGCTGGAAAAAGGAAATGGACTTCAATATTTGGAATATAATCATAACTAAGACAGCTGATCAAGCAATAGCATATGCAATTTAAAAGATATTTTGAGTATTTATAAACAAGCAGAACAAGCTACAATGTTCTTATCTTAGTTGTTAAGGCATCGCTTAGTCCACACCTAAGTGTGAATCCACACCCATTGCCTAAGACCATCATTTAGGCGACAGGTGTTAGACTGGCGCCTAGGCTGGCACCTAGGTGTACCTAGGCTGGACTAGGCGACAGCACGCCTAGTCCATGGGAAGGTGAAAAGTCACGTTCCCTTCACAATTTCAAATTAAGTCCTGTAATTTTATTATTACACTGTTATATCATATATACTTATATTGTGTGCAGTTATATTATATAGCTTCTATTTTTCAAGTACAGATTGCTACTTAATTACATATTCTATATCAACTCATCAAGTGGAAGTTCCAGCCATACGTTAAGTACATATTCTATAAAACCTTGAATTTCTGTATATATCTTATGTGCTCTAAAACATATTTTGTGGAACCTATGCCAGCCTTCTTACCTATGTTAAGACCTATGTTTATGGTAAAAAACCATCAGTTTCTCTTGTTTAGTGCATGTCTAGTAATCAGAGAAATACATGCAGACCTCACTTCAACATAGTCTGATGTTAGAGCTGCGAAGAAACAATATGAACTATGTAGATGATAGTCGACACATGAAGCATAAGACATTTCCTAAATTACTATGTTGTAAAAATCCTCTTTGATACATATCTTATCAATTCATGGTGATCAAATATTCAGTACACAAGTAATATATTAAAAGTATGTTTAATATTGGTAAAATTCTTCATCTTCATTTACAGACTAAATGCAATTCTTGATTATGGCAACTAATTTTAGCAAGATATGACTTAATTACAGAAGAGCTCTCAAAGAATTGAAGTGTTAGTAACAGAATAAAAGTCTGTTAGATATCACTGGTGCCTTGCAGCGCCTAGACGCCTTGACAACTAAGGTTCATATGGAAACTTGGTGGAGAGGCCTCTTCTAGTTTGGAGATGTGAGAGGTCAGGTGCTTTCTTGACTGCTCGTTCTGTAGGTTACTCAGTAATGGCCATGAAGCTGCTTCCTAAAGAGTTAGAAGACGTTTTGTCCCTTTTCAATACTCAAGTCCTTGTCATAGCTGGTATTACTAAACAAAATCAGCACAGAGCAACCTGAAGAAAGGATTTCGCTTATCAGGCCATTACTGCTTTTGTGAATAAGAGGAAAGGATGGAGCATCTTTTGTGAAACTCTTTTTCTCCGGTTGTCTGCTGCCTACTTCAGAAGGTGGTTTTGACACCTTCCAGTAGCCATGAAAGTTTCTGTTGAGGCTCATATAATTCATGAAGAGGTCCTGGGGTTTTGTCGTAAGTGTCTATACCAGTATAGTAATCACATAGATAGAAAGGAATTGTTGTTGGTAAGCCTTTCAGTTTTGCAGCTTATTATTATTGTTATTATTATTATTTCTTATCATTATTATTGTTGTAAGCAACGAGAATGTCCATTATCCATGCATGTCATCTTGGTTTTGTTTACCTTGGACTGGGACAAAGTACCTATATTAAGGCCACCTATAATCATGAATGATATGAAGACCATCACAACATAAAAATGATTTTTGTTTCTTATGAAGTGAGATTTAATTGTAGATAAGAAAATAACTTGCATTTGAATTTTGGATGTTGATTCCTCAATGGTAGGTATATCAGCAGAAGTTGGAGTTATTGTTTTGATAGATCATTGCAACAACATGACAAAATATTTAGTTGAATTGAATATATGTACTTTGTTTTTAACCTTTCCCTTCTAAAGAGTGTTATGCTCAAATATGTTAGATAGAGTTCGTCTTTATTTGCATATGCACTCGTGCAAGGAAATTTGTGGGTTTTAGACTTTTTAGTGGACTAGCATGACTAGACAGCTACAGGGAACTTGCTCTTCAAAGGCTTTCATGATCATGATTATTCATTTCCATAATCTTGTGTTGTTTGCTGGGATTTGGTTATATTGCTAGTGATGGTTGTTGCAATTGTTGAAAGACCATGTTGTTGTTGGTTTTGTATGCCATGTACCTTGTTCTCTAAATTTAAAAGCACAGGTGCGGATAATCTGATACCAATGGAGTTGGCTTTGAAGATAGCTAGTAAAATAAGGGCAAAAGAACGTTTTGCTGTTTATGTTGTCATTCCAATGTTTCCTGAGGGTGTCCCTACCAGCCAGACTGTTCAAGAAATTCTGTACTGGCAGGTACTGAGATTTCCTTCATTTGCATTTAGTTCATGTTTATAGCTGCGATGTTCCTTCTCTGTTGCTTTTGTTTATGTTTATTGGACAACAAATCATCTTGTACATGAGTTAATGTGAACGAAAGAAGGCTTGTACTAACAAATTTGTACAACCATGTAAAATCTAGATGTCTAGATGTTAACTGATGCATGCTGATTTTCCATATTACAGTTTGGTAAAGGGCAGCAGCTGCCAATGCTGTAAAAGGCAGTTAATATATTCCAGGTGTGCTCGTTGTGGTTTGGTCTTGTCAATGGTTGGCCTGGTACTCTTTGTTGATAGTTCAAAAGAGTACATGTGATCCTCTTTTTTTTTTTTGGTTTTTTGAGCTCATCCATGGTCCTCATTCTCATGCTCTGGCTTCTATTTTATTGGTCTCCACTTACCTGATGGAAGAGGAACATCTTGTATTGTCATTATAAAAAAAGAATTCCAACATATATTAAGTCATATGTACAAATACTTGTCTCAACTACATCTTCTCAAGGCAAAATCTCATGCATAGGTGTGCTTCTGTATGTGTGGAAAGTATCAAGAGAATGTTGGTACCTGAAAAGGCTTAAAAACTGTAAAATATAACAGAAATAAATAATGGACATGTGAAGATAATGATTTGTTTATATCATTGTAAAGAAATAAAAATAATGAACATGTTTAAATAATAATTTTTTTTTTACGAATGTGAAAAAAGATGAAATATGTTTAAAACCTTAAATTGTAGAAAAAAATGCAAAAGCACTCCCAGCTTTTTCCGAGCTTTTACAATGTAGAGATAACAATTTCAACTTATCAGTTATCACAATATATTTCTTTGCATTTAAACTTCTCCAATTTCGTATTTTATATCAAAATGTTTTCAAATTATCAGTGCTGTCTGTTATTATCCAATGTTTAACTTTAGATATTGTAAAACTTTTGTGTTATTTTTATAAAGCAATTTCCCATCTTAAGGATGTTAGGTTTAAAGTTAATTATTCTCTCCTATTTGCAGGGGCAGACAATCTCAATGATGTATGAGATCATTGGGCAAGAACTTACATGTCAAGGCATGTCTGATTTACATCCACAGGACTACCTAAATTTCTACTGCCTTGGTAATCGAGAAGCACCACCAAGTGAAATGCCTGGATTGACCGATCAGCCTGATGGAAACAGCCCAGCGGTGAGATATTGCAACAGATTGTTCACTTCTCTTTAGTTCACTTTTATCGAGTAGCAACATTTAGAATATGATGTTATCTTAATGTTGGTTGATACCTCAATCCGCTTTTGCTTCCTTCATGCTGAAGCTGGTTCCTTTTGCCAGTTAATTGGGTTCACTAAGTATTTGTGTGGATGCCAAATTTACTTGAGTAATTATTGGCCTAAAGAGCAGAGGAAGATATCACTAGTGTCATTTTTCTGCTTAAGATTGGCCTGCCTTCCATAGAGCCATCTTCTCTCACTAGTAGGCAGTAATAAGCTTTTGTCAGTTTTGCGTACTTAATGCTTTCTAGTGAGAAATTCGTTAGAGGACATAGCTGCTAAATGAAGGTACTTTTATTATCCACTATTTTTAACTGAAAGGCAGAACTTTGCATTCCTTTTAGTCAGTGTTGTCGATTGACTCACATTCTGTACTTGCTCCCTACTATCTTGGAAGAACATCTCATGTTTTTGCTAATTGAAGAAACTAATTTTTCAGGCTTTGGCTCATAAACATGGACGATTTATGGTATATGTTCATGCTAAAGGCATGATAGTAGATGATGAATATGTGATTATGGGATCTGCTAATATTAACCAACGGTCGATGGATGGTTCAAGAGACACCGAAATAGCCATGGGTGCTTATCAGCCTCATCATACATGGGCCAAGCAGAAAAATCATCCTCACGGGCAGGTTTGTCCATAAGTTTCAATTATTTTCTTGTGCATCTTCTTGTAGTGATACTCAATATAGGGTTGGTTGTTAAATACAATAAAGCAATCCGTTGAATATGTCGTGACTTCTGTTCCTTATTTGTCTCCTATAGTGAGATGTCAACAACTTATAAATGATAGTGGTTCTTCCTGTGGTGGAACTGACATTTGTTTCTATTTGGTACCACGAAAATCATTTTTTCTGCAGTTGCATCCATTTTACAAATGAACAGGCTGCTTCTTTATATATATAATGAAGCAGTTTTGTCTCTCTCACGCCTGGCATTCTTTAAACCAGCTGTGGGACCCAGAGTCTGTCTCTCTACTTCAAAATGGCCTTGGCACACAAGGCAAAATTCGCTGTCCATATATATATTATGATAATATCGATCTGAGTCTCCAACCTTGCTGGAGCCTAATGCTGGCTTTCTGAAAACTGTACTGTTGCACTTGTCTTTTTCTTTGCTTCATATCTTCATGTGAAGCCTCTGTTTGTCTAATAGCATGAGTTCACCAAGTTGTCCCAAGCTGGTGGTACTCTTGGATTTAGTTCTTGCTACTTCCCAAGGCTTTGGATTCAATTGTTGATATTTCTAGGGGCTCAAAAGGGCCACTTGATTGAAGTGACTGATAGCTGAATTGTCCCTAACTGGTATGCTTTCAGATTTAGTTATTGCTACTTAAGGCTCAAAAAGTTTAGGTGAGCCAAAATTGCTTATCGATCCCACGGAACTGGAAAGATGAAGGTTCCTTGATTTTTGTGTTATCTGCTGGGTGATTTGTTTCAAGTTTGAAGGAATGATAAGAAATCATTGACTAGTACTGTCTAGAACCCATTCTTCTGGAGCACGGAAATGCACACACACACACACATATGAGCACACAAACAAGATAAAAAATGCTACAATTCTCTTTATGCATATAGCAACTTTGATCAATTTCTTTCCTGGCAGATTCATGGATATAGGATGTCTCTCTGGGCAGAGCATCTTGGCATGGTTGATGGTTGCTTTGCAAGCCCTCATAGCTTAGAATGTGTCAGGAAGGTGAATTCTATTGCTGATGAAAATTGGAAGAGGTATTCTGCAGAAACAATGACAAATTTGCAAGGGCATATCCTTAAGTACCCAATCAAGGTTGATACAGATGGAACTGTAGGGCCATTACCTGGACATGAGTTCTTTCCTGATCTTGGTGGGCGGGTACTTGGTGCAGCTACTACGTTACCTGATGTTCTAACTACATAGTTTATTGTGATTTAATTTCCTAAAAAGTTATGTTGTTCAGTTGTATACTTGCATATTGTTTTCTTTCTTTGTGACAATGTAAAATCATGAATACATGTTGATAGTTGTCTGTCAAATTGAGATGGTCTCCCTCTCATTCTCTCCCTCTCTCGCTCCCCCTCTTATATCCTTCATATTGTGCACTCATGGCCACCTCATTTTCCGTTCATTAGAACCTTAGAGAAGTCATTTTTCTTTCATTGAACGAAACTGAAAGGTTAAGACGAATGGGCTAGGCTGGTTATATTTAGGTCAGATTTGTGAAAAATTACTAGATATACTGTATCTATACATAATAGGCACGTAATAGCCTATACACAGAGGGAAATATATGATGGTTCATGGTGACATCATTCCGTGGTATGAACCCCTGCATCTTCGTTCCAAGCGTGATTAAATGTGTCATTTACTATTTTAGTAGGTTTAATTGCTTCATATGTATGATATAATGAAAAGTTAAATGTTTGGGATGAGGCTCCAGGTGACTCTTTGGACGACAAATTTTTGTAGATCATGAGCTCTCTCTCTCTCTCTCTCTCTCTAAGTGGTCTGGGATATACCAATTTTCTTACATATTTCTATGATACAAATATACAAATTATCTCGTCAAATATCAAAAATTTAGGAATGAGGAAAAACAATTTATTAATTAGATTTTCTAAGCCTTCTCAGATCAATCGTCCTAGTTTTATGAGTTCATAAAATCAAATTCGGACATTGAATTTTCATACTTTTTAGAATTTATATATTTTCAAACATTATACACCTTCTACACAGAAGGGTTTTCGAGAAAGCACTTAAAACTACCCAGATGGAAAATAGAGGACGACCGAATATAAGGACTATATATGTCATAGCCGCCTTTCTTCTATAACAAGTCGATGAATCTTTTGGTAAGAATCAAATGATAACAATGTGCAACGAAACATTACAGATTGTATTCTTTTACATCAACTCACCGATAGCAATCTGTACATGTTGACTGTGTTATTTCCACTGATTGTGTAAAAACCACTCTCTCCCTCTCACGTATGATATTATATTTAATTAGAAGAATTTACTGCACGAGGCCTTCTGTATGTTGTGAAAGTTATAATATTTATGTACAATGAGGCGAGTTTACTGCATGAGGTCTTCTGCATGTTGTGGAAATAAGCAATTTGTCGTTCCAAAATGTATGCTACTTGGAGTTGTGCCATGAAATTAAAACTTTCGGCTGGTGTCTTCTTTTTCCGTGTAAGCTTCACAATATCATTTTTTATGACCTTAAGCGCGCACCACCAAGCTGCTGAGCGTTGAAATAGGAGGAACGGCTCTCATAGTGCAACTTTGGACAAATGCAGCCATCTGTAAGCATGGAAGACAGAAAAAGGAGGAAGCAATATAACTGCAACTAGTTTCAAGAATAGCCAATAAAATCATGCGGATAGATGTTGTAAGCACATTACCATGACAAGTCCAGTGCACATGATACTGAAACCAGGGAAATGAAATGGTGCTTCTGCTGAAAGAAACAGAGCTAGTAGGCAGGGATCCACATGCATCATCAGTACATGACAATGGTGAACATATAATCACTAACAAGAGAGAAAATCCAAGTATAACTACCAGTTAGAGGAGTCACGACCAAAGGGGACACGGTATTTGCCAAGGAGCAAATTCCTGAAATGCACCCTTGAGCCTTCCCCTGCAGTTAGCAGCAACAAGATTAAGAGGAAAAGTGGCGCAGACCTTTTTAAAGGAACAGTAGAAATTGGACAAGTTTCAGAAAATCGGTAGAAGTCTCAATTATGCGATCTTGAAAAAACCATGCAACATGAGAAAAATATCATATTTTCAAATTCCAAAGTATTTCTTCTCCTGTAAATATCTTATTTTAAATCCAATGCGGACAACGATCATGCATAATTCCATTCAAGGAGCTTCAAAGCTTGTCTAGTGCTTGCATCCGTACCTCACACCACGAAAACTCACAATTATGACATTCTAAAAAAAATTCGTACTGTTTTATTGTAAGATTTCAGGAATGCTCATGCAATGCTAAGAAAAGATGGTATTTTCAAGAAAAATATAGACACTGAAATATCATATTCTTTTCCTGCAGGCTAGTATTCTTTAAGAATTTGCCAAAGCTATGCAAAGGAAAAACTAATTCTTGACTTGTCAATCGAATAAAATCTACAACATGCTAAATAATCGGTTTAGGAAGATAATACCTGTTCATCAGGCCCAACTTGCTTTGACACAATGCTTCTTATCTACACGAGAAAAGTGGAGAATAAGTTGGAAGTTTATCAGGCCGGCAGCTTGTTTTTCAGGAATCAAAATCTATGTCGTGGAACATACACACCTTCAGAATCAAGAACAAGCACATGGTCCAGTATATCATCTTGATCTTCATCAGCAAGGATAGTACTTAAAAGGTTGATTTGGGTTGTCAACTTTTGCTCTCTTTTGGAAAAAGAAAAGAAAGAATGGCATTTTTTACCTCATAAATTAATCTATCAATCCAACACAATCTTCTCTTCCTTCTTAGCAGCTTTCTTACGTTTCTTTTCAGCTTGAGGTTCCTGTTCTTTCAGATCCTTCGAGAAGGACCTTAGATAATATAGGACAACCATCAAGAGCGTTTTACTTTTGAAGCTGTGATGCAGTTCAAAGTTGGCCAAAATATGTTCAGTAACTGGGGCACGAAATGTTCCTCTGCAGAGTACTGGATGCTAGAAGGGAAGAAGAAGTACACAAACTGAAGAGGGCACCATTTACCAAAAAACTAAATCCAAGAATATTGAAATTGTGATTTTGACTTCAGCATCGCTGTATCTTGACATGCTTCTTTTCTTTTCTTTTTTTTTTTTTTCTTTTGCTGTTTTCCAAGGTCATTGTTTCCTCTCTTGCTATCATATAGAATGTTGCCTTGTTGATTTGCTTACATTAGCTTATATCTACCATTAACCTCTGCTGCATGTTCGAATGAAAGCTGTCCATACTCCATACACATTCTGAAAGTTTTAGCTGTTTGCGTTGGTCACAGGTGCCATACGTCGCATACTGTATATGCAGAGTGGCCTTGGTGATTATCAACTTTTCCCAACAATTTACGGAGGTATATGAAAAGTAAATTGCTTTTATGTTTTAAACCCAAATGCCACCCCCCACAAAGATCTTTCCTATAAACCAGAAATATGTACTTAAATAGACAGGAAAAAAGAAAGAATAGCTGCGCAGTGAGTAGAGAGCATTACCCAATTGGTCCATGCCAGAGCATAAAGAAAGGCCTGCAAAGTTTTTAATCAAAGTACCATCAGTACCACTCCCAGAGACCAAAAGCATGTTGTTGCTTAAAATGAAGATTTGAAGTGTATAGGCAGAATGGAAACCCGATTACATGAACACAGTTTGCAAGTAATCCAACAGAAAGCAGCCTCTCTTCTCCCACATAAGCAGCTAGTATGGGCATGATGAAAAGCTGCACATCAAAGTCCCTTTTGTTTGTCTAATGGTCTTACATGACAATTGAAACTTGGCAATTCCATTTATGAAATGCCATAATAAATTCTTCATATAAATTAAAAGAAGAAAAGGAATGTAAAACGTATACCTGAGAAACAGCACCAGCTATGCCATTTATAAGCATCAGCTCTGCAAACTGATCTTTGCCAAACTGATACTGGGCTCTTAGATAATACTGCACGGAGATACATGATTTTACAAACACTGATGTGAGCATGATAATTCAAAAAAAAGAAAAAAGCCAAGGAAATGATTAAAAAAGTGTAGTTATTTTCAGTTAAGTAATTGATTATCCACTTTTATTGATTTCTTGTATTATGTCTTTTTGCACTTTGTTTGTGCTTCTAAAATTTGTCCTCCAAAATTTCATTGCAGCAATTTATGATTTTTGAAGGAACATGCAGAAGTAACAATTGGCAGTAAAGGAGCACAACTTGGTATTTGTATATATTAAAAACATGCCTAAAAGCCTCTTGGAATGCAAAAAATTCAGTTAACAGACATGTTCTCGTACTTAGTAAACTATGCCATAATATATCCGAGCTGCGTTAAACTGATCAACATGCAAAAAATTGAAAAAAATTGTCTAAGAAGACAAAACTCTGAGCATACTTCATTTCAACATTGCAGGGAAACCGGCTATCCGTCTTGGCGGATGAAAATGAACAGGGGAACATTCACTACCAATCTACCATATTTAGACAGGAGCTCATGCAGTCACGTTCAAATCCTCAGAAGAGAACTTGCGTATTAAGCTCGCTTTAACCATGGAAAATGTTTTTCTTTCCCAAAACAACGAGAGAAAAGAATGAGTAGAAACTTTTTCTTTCACGCGCATAGAGAAATGGTAATTAATCAGCTTAGAAAACCAATGGCAAGCTTATTGAAATTGACAAATACCAGCAAGGTGGAATGGAGGCCACTATCTCCAAGACTCACTAAGAAGGCAATAACTGAAGCCTGTGAAAAGGATGAGCTGCAGCAAGACCAGACAGAGGAGATAATTCATGAGACACAAAATAACTAACATTTCCATAGACATTACACAAACGCGTACACCCACAAACACACAAGCATTCTCGTAGTCTAAATAGTCATACCTGCTTGTCCACAGAGAAATTAAGTCATGCAGTTGCGTGAAGCTTCTGAAAGGAAGGTGGGATGCATGATCAAGGCTGCGGGATCTGAGAAGAGTTTCTTTCTTGGTGCCCATGAGCCGCCGGAACCTCCTCGGCTTCCGCTCGCCCACCAATTCCGGCGAAGCAGTGGCAGTGGCACCAGTCTCAGCAACAATTGATGCCGTTGGAACAGGGACGACCGGTACTTCCGGCAGCAGAAATCTCATGTAGAGGAGCGCAATCGCCCCAAGAAGAGTTGACAACTAAACAGGAAAAAATTGCCATAATCCCCACTACGTAGTTGCGATACATAAATGTAGATTAAGGTTAATTAGGAAGTCGGGGCTCATTAGGACCGGAATTTTCAGCAGGTTCGGATTAGTAGTTTCGAGTGCGATTAAGAAGGTAGAAACCTGAAAAGCAGAAGCCCTGGAGAGGAATCGAGAAGCGAGAGTTGCACAGACGAATGCGCAGGAGGAGGTGCCGGAAAGCAGCCCGAACGCTGTTACCCTACCCCCTTCACTTGTATTATCCGCCTGTTCCAAATATTTAAAGCATGTAAGCGTACGATATATATATATATATATATATATATATATATATATATATATATATATATATATATATATATATATATTCATAATTTGATGGAACTCAAGATGGTTAGAGGATTTCATCTAAATCCTCTTACAGCACACTGAAGCTATCATAATTAGATGGAACTCAAGATGGTTAGAGGATTTCATCTAAATCCTCTTACAACACACTCAAGCGATCATAATTAGATAAAACTCAAGATGGTTAGAGGATTTCATCTTTATATATATAGGTGTTGGATTCTCATGCGCTAATCTCATAAACATTGATTTTAACCATTGATTCTTACATAATGATGTTGGAGAAAAAAATGTTGTAAATTAATACTGGAGTGCAATCTTCCTTTTCTCTCAACAGTGTAATGAAAAATAATAAATAGCCAAGATCGTTACTAATGAATCTAGCATCGTATATATATATATATATATATATATATATATATATATATATATATATATATATATATATATATATATATATATATATATATATATATATATATATATATCTGTCTATTGAAACTGTATTTGCAGAATTGAAGAAAAGGATAAGTACTTACCACATATACTAGAGAGAGGCAAATAATGCTGCCATCACAGATAATGGACGTGAGAGTCTTTGCCAAGTAGTAAGCAATAACAAACTGCTTGCTTTGGCTGCACGCCAGTATTGCTGCAATTACATCATGATATACATATATTTGACCATAAATATATGAAAAAACAACAGAAAACAGTATGCCTCATCATTGTCATAATAATGGTGTGTCGTCATAAGTCTTACCAGATGGAAAGATGGCGATGGACATGGGAACTGTGAGCAAAGCTTTGATGTCAAAGGCATCTGCTAAGCATCCCACCAGCGGAGTAACAATCAGGTTGCCCATCCCTGCTATCTGCCATCACCGTCTACTCATCATCTTCAGTCTTTCCCACATTTTATTTGGAACAAGTATATATATATATATATATATATATATATATATATATATATATATATATATAGAGAGAGAGAGAGAGAGAGAGAGAGAGAGAGAGAGAGAGACCAAATATGAATCAGATTTAAGAGCGGACATATACTCTACCAGTAGATACATAAAATCATATAAAATATGGATGAAGTGTGTGGTGATTCACGTATCTCGGCAGGGACACATGAAATATATAGTATGCATATAAAAGTATATTTAATGTTGGGCTTATTTAAAGTTGCCAACATAGGAGGCTTGTTGGTGGAGCCAATTTGATGGTAATGAAAGAGTAGCTGATCAGTGAGCCAAAGATTCCGGCGTAGTGATGGACGGCTTGGTTCATTTCCCAGCCTTATGAACGAAGCAACAAACCTTCGGCTGCCATCTAGAAGAGCATGGTAAAAGTATGTTTCACTCCACTTTGATTAAACTTCATTAACATTACAGTTTTTATCAGCCTGAGTGTTGTTTTTAGGAAAAAGAAAAAACTGCATCAAGCTTAACAAGAGAAGAGAAAGAATGACAGAAAGAAAGACAGAAGGATGGTTCATGGCGAATTTTCAGTGACAGACATACCGCCTGCTGGAAGCCGGCGAGATAGATAACGAGGCCGCATTCGTGTTGGCCGGGGCAGAGTGCCCCCATGAGAATGTCCGTGATGGAGGGCAGCACCATGAGCGCGCCAAGTTGGTAGAGGAACAGGCTCACCATCAGATGCAGATTCCTTCCCTGCTCCATTTCTTTGTCTTCTTTCTCACTCAGACGCGAGCTCCATCACTCCCCTTCAACTGAGTTCGTCCGCTTGCTCTCCTCCCCCAAGCAGCAAGAGTTGCGTTCTCAGAGAAGGTCTGAAACTCTTTCATGCATTTCCAGAGAGTTCTTCACAAAGATCGGAAGCAAACAACTTTCCCTGACCTGTATATAACTAGTGCAGACTCTTTTTTCCTTTTACGTGACAAATGAGTTCAATAGTTCCTCATTCTATTGGTGACCACCACGTCTCCCCTGGTGATTAAAGCAAAGTTAGAGAGAAGATGTCCAAAAGAAGATTGAGTCGCTTCTACGTCAGATCTTAGAAGAGGAGTGACGAACCTACCACCTTCTCTTTTCTTTTGTTTTGTTTCTTTCTTTACAAAGGGAAGAAGAGATATTTGGCCCACCCCTGAGGGAGTTTGTGCAATGGCAAGGCTTGATTGAGGACCAATTCTTGTGTCAAAATCTTCTCTGTGTTGCTGCAAGAGGAAGTAATCAATGAAGCGCAGCAAAGAAGATCCTGTTACGCTGTACCTTAGAGATGCAAGATGTTGAGTGAAAGCTTGGGGTTCTTATGCTCGTTATAAACAAATATTTAACCCAAGTACTAGACTAAGACTAGCTAGCATGAGCACGCAAAACGATTCTGAACTCAGGCATTTGATTTATAAGTGTTCTAAGAAATTTTGTTTTTACAAAATGATATAGAGAATCGGCTTGCACCCCGCTGAGAGTAATTACATTTTCAATTTAAACACCGACCATTATCACAAAAAATGTGTATGAGTATTATATTATGAGTAATTTTTTGAGTATAACACGACAAAGTTGCATATCTTGATAATATCTAGAAAAATCTCAGTAATTTTTTAAAAAAATTAAAACATTTAATAAATCCTAAAAATTATAAAAAAAAATAAAGATACGAAAAATACATAATACACGGATAATATGTGTTTTTTCATGTTTTTTTATTCTCTGATGAATTTTTTTAAAAGACGCATTTTTTCATGTTTTATACAGCTGATTGAGTTTTGACATATTATAAGCATTTTTTCCAATAGAATGTGTTTTATGTGACAATGAATTTTAGAATAATTTAACAAAAAAAAGAAGAACAGCCCAGATTTTTTGTCTAGCCCATGCTAACAACAGAAGTTACGCAACTGGGTCGTTATTTTTTTATTTATAACATGAAAATTTTAAATTTTTATTTATAACATGAAAACTACAGTTTAAATGGAGTCTCACTTTTTTTTTTTTTTCAGGGGACTGGTTTGACCTACTGCTCAAAAAAATTCGAAGCAAAGCTTTTTTTGGTGTTTAGGGAAGCCAAGATTTTTTTTAGGGGCGAGCCAAACGGTCGTTCGATCGGGATAAACGGTCCAACAAATTTATTTAGGTAGGGTCAAACTAAATCAGAATACAAAAAATACATTAGGCAATTAAAGTTTTTCAAATTTTCTAATGTAATTTTTTTTTTAGTTAGCTAGGATGAGGCTACGACTTAGGCGTCCCCCCCTCCCTCCGCCCCTGTTGGTTTTGAAAGTGCCGCCTTGTCATGCTTCAACTTGCTCATTGTGGTCTTTTACTACAGCACAGTGAATTGACACTTAGGATGAGGCTACGACCTAGGCGTTCCCCCCTCCCTCCGCCCCTGTTGGTTTTGAAAGTGCCGCTTTGTCATGCTTCAACTTGCGCATTGTGGTCTTTTACTGCAGCACAGTGAATTGATACTTTTCTTCCCATATTCAAAACAGCACTTTTAATGGTGTGCAATTTACACTTATATAAAGTTGAACTCGGATTGTCTTTTTTGACAGCAACTTCCAACCCACCGCACCAACCGCCTTCCACTTTAGCAGTCATGGTTTAATCACCCGAATCCATCTTCACAAATTCTGCTACCAATTAAGAAGCTCTATTATTTTCATCATATGCATTTTTCAGAAAGGCGCATATACAAGGAGAACCATACTTTGACAACTAAGTACTAATTATTTTTTGTATTTTTTAATATTTTAAGTAAATCAAATATTTGAAAATATTGTAATTAAAATTCACATCATATCTAAACGAACTGCGGGATAAGTAGGTTATTAAAAGATGGGTGATACATTAGTACTTGCATGTAACAAAGAAATTTTGAGATTCTTTGGAGTTTCGTTCTTATGAATCTGCTCTAAAAATTGAATCAGAATCATAGAATATTAGAACAAATATTTTATGAATCTACCTCATTCTAGAACAAATATTTTATGAATCTACCTCATTCGTTGGAGCAAATTTACAAAACACTGGCAAAATGTCCGTGCTACCAAAGGACTCCTTTAGAGCCGTTGGATAGTCTCAATCACAAGATGACTGTTGGATATATACGGTGGGAGATCCCTTGTTCTATCAAACAAATCACAATGGGGTTATTTAAGATTTGTTCTTAAGATCATTCCATCAAACACACCATAGTCTTGCTTAACGAAAAAGAAGTCTCCAACTAAAATACAACCATCTTCTAAGCTTTTGAAAGGTTATTTTACACATCTTCATATGCACATTGAAGTTGGTGCATATAAGTGTTCATATTCTAAGTAGCCAGTTTGAAAATTGGAACAACAACAACAACAAATTGTTTTATTTATGGCCTTATCTTCAGGTATATACATGGAACAGTTTGTTGTTATTCATATTGTCAAACCATCCCTAGAGGCCGTTTGGCTATTGAAATATTTTGTGAGTGTTTAAGGAATCTATCCCAAATATTAGGGTAGATTCATGAAACAGTAAAACTTTACTCGATGTTCACTAATTTGTCTCAAACTTTGATACAAGTTCATGAAACAATTACAAAATGTTCCATTTGCCAAACGACCCCTTAAAGTTCTCATCTCACCATTGATTATAGAGAAGTCAATATATCCGATTTGAATCGGATATCCGACCGATCCGACCCGAAAAAATTGGATATGAAAAAATTGTAATGTTCGGTTAAAAAAATCGGATCGGATTTGGATTTATGGCATCCGATTGGATTCCATTTTTAGACAAATATCATGTACCTAATGATATTAAATTTTGAAAATTGGCAAAATCTGGTTCAAAATTCGGATTCGGATCGGATTTGGATTGTAAAATTGGATTTTGGATTCAGATTTGAATATCACTTCTCTTTATTCGAATATGAATTCGAATTCATATGTGAATATCCGAAAAAACAGATATGATTAAGGATATATTTGATTCGAATCTGATCCGTTGACATCCATAATTGGTTATAGGGGTTATAACAAGTTGTTAAGTTAGAGAAAAAGTGACTGATAATGCCAACTAAAAATTTATTACCGTTCGGGTGTTCATTATGATATGCTTGCTAAGTATGATCAGATATGTATGTAAAACTAAATCCCACTATTTGCCATTCGAATATGATCCGATCTCTTAACTTTTTTTCATATTCAATTGTTTGTCGGATAACCAATTCAAATCAGATATATTGATAACACTGAACAAACATAGTCTCTACATAGCTCATTTTTCTGCTTAGGCCACATTTTAGCCTGATGGGGCAGTTTGGGATCCAGATCCGTATCGAGATTTGCATGCCTTTCTTAGGTGGTCTAAATCCGAGTCCAAATCATTTAGCTGTCACAGATTTGACCCAAATGCTACATAACAAACTGATGTCAAATCATAGATGAAGCATGCCTTACATATTAGTGGCAGCACCACCACAATCCCTGTTCTTTCTGATACAAATCTTGAGGTCCACATTATCTCTTTCTTATTGGGTTTTAAAATTCTAGCTTTGGAGGCTTACACCTTTTTAGCCTCATAGTTTTCTTTGGTCTGAAAGTTTGAAGGATATGTTTGTTTCACTGTGGATCTCAGAACCGTAGTGATCGTAGATCACTGGCGGACGTGGAGGGAGGGGGGGGCCGCTTGGGCCATGACTCAGGTGAGCGTAGGAAAACAAAAATTATATTGAAAAAATCAAATTTTTTTAGTTTGGCCCGACCTGTCGCTTCTTTTAGCCCAACCTGCAGATCGTTTGGCCTGCCCCTAAAAACAATCATTGCTGCTCCACCCATGATGATCACTGATTCTCTCTTCCTCTCAGTATAACCTTTAATTCTTAAATCCAATCTCATAGCCAAAAGAAGCATAATCTTCGAGCAAGCAAGCAAGAGGTTAACAACTCACCAAGTGAATAAAACTTAAATTCTCACATTTCCCTTGTCTCAAGGGTCTTGGACAGCAGCGGAGCTCCATATAAGCTGGCATGGGCAGTTGCCCACACCATCAACAAATTTTTTATTTATTTTTACATATTTTTACATAAATTTTTATAATTATTTACTTATTTATATATGTAGTGTCCTTTCAAAAATAAAATTTCTACACCATAGTAAAACAATTCTCCCTCTGCCACTGCTGCATTAGGACATATCCATTAACTAGAGTATCGCGCTACAGTTGAAGTGAATAGAACTCATGAGAAGCTAAGTCACAGTACCACGTACCGGTACGGCGTACCGGTACAGCGGTACGGCTGGGTACGTTTGGATCTGGATCCGGGTCGGATCCAGATCCAAACTATATTATAACTTAAAAAATAAAAAAAAATTACTTATTCTTTATTTTTTTTGTTTTTTGTTTTACTTTAACATAAGAAGTTTCATTAACAAAATGATAATTTATTCATTATGAGACATTTTTGTTACAACTTGTGGTTTAATTATATAAAATAATTAATTTTTATATATAATAGTCGCCGTACTCGTACCATGATTTTAAAAAATGTCGTACGAACCCATACCCGTACCATTGTGACATAGATGACAAGCAATGCACCTTTGATGCAACCGCCAATCCAACCAACTATTTTTTCAAAAAAAAAAACAAAAAGTTTATATATATATATATATATATATATATATATCAAAATGTTCCTCGTCTTTCTAAAATGACTCTCGGCATCTCACGTCAAAAGGCAGCAGGGGCGGAGGAAGGGGGAGGGCCACCTAGGCCATGGCCTCACCCCAGCCAATTCGAAAAAAAAAATTATATTAAAAAATTTTAGTTGCACCATATATTGTTTGGATTCGAATTCAGATTGGCCCTACACAGATGCAGATGTTGAACTGTTAAGCCCACCCTTAAAAAAAAATCCTGGCTCCGCCCCTAATATGCAAGTTAGCTCTACGACAAATTTATTAGCTTTTACTTTTTAAAAAAAATAGTAATTAATTTTTAATTGCTTTTAGACATGAAAATTTAGAGATGGGGTTGAGTGAGACGGCCTTTGAAGCGTACCGGGCCAATTGACACCACTTTTTAAGCAAGTCAATGCACTTGTATTAAGTTGAAGGTGGTCGAAAGGAGAGTCACGGAAATGGAGAGCGTTCTTGAATTATGAGTACATTATAGGGCTTTTGTGAAAATCTCTCCCTTCTGGCTGGAGCAGTGGCACCGCCCATAGTTTTTCTTCGCGCCCTCCTTCTCTTTCTTGTCCCCATTGTAGAGAGGACAAGCGACTGGAAATCTCAAGAACTGTAAAAATTTAAAATATATCATTAAATCTTTATCGATGAAAAAAATTAGGAATAGTTGTTGAGTCCTAAACTGTCATTAATGTTTTTTTGCGATGATAAAAAAATATATAAATTTTAGCCATCGGACAACTTCAAGCATTCACCACTACTGCATTATAAACCATGGTTTTTATAACGACTTTATTTAACTATAACTTTTTTTATTTTTAACCATATGATAATGTTGACATTTAACAAATTTGAATTCCTTTATATACGAGCATTGTTTTATTATGATTGGCACAAGGACAAAAATTCAGGGACTGGATAAATTAAACAAAAAAAAAAAGGCACAAAAAGGCATCAGAATTAATATTTGCTAAAAAGGAAACATAAGGATAGAAAAAAAATTATGTATATCTGAAGGGACACCTATATACGTAAAAAAAAAAAAAGTAAATATTAAATTTATCAATGTAAAAATAAAAAAAATTAAAAAAATATGTGGAACACACGGCCTCGAGTCGATCTGAGGTAAAATCTACCTCGAGTTCAACTAGTTTAATCCATTGTCACAAAAAAATGTAGACGAGTATGATATATATTTTTTTTGAATATAATACAATAAAGTTGTATATCTCAAAAATATCTCGAAAAAATCTTCGTAAATTTTTAAAACATTAAAACATTTAATCAATCATGAAAATTATAAGAAAATAAAATTTAATAAAAAATGAAAAAACAAGAAAAAAATGTATATTATATTATACCTATTGTTCGTGCAGCTTGAACTTGGTTTATTAAGTGAGTCAAACTTATACAGGTGAGTTCAAATCGAGTCTTTGGCTCGATTAGTTGTACTTCCCTAAAAACAACAGAAACTCAATCACGTTTCATGCAGAAACAAAGTTTTGAAAGGCTTGGCAAATCGCGCCATTGGCAATCAAAGGACTCCGTCACTGTGTGGACTATACGGCGAGCAAATCGCCTTCTGGTCCCGGAGGGCGTCAGTCAAGTTGAAGAACCGACGGCCGGAGAGGCTCGTGGCTTGGACTCACCGGTGCTGCCAGTCCACTCTCTCCTTCCCTTCTTCTGCGGCTCTGGTTCGTCCCTCCCCCCTACCCATGTGCTCTCTGATTCATCTTCCTCGTCCTGTCTTCTTCTTCCTCTCTCCCCCTCTCAGCTCTTAAATGCGTCGGCACAGGAGGCCTCGTCTTCTTGTGTAGCCCTCACATTGATAACGATGCCTCTGCTCAAGTACACCGTC
The DNA here is from genome assembly GCA_011799765.1 of Nymphaea thermarum. NCBI lineage: Eukaryota > Viridiplantae > Streptophyta > Magnoliopsida > Nymphaeales > Nymphaeaceae > Nymphaea > Nymphaea thermarum. Next base: position 137,702 of record JAANDH010000384.1, read on the forward strand.
GACGCAGGCGTTCATTTTACTCCGGCCACAAGCCGACAGCGATCATCGACACGTGACTTGTGAATCAGATACAAGGGGAGAGTAGCCATGAAAGACGAGCCTCTTGAAGAAGCCAAAAAAACTCTTATCAAATTGCCTGAATTTGGTTAACCTTATACCTACAAACACAAGATCCTCTCTCTCTACATGTGCAAGTGAAGGGGTTCAATATTTCAACGTTTTGGATTATGAGGTCCACATACATGTGGTCACAAAGATAACATCTTCATATGGATGCAATGGATTGTTGGAGTTTCTACGTGGACAAATGCAGGGGGCGGAGCCAATATTTTTTTTAAGGGTGGGCGGAACAGTTCAACCTCTGGATTCAAGTGGAGCCAAATTGAACCCAAATCAAGACAATACATGACACAACTAATATATATATTTTTTTTCACTTGGTTGGGGTGGGCCCATGTTCCAAGCGGGCCCCCCTCACAGACTGACTTCCCAAAGCTAGAAACTTTTTGTGAAGGGGCACTTAAAAGACTGTTTGGAAATAGGAACTCGATGTTAGTGTTCTATGTATGTGCTCAAAAATTGTGATAGATTCATATGCAAAGTGTTTAGTGAATCTACTTCAATTTTTTGGGTAGATATATGGAACACTAGGAAAGTGTTCTCTTGCCAAGCAACCTTTAAAAGTTTAAATTTTAAACTTTAAGAGGCACCCACATATAAATAAGTAAAACTTAATGAAGTCCGGGCAGTTGTGTATGTACACGAACCAATATAAGCGTTTAATGAATCTGTCTTAATTATTGAGAAAGATCCATGGAACTAAGAGAGTGTTCCTCTTGCCAAACTTAATAATGATGTCAGGTCACTTGTGCATGTCTACCAGCCAATATGATAGCTCCACAACTGTTGGCAGAATATTGGACAAATATATAAAAAATGTAAAAATAGAAGGATAAAAAACATTAAATTTTACTGTTTTTGCTTGTTTTAAATTGAAAAAAAGGAAACACATTAACATTGAATGAAGTAAAAAATGGAGAAAAGTTATGAAGGTGTTGCAAGATTGAAGGAGCAATTGAGCCCTCCAACTACTCAAGCTGAAAGAACACACCCACATTTACACCTATTTGGATTTGTTTAGATGCAATTCATATAGGTAATCCAAATCTGCTCTAATTTGGCTTAAAAGTTCTTGTTCTTCCTTTTCTGGTTTCTGGATATACTAAATCTGATCCTTTTGTATTTAGCTGATCTTAATTTGGCCCTTTCTCTAACCCAAATATGCTTTAATTTGGCATCATTTTGGATTATATGCAAGGACAAATTGTCAAGAAGCACAGGAATTAGTACTTCTGATTCGAGATTTACATCCAATCAAATCCAAATTAGGTTTGGAGAACCGGATGGATAAGTGAAGCTCCATTGAGGTTCTTGCTTAAATCTGAATTGGGTATCACAGAAAATCTCGGATTTAGATTAATCTAATTCAGATTCCATTCTAAGTAATATTAATCTATTAAAGTAATACGGATCAATTCAAACCTAATAATGCATCTCTAGGTATACGGTGTGTCCTTCATGTGTCCTCTTCTCGATTAATTATAGTAACCAGATGGTGTGGCTGAAGCCTCGGAGGTTGATCTTGCATGTGCAAAACTTTATTTAAAAATTTTGGGCTGTCCAAAAGATATTTGGACATATCCGATCACGTGGTACTTAATATGAATCCAAATAAATTCAGATCCAAATGGCAAGTTCTTGTCATATTAGGGTTTCAGGTTTGGATCGTAATGTCAAAACTGGAAGACAATATTTATTAATTCTGTAATGCGGGGGTCGCCGACAACTATCAAGTAGCAGTAGCGTTATGTAGCAGATCCTCGAGCGGGTTGGCACAAGGGACGGCACCTCGAGACACTGAAAGCAGTTCTGGACTTTAAGGTGATGGAGCGAAAGCAGAAGGCCTTCGGCCTTCACTTGGATGTTGGGATTAGCCTCCTGCTAGCACGAAATAGTGTGATGTAGTATGAGGAATGATGCTAATTTTGTTTTTTTGGGTAAAATTTGAAACCCAACAATCTAAAGGAAAAAAAAATACATAATTTAGTGCGGACCTGAAAAATCCAAATCCAATAGCCCGATCCGGTCTCCCTTTCTCTCCTTTTGATCTCGGATCTGCGGTTTTTCAATGTAAAATAGATTTGAAGATCTTGAATTCGAAATCCATGAACCTCCAAATGTGGATCTCAGATCACCCACCAATCTCAAATCTGGGGCTATCAAACATTGAAGATGATGTAACTAGAGAAGGTTCCCAATCCTGAAAAATTGCCATTTGTAGAACTCTATGCCAAGGATGATTAACCTTCTTTCAAATCATAATAATGCACGAGAGTACAGCGCACAAATTTGAGCCGACCCTACCATGTTCTTCATTCGCGGTTGGTGCGCTTGTAGTGCAGTAGCGGAGCTACTTGTGGGCGCGTATTGGCAGCTGTCCTCACAGACCCCACTCATTTTCAGTAAGGATCATTTATATGTGGTGCTCCGGACTCGGCCCAAGCGTCTTATAACAGCTCATCAGCTAAAAATTTCTGGCTCCGCCGATACCTCGGCCAATAAACAGCGCATTATGACTTTGAAGTAAAATAATTTCCTTACCATAGTTTCGGGAATCAATTTCATATATTCTTTTTTCTTATTCAAGCACGCATAAAGTCATCTGCTCTCCCAATCACTTGTAAAGCTGGTGGCGACTTGTCACCCACCTTTTTATGGAAAATTGAAATCAGCGGGCTACCTCTCTAGCCAAATGGTTTTTTTTATGTTGTTTAACCAGCTGATTATATATATATATATATATATATATATATAGAGAGAGAGAGAGAGAGAGAGAGAGAGAGAGATTGCCCGTGAAAACTGGCAGGCAGAGAGCAAGTGGGACTCTCTGCGACGATGATCTGTCGAGACTCAAAGAGTGCCAGGCGTGGCAGGAAGGGAGAAAAATGTGTATTGTTTGCTTTGAAGAATAAAGTATATAAAAATTTGTGGATGAGAAGAGTGTGTCACGTGGAGGACAAATTGGTGGGGTTTTGTTTATGAATTAGAAAGGCTGAGTGTCTCGAAGAGTATCAACGTAAATGTACTTTTGAGACATTCAATCTCAAAAAAGTAGAATGTCGAGCACAGCAAGAACCATAGGAAAGACACTGAAACCGCTAGCGGTCCGGCGCCTCAAGATTGGCCGTGAAACTTCCGCCCGGTGAAGTATAAAATTCTTAGTGACCCTCTTCTCTCTCTCTCTCTTAAACTTAACATTTAGTTTTTAATAATACACATATAAGAGCTTGACGGTTTTTCTTCAATGAAAATGGAAAGTTTATTGCTATTTAAGAAAAGTAACATTTAGTCTACATGTTCCCAGTTGCTTTTAAAAGTAGAAATAAAATAAAACTCTATTTCTTAGCTGGGTTTGCAGTTGACTGTGTCAATCTCAGTCCAATTCTCGAGTTCGCCAACTATGGCTTTCAGTGTTTGAAGTAATGCTTCTATTGTGCTTCAACTTGTGTATTGACGCTTTCTCTTTTACGGCATAAAGAATTGACATTACAGAGACTCAGAGACTGACTACCGATGAATTCCGAACATGTCCATTGCAACGACCTTCTTGAAGATTTCCTCCTTAAGATCTGCCAATATTTATTTTATTCATACTACAGAAAATTTCAAGTGCATTACATCTTTGTTTAATGAATAAAAGCATCAGTTACTAGTTACTGCAGAGAAATTGTTAAATTTGAAAGTCTACAATATAACATTTTTAAAGTAGGATAACAAGGTGTGCGTTGTTCGTATCCTAGACATTTGAACGAACCATTTCAATGGATAAGAGCGTAAGAAGTTCCACAACAATTACATCCATTTGCTTCTTTAAGAAGGTGTTTGGTAGCAAAAATGTTGCATTTTTTTGGAAACCCAGTGTTCCATAAATTTATCTATTTTTGAACACATTGATGTGTTGCATTTTAAAAAATGCAGCATTCCTGTCACCAAACACGCTCTAAGGGGCATTTAATAGCACATGGAATGGTAGAACGAACAGGACCACCTCCGTTCCAGTATAGGATCAAACACAAGGTCTCAAAGTCCTCATTTTAGAAATAGCATTTGTTCTGCTTGTTCTTGGCGCCTAGAAGTCTTGTCTCTTATAAATTTAATTGACCAAGAGGAACCAAACATGTCCACTTCCTCCTTTTTTTTCTTTTCTCTTTCATCCCTTGTCTTCATTTTAGCCGGTGATGAGTGTATCTTTTATTTGATTTTTGTAGGTGCTACTATCTTATTAGCATTAACAATTAAATTGAGTTTCATGGTATTTATGTGGTTTAAGTACATGCATATTTATTTAAAGTATCTTTTTAAACTCTGTAGTGTCAACTTTTTATGCTGTAAAAAGAAGGACACCGATATACAAGTTGAAGCATAAAAGTGATGTCACAATAAGACACTACGAGGACCCCTGAACGGTAAGGGATAAAGAAAAGGATTAACTTAACCTTCACTCAAAGAGCCACTTATCCATAAAATAACAAATTTATTAATTGTAAAAACAGAAAAATTATCTTTTGTTGAGAGAGTAGTGCTTGTGTAGGGAGAATTAATTCCATCATTGTATATAAAAAAAAATAATATTTTCTATCAATAAGCAGAATTCTCAAACAATAACGGTCTTTTTGTTCACTTTTAAAAGTTAAAGTGGTGACTTGTTATTTAAACTCCTTTCCTTTATGTCTTTTGGGTTTAGGGCTGTGTCAGTTTTTTATATCCAATCAGTATATCTTTAACTTGATGCGGCATTTTATCTATATAAAACATAGAAAAATAGCGCTCATGAGAATAAAACTGTGAACTTATCAGCATCGCTCTGACATCCTTTTGAGGTAAATAACAAAATAATATTAAATTGGGCTTTGATAACACTAAGATTAGGTTGTTGTAAAGTATTTACATTCATAGATTAATGTTCTTGGATTGGTAAAACTTTTGGATCTGGATTCTCTCAAGTCTCAATTCAAGGACCAAAAAAAGAATGAGGGATGTCAACTTCAACTAAGATCTGGCTGGTATGCTGTCAATCTAACAATGTTTACAGTTCGTCCTGGTGTGCCTATTGTCAACATCCACCAATCCAAAATCCAAAAAAAAGTTCATAGACAATTTGATCCATAAAAGAGTCTAAGTTCAACTCTCTAATTTCAAAACTTCACAGGAATCATTCATCATAAAAATTTTAACTAAAAGTAAAGATTCTAAGAATATTGCATTAGTGTTTCATGAATTTACTTCAGATATTAAATTGAATTCATGAAATACTAATTACCAAACACTTGTTTAAATAACATTGTTGGACGATTAGTTCATGCTGAACAATTGAAATAAAAGGTAAAATATCGTTAAATAAAAACTACTGCCGAGAAAATGTAGGAGATAAAGACGACAAATAACCGTCTCTCGGAGTCCAGCCAGGCGCTCTGCATCGTCTCCAGATGGACGGCTCTCATCAGATTTTGTCCAACAGGTGGCGTGATCTGACATGCTGGGACCCCTAAGGGGTGTTTTCGTCTTTTCAGGGCCACGCCACGCAGGACAACACGAGGAAGTTTCCGGACTTTCCCTCTCTCCATCCCTTTTCCCGAATCTACCCTTTTTCTCCACAACGATCCGACGGCTCTCGTTAACTGACCTCTTTCTCCCCTTTAGTAAAAGTATTTTGATAAATGACCTCTTCAAAAACGGGTCTCTAAATATGTTATATTTTATCTGAAGGGAAGGGTCATGAATAAATAAGTTTCTTTTAAAAAATAATTTTTTTTTGGAAAGTTGCAATTTGGAAAAATAAGCTATCTAAGTAATTGGTGTTCCTTTTCATTCTAGTTCAACTTTAAGAATTTAAAAAGTTAATGTCAAAACAATTTATACATTTTTAAAGTAGAATATTCTGAAATAGATCTCGAACCTCCTGCTTCGCGTGCGGAACCTTTTTATTATTATATTACTTTTTTTTTTTATAGCAAGTGACAACAAAAGCAGGGTATGACCAAGAAATTAGAAAAATTGAGGTCGTTTCCCAAATTTCGGGATAAATTTAGGGCCTGAGGAGAAGATTGTTCCCGGATTATAACCGCTCCATGACCTTGCCCTTTGGGGCTGTAACTATTCTTCTTTTGGGATTCCTTTTTGTATATATCAGTGGGAAACTGTGAGCGTGTGTCTGTCTCTCTTTCTTTCTCTCTCTGTCTCCCGGGGCGCGGAGCGGAAGGAAGCGGCGGCAGAGTGGTGGTCAGTGGTGGTGGGGAGAGAGGGAGAGGCGGAGGGAGAGATGGAGACGGTGGCGTTACTGTGCACGACGGGGCTGGTGTTCGTGGGGCTGTACTGGTTCGTGTGCGTGCTGGGAGCGGCGGAGCAGAAGGGGAAGAGGGCGGTGGATCTGGGCGGCGGCTCCATCTCCAGGGAGAAGGTGGAGGACAAGTACAAGCAGTACTGGGCCTTCTTCCGGAAGCCCAAGGAGATCGAGCGGGCGGAGACGGTGCCGCACTTCGTGGACACCTTCTACAACCTCGTGACCGACATTTACGAGTGGGGATGGGGGCAGAGCTTCCACTTCTCCCCCTCCGTTAAGGGGAAGTCCCACAAGGAGGCCACCAGGCTTCACGAGGCCCACGCGGTTGACCTCCTGAACGTCGGCCCCGGCGACCGGATCATCGACGTCGGGTGCGGCGTCGGAGGGCCGATGCGAGCCATCGCCGCGCATTCCGGTGCCAACGTCGTGGGGATCACCATCAACGAGTATCAGGTGCAACGGGCCAAGACCCACAACAAGAAGGCGGGGCTGGACTCCCTCTGCGAGGTCGTCTGCGGCAACTTCCTCCAGATGCCCTTCCCTGATGCCAGCTTCGATGGAGCGTACTCCATTGAAGCCACTTGCCATGCCCCGAAGCTCGAGGACGTTTACTCGGAGGTCTTCCGGGTGCTCAAGCCTGGGAAGCTCTACGTCTCCTACGAGTGGGTGACGACGCATAAGTACCGGCCGGAAAATGCGGAGCACGTCGAGATTATCCACGGGATCGAGCAGGGAGACGCGCTGCCTGGATTGAGGAACTACGCGGACCTGCCGGAGGTGGCCAGAAAGGTGGGTTTCGAGGTGGTCAAGGAGGAGGACCTGGCTCTGCCACCGGCATTGCCGTGGTGGACGAGGCTGAAGATGGGGAAGCTGGCCTACTGGCGGAACAACCTCGTGGTGATAGTGCTCACCTTCTTCGGTATCGCTCCGAAGGGCGTTGATGATGTCCACGAAATGCTGTTCAAGACCGCCGGTTACCTCACCAGGGGAGGCGAGACCGGAATCTTTACCCCCATGCATATGATTCTCCTCAGGAAACCCATCTCTTCGTAAAGCGAGAACGAAAAGAAAAATAAATGGTGTTCCCAGAGGAGAACCATGAGCAAAGCAGAAGCGTGCCGCATCCAAAAGCTTGACGAATCGAAGGTTGCCCTTGTGGTACAAGCAATCCTCTTTCTCTCTCTATGTATCTCTCTGGTAGTTATTGGTAATTATGTTTGTTTTAGTTAGGAATGCATAGATCTCAGGAAAGAGGGAGTGAAGAAGATGTTCTTCTTTTCCCTTGCTCTCTTTCTTTTTGTTTTTTTTGTTCCTTTTCTTTCCCTTGGGTTTAATGTACTGGGTACTTTCTGATCTTTGATGTTTGTGAGGAAGACGGGGGGAGGGGGACTGAAGCTAATTTAATTATTGTCTATTTGGTTTTTCTCTTTCTTCTATTGCTTTCTTGCATCTTTACTCACTTTCTGTTTCTGTAATGAATTTATGTTGGTTGGTGGTGATCCCATCTGCTTATGGTACTGATGTGTTTGTGTACTCACGTTCAGTGAAATATCAGGTTATTTTGGGTTCTCAAATGTGGAATTATTTTTCTGTGTTTTGCTTCGTATTCTGTTTGAAATTTGAATTCGTAGATGAATTTGGTCAGATTGGTGGAATCAATTGCTCCTTCATGTATGCATACGAAGTGAGTTGTCCTTTTGTCTTTCTTTATATATTTAACGATTTGAAAAAAAAACTAAACAAAACTTGGTGGCTTCTGGTTGTCTTCTCGTGGAGTACCTGAGGATGTGTGATAAAATAAAGAAAGCAAGCTATCGATTAGTGGTCCTTCTATACGTGTGTTCTCAGAGTGGAGCATCTCGCTACTGGTGTTGATCTGAAAAATCTGCGTGTAAACATCAGAGGAATGCTTCGTTTCCTCTACCACTTGTTTTTATATGGTTGTCCATTGTCTTGTGATTCTGCCAAGTTGTGGTGACGGTGGTGGTAGCCGACCTTATTGTTGTCTGATGTCTCCCCTTTTTTCTTCTTCATTTTTCTGCTTTTCTGTCCTTGTTTTGTTTCAAGGCCTTTCTTCTTCCTCTTGCTTTCGCGTGTTCCTCTTTTCTGACAAGCTTTCCAGCTAAAAAATTCACCCTGTTCAGTTGTCTCTTCTTTGGGGAGGTATCTTGTTTGCTTTAATTTCTTGCCTTTAAGGCAAACACTTGCACTCGATTATTAAACTCTAGGTGTACTGCCACTGCCACTTGGTTCGTCGTGTTAACGTGCGGTGATGATCTGGAAAGTATTGTGACTCTGCTTCTATGGAGAGAAGAGGACTTTTGCTTGCCTTCACATACCGATGGAGTGCGTTGTGTGAATATGGTTAGGCTAACGCATCTGTGGATTCAATTCACACTAAAGGTCGATCTCCAGTCAGGATTCCGAACAAGGTCGAAAATATCTGTGAAGCATCAATTCGCAAACACTTATGGTCACACCGACTCCATACTTTGTCATTGAATATATATGTGTGTGTGTAGTCATTCGGATATTCCACTGTGAAGTGTGAACCTCTTCATGGTTTATAACTGTTGCTTTGTGTTTTTTTTTTCTTCATTGCTCTGAAAGTACAAGGAAATATACCTCAACCGAATCGGAGGTCCTCAGCATGAAGATTCCTTTCTCTAACAAAGTAGAAAATGAAATTGTTTTTCATCGGTGGAAAGCTATTCTCTTTGCTAGACGAGACCTTTTGAGGTGTGGCTGACACCGTAGATTTTGGTTGGTCTTATCTCAATCTCTTTCTACTTAATTTAGTGGAACGTCTTTTCCGGTGAGCAGGAAAATTATCTCATTGTCCTACTCTAGTTTCCCTCTTTCCCTTGTTCCTAGATCTAAAAGTGTGTTGGTATCAAGGGGTGAGATTTCTACGACCTTGAACTTTCATTTAGAAACCCACTTCCCTTTTGTTTCATCCTACAGTTTAAGCTAGAGATGTTCTGCATAACTTATCTGGGCAGATTGATCTATGCCCCTTAGAGATAGTGGAACCTTTTTTTTTTTTATTTTGGATCCCTTAGATGAAACTGAAGCTGCTCATTGAAGAGAGTCTTTGGCTGGGTAGTTTTTGATCTCATAAAGCTGCTTGGTCGAGGCCCACTTTTGGGTTGGTGGTAAAGTTTTTTTTGCTAAGGATGTAGTTTCATTTGAAAATTTCCAGCTTACAGCTTAAATATGGTAAAAACCTTTTAACCGTAATGTTTGGGCATGTGCATGTTTTTGTGTTGTCTATTCTTCTCTTTCTTGTCTAGAAAGAAATAGAAATTTTTTGCCTCCTAAATGCCATTAATTTCATGCAAGGTTTGTTCGTGAAATTGTCGCCATTGATCAAGCACCCTCCAACTGGTGAAGCTTTTTGAATTCTGAAAATTCTTCTCTATCCTATCCAACGTTATAAGCATTTAATAGAATGCACGGCTTGTCCAATCTATTTCCGAACAAATTTTGTTTTAATTCAAGTTCTTGGAACAGTATCGCTATTAGTCTTTTGTTCCAAGAGAGAGAAAGGCCATAGTCGGATGAGGGAAAAACCTTCTACCTATAGTAAAGAACTCACTGGTTATAGGGGTTCACTTCTTCGTCTGTGTAGAACCTCTCTGTGAAGAACATCTCCGATGCCTTATTTAGAAGGTGTTTGAGAAGTGGGGAGCATGCTTCTTGTATTTTACAATCCATAATAAAGCCAACAAATCAAATGCATGTGGTCACATCTCCATCGACACAGACAATGAATGTGAAAACTCATACGAATGTATCATGCACTATATGTAACAGAAATGAAGCTTGTAGTTAAAAAGCTTGAAATAGTTAAAAGATTATAGTCCTCAATGGGCATAGCGTAGCTGGTCGGACTACGGGTCTGTATTAAGGTAGGTATCTAGTTCGATTCTCGTAGGAATTATGTTCTTGTGTCTTAAGGTGGTAGGGCGCGACATCCAAGTTGAATGGTGCACCGTTGTTATTGTTGACACCGACGCAACTCAGGACCTCAGGAGGCAGGAGGAAAGGGGGGGGGTTCGGTCTTTTTTGGGGCGGTGGAATTAATACATCGCGCTCATAAAAAAAATGAAAGAGTGTGATGAATGTACCATCCTATAGGTGTACTAAGACCGTATCAACTTAACTCATAATATAATATGTTAGTTGATGGAAGTTTGTTCGCAATACAGAATAATGGCGTCCATGAACATCAAACTGATGATCAGGCGGCAACCAACTCGAAATAAACACACGAGGAAATGAAGTAAAGTTTCTTCTTGTTTTCCTTGTCTTATTATTGTTATTAATACTATGGTTATTCGTGAATAGCATTGCACTGGCTCTGAGGACACTGACAGTTCCCCACGAAGAATTGAATGAGGGGGGAGCAGTTGGAAGGAAGAAGCTTTGGGAAGGAGCAGAAGAGACAAAAAAGGGGGTAAGTTTGAAGCGATAAATGGCTTCACCTGGACCACGGGGTTGAAGACAAAGGTCATCAATGGCGGGTCATTGTAGAGGGCAGCGCGAGTGCAGGGAAGGGGACAACGAGAGAAGTGCCTTTTATCGAAAGGCGGTCCTCTGTTACAGACGCCATTAAAGACAGTCACAGTCATGACAGATCTGTCCAAGTTGGAGCCTAGGCCTTAGATCTTCCTATCACTTGGGGCGCCAGCTCAATTCGTCGGGGATGATTTCTCTGCATCCTCCAAGTGGCACCTTAATTTATAAAACATACTTTCTCTCTCGTACAGATAGGAACATATAGTTAATAGTATTGAATTGATCAGCCATCTGATTAATTTTTCGAGACTAGTGGTTGCCAATAAAAGTGGAAGATGGGATTCACCTACCTTTCTTTTTAACATCTCAAGTTCATATATACCAATCAAAAAGACTCTCCTAGCTACTAGGAGACGAACCGATCTTGAAATTTATTAACATTTTTTAAAAAGGGTGCTGTCAATAGTCTTGTTGGTATAGAAACAATTAAAAGAACACCCAATTACTTATTTGTTATTGTATAGAGTATTTGAAACATGAGAAAGAAGTACCATTCGAGTAATATTTTCAAAGGAATTGCATAGAGATTTGATGGTTCTAGAACGGTTAGACCTATGTTATATGCAATAGTACCTAGAATTACTACGAAAAAATATATATAAAAGATCATTAAGCCATGTTGGTTTCCCATAATAATTATGTTTCATCCTTTTAACCAGAAAAGTAAGTGGACCTAACCCTTTGAATCATGACTATATCAACTATTTTGACTAAGACTAATAGCAATATATATATTCTGCTCTCATATATATATAATTTTGGTTGTCGTTCGTACTTTTAGCATTCAAATCCTGACTTTACTCGTTACCACAGTAAGGAATATCTGAATCATCGGATACCATCATAGCTGTGTATCTGCATTGAATATTATCTGTTTGCATCCCTAATATCTAAGAATATTGCTGTCAGATTCAGATCAGAGTGACATTTTCACCTGGAATCCTTATTAATTTGTGTACTCGATTAAAAATGCACTCATGGATAATAATTGCACGTTATAACGTATCAAAATCATACTGTTTTCTTCCTTGTCAAAGGACGTAACAAAGCTGCATCTCGAACGCTATCTGGTTCAAATTTTAATTCTGTAGGATAACTTCGCCGAATTTATGGGCTGTGAGGAGTTTAATTCAAATATGTATCTGAATTCTGCTTCAACTGCAGTAGTTGAATGTGGGATTTAGGCACATTCTCATAACTTAAACCTTTCTGACTTGAAGCACTCATTGATAATCCACTGCTTAGCCAAAACGGAGAAAGAACAACATTTTTCTGAACTTAAGCAGCTTATGCATGTGCCAAACATGAAAGAACCGATGACCATGAACATCTGGCTTTCTTCTTCTTGATCCCTTACTCAAAAGATCTGAAACATCCGGTGATCTGCTATATCCTGTTCTTAAAATTTCTTGACCGATCTCTATCCCCGCGCACGGGTTCATCTCCACTGTTGCAGGTGGTGGTATCAAAGCACTTTTGACGGCATGATTTGCTGCCGGAATCCATTAAGATCGAAACATCCGTTGAGTTGGTTGCTCGGCGACCGAGAAGCTTGTTTGTCATGTTATGTTGAGGTTCTTCAATGGGTCTGAAATTCATCGGATCAACTAAACAGAAACGCTTATTTGGTGTGCCAAAGGCAACGGATTCAGAACAGAAAAATCTGTGCAAATGCAGCTCTTCAATCAATATGATCATATTTCTTACTTATACTCAATCGATCGATCATGGTTCTCAGTCGTCTCATTGATATCTCTCACTATCAGATCAGTAAGGCGCTAGCTAAGCTGCTTGCAATTACTGCAACTTCAGAAGCTCATCAAACGCCAAGCGAGCTCTTTTGCCAATCAAGCAGCCGGCTCTGTTCGGCTTTAAAAAGAAACAAGCACCACTTATTGCTTAAGAGATTTTTGCATCATTTTATATATATATATATATATATATATATATATATATATATATATATATATATATATATATATATATATATATATAGAGAGAGAGAGAGAGAGAGAGAATTTACAAACAGTTGTCAGGCTTTACTGTGGCTCGTTATCAACTAATCTGCACAAGCAGTGACTGCCTTAATTTTCGAATTTACTTCTTTCCTATTAAATATTCACTATTGAGCATTTGATAAATAGAACTGTTATGAAATCATCTTATAGATTAAGAAGATAAAAGAGAACGTGGATTTCTCAAACTGTGCAAATGTTCCAGCCTCTTGCACACTCAAAGGCTGGACCATCCAAACAGCTGTAAAATTTCAGCTTTATATATATATACTCAGCCATCTAATTTCACCATCTATTTAAAACATTGGATGGTTGAGAGAAAAATAAGGAGAAAAAAGTATAATTGTCTATTTTTTTTATCTTTATTTTCTTCTTAAGCGTTGTATGTTGGATTGAACAGTGCAGATTATATGGTTGGGTGATTTTAAAAAGTTAAAACCATCATTCATATATATATATATATATATATATATATATATGCCAAACTTAGTGGGAATCCTATAGGCAATTGACTCAAAGGAGATAAGACAATGAATATTAAAAGTAAATATATATGATAAGAGATTTTGTTTAAGGAAACTCATTTGTCTCTCTCTCTCATCCTTTGAAGGCTATTTGGACTCTTGAAGAAACACCTATCCTATATTTTGCAACTCAATCTTCACTATTTGATCTCATTGGAACGACGACCCAAATTATGCCCGTTAAAACATGGTAATTGTCAAGGATCTTTGCTTTTTGCTATTGAAATTCACTGTTTGTCTAAGCAATCGATTTCATGCAGCACTGATTTGAGAACTCCACCTTGGATCAGAGAGACACTTCGTGCATCACAGATGTCTCTCTCTCTCTTTCCCTTTATATATTTATATATTTACGTATTACTATATGGTAGATAACCCTTAGATTTATGACTGGTAACTAATCATCTTAGACGTTTATTTTTTCAATATGAAAAACTAAGAGAAAATAAGAAGAAAGAGTTATTAATTAATGCCAGATGAACTACAATACCTTATTTCTTTTTCCTCGTTGATATTTTTCTTTCAGTTTTCCATCTTGAAAAGATCTAACAGCCAAATTGATTCTTTACAATTATGCACATCACGGTCACGTGCTTACCAATCTATTATATATATACATATATAATTGAAAATGTTTTAAAAATCACATACTGCATGTGGAACTGACTATATTAAGCATTATAGTCATGCACTCGGTATTCCTCTACTGGGTCCTATGCCTGGCATCAAAGAGTCGCCAGAGTACCTAAGGGCGCAGACAAAAAGTAGTGCCTAGAATACAAGAAACTAGGGGCTGACCTTTTTTTTGTGATTTGTGAGTGGGGCCCTATAAAAATGAAAGATCTCTGCTTAGTAAAAAAATTATATTTTAGTTACATATTTTTAAATCAAGGACATATTCTCAAATTAATGGTTCATATTGCGCAAAAATGGACGGTGAAAATTCGAAGTCTCTTAGAATGATCTTGGTCTAATGCAAGTCTTTGAATAAATTAATTATTAGATGATTTAGCTAAAGTGAAACTTATGATAGCGTCGTTTGTTGTTTGTAAATTCCACTATCACAGGTAAAATGCCATAGATGGGTCGAAATATAGTTTCAAAATTTTGATGGGAGCCAAAATATCATTTTCATAATTTTTATATGATAAATAAAAATTTATAAACTTTATTTGTAAATTAAAAAAAAAATTGAGAGAGGGCCAGGCCTCTTAGCTCCGCCTCTACGTCCATACACATGCGGAAGGCCGCTGAAGACAAATTCAAGCATATCATTAGCGTTCAGTTGAGAATCTTTCTTCGTGAAGCTTATATTGAATGATATACAGTTTCTTTCTGCACAAAATATACGTATATCCATCTGTTGTACAAAGTGGAGCATTTGGTTACTGCATAAGTCTGGCAAAGGATCAGGTCTGATCCGGTAGGGCGCAACATCCAAGTTGAAGGGTGTCTCGTTCTATCACTGATACCAATGTAGCTCAGGACCCCAGAGGCAGGGGGAATGGGGGAGGGGGAGGGGTTGACCCTCTCGCTCACCCGAAGGATCAGGTCCAATCTTTGTGACATTTCTTTCGCCACTGTGATGCACGAATAAGGTTACAAACATCTTCTCACATAAGGGATGTGACCTTAATGTTAGAAATCCCCTCTTCCTCATGCAGGTGCAGATTTCTACTCCTCCTCCTCCATCTCTACCAAATAACCATTGGAAAGCACAGTTTCCATCGCTTTGCGAGTTCTCTAATCTTCATTTTGCGAGCGCTTTGATCAGGTGTTCCTTCCTTCTATGCTCCTCTTTTCCTTTCCATATGAGATCATTTCATCAACCATTTGATCTTGAATAGTTTGGTTCTCCACAATCCCACATAGCTAATGAGGAGGAAAACTCCATAACAGGCAAACATGAGACTTAGATTCATGGGCTTCTTTACCGTGTGGGCAACCATTTGCTAATTGGATTATCATCCTTTGCATTTTTATCATTATCATCCTTTGCATTTTATCGAGACTGTGAAGTCTTTGCATCAGTGCTAAATGGGTAGTCCAAATAGTTCTAGGAAGCCTTTTCAGCATAATCTGAAAAGTAAGCTTTGTGTCTCCTAATTTTCAAAGAAGAGAAATTGCAGGTCTTATGTCAGATTCCTCACTTTGTAGCATGTCATACCATCTTATCTAGAGTCACGAGAGTGCGGGGTGCGGGTGCCGGAACGACACATCTCAAAAAATTTAGGTGCGGTGGTGCGGTAAGGATATTTTATTATTATTATTATTATTATTAATTTATTATATATATAACAAAATAAACATGTATATATTATTATTACAATTTAGTTATTAATGTATATAACATATTTGAATAATTATATTGCATAGTAAAATATCAAGACAATATATATTATATAAGTAATTTAGTAATATGACATTCTAACTGGGCTCGGGTGTGAGTCGGAGCCGCACCCATGTTGGTGCGCACTCGACTCGATGCGACTCGGGTGCGGCAGTAAAATAGAAGAGTCCGGTGACTTAGATCTTATCTTTATCTTGTATTGATCGCCTTGGTGTTTCTCACATTAGAGCAGTTCTCTTGGGGGGGGGGGGGGGGGGGGGGGGGGGGGGGGGGGGGGGGGACTTGGTGGTGCATTTGACAAAGTTGTGTGGCAAGATTGTGAGAGATAGGCCCCCATTTAGAATATCTACAGAAGTTGGCAGTGTATAATAATATTAAAAAATATGAGATACTTTTTTGAGATTATGGAGAAAAAATTGTATCCTGTACTCCATGATATAATGCAAGAACACTTTTGTGAAAACAAATTCAAAATCTTCATGTTGGTTAAACACATAACCTTCTTTGAATTCTTGCACGATTAACAAATGACAACCTTTTGTGAATTCATCCTATGTTATTACAAAATTTAGTTGAGGTTCATTTGGAGAAGAGATTAAGATTTCTTTTTGTAACCATAAATTTCAAGTGCATTAATTTCTATTAACCTCCTTAATTATATGTAATAATGTAGGAACATGGACAATTCGTAAGAATTGCTTCAAAATTTCGGATGTGGAAAATAAAATATGAATAAGAAATTGAGTTAGATTCAGATTTAGAAAATGACATAGAATTCAGTTTGGATTCGGATTAGCTTCTAAATAAATATCCAAACATATCCAAATTCGGATTTGAATTGAATATAGTTTCAAACAAATATGCCATATCCAATATTCATATGCATTGCAAGTCAGGTTTCTAATATATTAAACTGTGGTTTGGATTCGGTTGTTAATGTAAAAGTTGGATTCGTATTCAGGCGTAAAAAATAAAAGTTGGGTTTGAATCAGATTCGACTTTTGAAATTAAAAATCAGTTCTAAATATGATATTAACTTTTTTTTTCCCTTCATATTCAAATCCCAACAGGTAAACATGATTTCATAAATCAGATATACTAAAGGTTATATAATATTCGAATCTAATCGGACGACATCTTGCCTAACAAAAGAAGAAAAAGGCAGCATACAACTAGAGAAGAAAGAACACAACCATACAGGAGGAGTAGTTGCATCCAGTGAAGTTAGATAAAAGATTATAAAGAAATTGGCGTTCTAATACCAATTGTTTAAACCAAATATAACCATAAAATGTCATTCAGACAACCAATTTTTGATGAATATCCGCCAATGATTCAATCATGCTTCTTAATTCAACTTCCCGTTCTTGAACTGCCTGAATTTGACCTTGAGATTATTGTAAACCTTTTAGTTGTACAGATCACATCCGATGGATCCAAGAGAGAGAGAAGGAGGATCAGGGAGAAGAGGGGGGGACAAAAACTGGTTCAATTGGCCTGGTAATGGTGTTCTTAATGTCAAGATCAACACTTCCGACGAGCTGTTGTGGAACCCTCTTTTCAAAAAGATTGAAAAGAGAAAGACTGAGTAGAGTGTCTGAAGGCCAGGCAGCAGGGAACTGCATGTTGACTCCACACGCTTCTCACCTGCTCCTATAAGCACACGCTTCTCACCTGCTCCTATAAGCACTCCGCAAGAATCTGTCTCTCTCGCATGTGGGGAGTGATGATCTCTCTCTCATCAAGAGGGGGCCTCCCCACCAATGCCAACTGGTCTGTAAAGAATACCCAATTGAATTCCAGGGACGTGTTGTTCTGAAACACGTCTCCTTCTCCTCGTTTCCATCCTCTGTTGCCCCTTGCTCTTCCTCGAACCTCTCCAAGAAGCCATGAGCATCGCTATCAGAGCTCGCTCCGCCACCCGCCTGCTTCTTCTGCTTCCTTCCCTTCAAACAGCAACTGCGATCCCCTCCGTCTACGCCCGCTCGCTTGAGTCACCACCATGCCTACCACCCTTCCTCCCCACCAGCCCACAGCCCTTCTTCTGTCCCCAACCACACTCCCCATTCGCCCTCTTGGGAAGAGCAAGGCCTTTCTGTAGCTCCAGGTATGTAAAGGATCGATGCATTTCATCTGCAATCCATGATTTACATGCTCAATTTATGTGACTGCTTCTTCGTTGTCTTGAATCCTTACGCGATTTCAGGCCGGAGTCCGCACAGAAGTCACAGCCGGAGGCAAGTACCAAATCGGTGCCTGTTCACGTCGCTCATGAGTTGCTTCAGGCTGGCCATCGTTACTTGGATGTTCGGTATGCCTCTTTGTCTTTGCTTCTGGCCATACTTAACCTCTTGCTGTGTTTCTTGGATTTATGGTGAATTTGATTGGATCTTTGCGAATTGGAATGGAAGTGAAACGAGTATACGAAAGTTTACTGCAGTCATCGCTTTGTCGTTGATGTTTCTATGCTTTGTTTTCGTGTTCATGATGAATTCGATACATACCAATTGGAATGAAGCCGCAGCGAATATGAGAGTCATGGAAGAAGTTTTAAAGTGTGTGTAGACGCATTCGCTTGTTGGGAAAAGTGTGAGAAGTAGGAATTTTTCATTTGTTGCAAAATGTGGGTGGCTCAACTGCCCCCAATGATGTTTGGTGATGCAGACTTATTGCAAGGAATTCACACATAGATTCGCGTAATATCGAGTCAAAATAATTTCCAAAATGACATGGCGGTCGTTCAAAAAGAATTGAAAAGACTATACTCTGCAGCGGATCCTTGAACTTTGCGATGTAAACTGCAGCAATAGATTCGGTTTTAGAGGATCCGAACTGTCCAATACTTCATTGATAGAATCAAACAAAGATTTTCTTGTGCTCACTCTTCCAGAACGATTTGCAGCATTCACGTTATCGCATTTACTGTTTAATCTCATTTCCTGCTCCCAAGTTTTGTGCTTCTGAATCTTTTTGACGGGTGTGTGGTGTGGACAAGTTGCCTTTTTCATCTAAAATAATTCTGATGGGTTCGTTTGAACAGGACTGCTGAAGAATTCAACGCTGGCCATCCCATAGGAGCTATTAATATTCCCTATATGTTCAAAAATGGAGAAGGTGAGTGGACTATAGCTAGAATTTCTCCCACTTTATATGCTTTTTCTCTTGCTTCTACTTAGTGATGTGACTCCCAGCTTCTATGGAAAATAAATGCTCTAGAGAAGCATAGTTATGCAGGAAAAAGGATTTCGTATAAAAACACGTCTTTTAAAAATTAAAACTTAACCATAAAGTTGCATATTTCAGTTTTCCGGCATCAAAGAAGCGTTTTATTTTTATTTCTAGAATCAGTAAGTTTGTGCATGTAGAAATGTGAATATAGGAGACAACCTGAAGAGAACTGCCGTGTGCTTCTAGTTGTGAGAATCATTTTTGCTGCTAAAACAGTCATGCCAGAGAAGCGAACTTCACTTGTTAAAGCTATTTGTCAAGCACGGAAATGAATGAGTTTTGTTTTTTCTTATTTTGGTTTTACATGGAAATATGGTATACATCTTACTTCCAGTCACCATTTTGGTATGAAGAAAGAAAATTTTTCATACAATACACAAAAGAAAGTTAAAACAGAGTTAAGTGCTCACCATTTCAAACATGTAAGGCACAACAGATGGCTTCTGCCATTAGCGGCCTTCAAGGAAAATCAATCTCATGCAATTCATTCTCAGTTGCCAAAATGCTATGACGACTTCTTAAAATGCAATCGAACCCTTCAAATTGGCTCTCAAATGTCATTTGGTTATTTCTCAACTATGTTTAGCATCATACTAAGTCGCTATTCTGGTCCAATTTCTATGTGCTGTCAAACTGTCGGAATTTTCCAAGTTACGTTACAAGTTAAAGCCTGTAGATCAGATGCATGTCTGACCAACACTAGACGAGAAATTATTCAACATTGGCTGCTAATGAATGAGCATGGAAATCGTGACTTCTTAGACATCACACTTTTATTTGACATGTTCATTTCTGTGAGCATGTTTTCAAAATAAACAGGCTTTCCATATTACGGTTTCTCTATTTAGCAGTCCATATACAACCAAAACAAAACGCCGTTCATTAGAAGAGAGGTCTTTCTTCTATGATGTTCTGGTATAATGACCTCTTTGTTTCTCCATCCAGCATAGAGCTCTTTAAAACATTCCTTCTTTCAAGCACTACCAAATTCAACACAGTTTGTGTGCTGAAGGAAGCACAACTGAGAAGGAATGTGAGTTTGCGAGGTTCCTTCCTGGTCTATGGATCATTCCAAAGTAATGTTCAATTAGTATTATGAAGTCCTTTTCTATGGGAAGGTGTAGTCCCTTTTTATCACAACTTGAGGCTTTTCTGAAAAGACAGTAATTTTTTATAAGTTTCTTCACTTTTTATCCATTCATTCATTACAATAAAGTGTTTCTACTGTATCGCTAGAAATGACAAAGAACCCGAAGTTTTTGGAAGAAGTATCGCAACACTTTGGAGAGGGGGATCAGATAATTGTGGTAATTTATATAATTATATTATTTCATGCTTCAATACTTGTAGATTTCTGTTTTGTCACCAAGAGAACAACTTACCAAGTGTCACTAATTTGTAGGGATGCAAAAGTGGTAGGAGATCACTATTGGCCGCCAGTGATATGTTGGCTGCTGTAAGTTGCAATTTGAACTTGATGATGTTTTACATGGAATCATTTTTATACAGGAGACTATCTTTATATTTCCCTATCAAGTACGGATACCATGGTCAAAATAGTAATTAACTAATTAGAAATGAAAATTGCCTCATGTGCCCCAAGGAAATCTCCCTGATGTGGTTTTTCATGCATGACACATGCATACTTCCAACACCCGCAGAGCAGGTCTGGGAAACACACGCATGCAACCGCCCACTTTATAGTCATTCTAATGCACTTGTAAATAATAGTTTTGACAGACATGGAAGCATGTTATTTAAATGTAGAAAATGGTGATCAGATATATTAAATGAATACTTACACTCTATATGGCACTTTTCATTAAGTTGAGATGTAGCAATGCCTAAACTTATTTGGAAAATCTTGAATTTTCTATTTTTTTCTGCTTAGAGCAGTTTTGGGTGTAAAACTTTGATGGTTAACTGTATTACCAATTGCTTACTTGTTCTCTGCTGCTTTATCTTGATTCTGATGCCACTGAGAGCCCCATCCATTCCTTGATAGATCAGTAATCAATCACTAAACAACTCGCCCTGATCGGGAAGATCTGACATCTCCAAGTGTCTGAATACCTCTGCCTGGCTGAACTCAAATTTTGAGCTGTGTGGATTCTTGTGCAAAATCTTGCTCTGCAAGTAGCTCCATATTTTTTCACATACATGCCTTGTGATTAATTTATACGGATGTGATTGCTAAAACCAAAGCAGTACACATCATTATGAACCGCATATGCTCATGCTCAGGTTCCATAAGTATTCGTTTTATGACCAATGCAGGCTCAATAATCAATTACTTTTCTTATTTACCTGATGCCTGTGAGCTTGTATTGGCCAAATTTTTGGAACCTTTTCAGTTCAGACTTCATCAGTGGCGTTCTACCTGTAACTTATTATGCTTTCGAATTTTCATTTGGGACATGCCTTCACAGCAATTGCTACCTCAAAGATGTGTAGACCTTTTGGTTTGCATTCTAAGTTTTGCTGATCCTCACTGCTGCAGAAAATGAAAGATCTCAAGTAAATTAGTGGAAGAACCCCCAAGTTGTCTCAGGGATTTCTTCATATTTACTTCTACGTAACGTGGAACGTCAGTGATGTTTCAAGTAATCCTTCTGTCCTGATTGTGCAGGGATACAGTGGAGTTACGGATATTTCTGGAGGTTATACCGCCTGGGTAGAGAAGGGATTTCCAACAAACTGATCTCTCTCTCTCTCTCTCCCTCTTTCAAAAGTGGCTACGATGACAGACATAACTGATCAAGGAATGCACTACGCTGTCATAAGGAGATGGGCGTATGCAATTGCATTGCTCATGCACGAATTTGCATTATAACTTGCAGGATCTTGTTTATTTTGTCACCGATCTTGCTGCAAATAATTATTCAAGGATGAGATGCATCATTCCTTTACTAGTGTGTCCGACTGAAATAAAATAAGATACTCCAAGCAAAAGCTGTTGTTCAATTCAAGTCCCTGCATTATGCATAAGATGCACATATATTTATTGAATTCCAAGTAACTGTTATACAAAACGAGCTGTATGTACTTCCCAGTGGGCAGGAAGAATCTCAAGGGCTTTACCATGCATTCAATAAGATGCAAGCACCTCACCTGCGTAAGAACCCATTTTTTGCATGTCGATCATGAAAAAAATACTCGCCAAGGGATAGCGGTACCTTCATTTTTAAGCCAATGAAAGAAGAACCAGCTCCAGTTCATCCTGACTAGCATGAATGTGAAACCAGTTGATAGTGGCGGCGGGTATGGACGGTTGATCGTACCAGCCTCACAAAGTTTGTTTATTGTTACCAAAAATGCTTTGATATATTTGATTATATATAGAAGTGCCTTAAAATCATTAAAGTTATTGAACTACTGCCTCTCCAGCTAAAATTTGTGGCTCCGTTAGTGCCAGTGTGTTGTTTTACTCAACGCCGACGATGTACATCACACTATATTTGAGCTAGACTGTAAACTTGTTAGCCGCAATTTTTGGCTGTACTTTTGATAATTTTGTTTAATAATCCATATTTTATGAATACAAACATTGAAGACATGTATTAAGGTTGCTTGCAACACTATTATTATTATTATTATTATTATTATTATTATTATTATTATTATTATTATTATTATTAATTTATATATATGTGTGTGTGTTTTAAATGTTTGGGGCGCACTGATGTCTGTACTGAACTCATATCTACATCATACCTGTACTCATGTAACGTAGATAATAACACATTACCTTGTCCTCTTTCAAGTAACCGTAAACAGACTTGGTATGTCTTTTGTTGTTATCAAATCTTAAAGTGTGTTCCAGTTCCTTTATCGATTCCGCTTAGATCCGAACTATTAACCTGAGGTCTTCGTCTCGTTTGATATTAGCCACGAAACCAAAGCCTTGAGATTTGCCATTCATTTGTTGGTTTAAATAGTGAACCGACATCTTCATTCTTAAACGCCAAACATCGTGAACCCTGAATGTGAATTTCAGGCTGATTCAGATACGAAATGCGAAAATAGGCTTTCTTTTTTTAAATGGAGTTTTTGCATTGGAAAAGGTCTTCCTTTCTTCCATTTTTAAATAATAATTTGGTTGGCATTGCAGATAAGCGCTGTTGGTTTCCGCTTAAATAATGATATCCACCTCATCTAGATTTTGACATAGCGAAGAGATGCACGCCTTCTATATCTACATCCTTATTTGGACCTAAACTCTACATTGATATCGCTCTTTCATTTTGCTAAGCTTTCAGATAGAAATCCTACTATTCCTATTTAATACTAGAAAAAGAGGTATATGATTTTGAAAGGAAACTTGGGCATCCTTTTGGCAAATGGAACTATTCCTATTTAATACTAGAAAAAGAGGTATATGATTTTGAAAGGAAACTTAGGCATCCTTTTGGCAAATGGAACAGTTTGTGAATGTTCATTAATCTGACCCAATGTCCATGTTCAGATTCATGGACATCCAGTTCTATTGTTTTATGAATTGTTGCAACTTTTTGAATAGATTCATGCAACACACACAAAATATTTCAACTACCAAACGACCCGTTAGGGTCCGTTTAGCAAATAGAACAGTATGTGACGGTTTCATGAATGTAACTCAAAGATTGAAATAGGTTCATGTAACACCTTAAAAAATATTGAATCTGCCATAACTTTTAAGGAAGATTTATAGAATAATAACAAACTTTTTTATTTGCCAAACAGACCCTTGAAGCTTCAAAATTTTCAACCCATAATTAAGTTTCTCCTCTTTAACTCCTGCAATTGGCATTACTCTTTGTTAAACCCAATCTATCAAGTTCTTCTTTTCTGACAACTTCATGCTCAAGGCACCTATAGTACCATGCCAAAAGAATCTACATATGTGTGAGCTCGAGTTAAATCTCAATAGATTAGTAGCATTTTACGTAGACCCACAAAAAAAAAAACACATGTAATCTGTAATATTAATTTTCTATAACAATGAAAGAAGGGCAGAAATTGAAAGTTAGTTGAAGTATTAGATTGTTTGATTTTTTTGCTTTATCTATGTAAACTGGTATTAGTAATAAAAACAAGCCTTTGAATCACGGTTACCAGTAAAAACATGACATTGAAATCTACTTGGAGGCCCATCTACTTAACGTGACTCCCTTTACATTTCAAAAGTTTTTATGCAATTCCAATATTGTGTAACAACTCTCGGATAAGTACACCAGGTTAAATTCTGAAACTTTTTAAATTTTATATTTATTTATGGTACTAAGTCTAGTATATCTATTCCAATAATAGAAAAAATTTATTCTTGTCGTTCTATCCAGCTTGACTAGCTTTTATAGCCTAATTAATTAAATTGCAATAACATAAACAGATTCTTATCTGGTAAGTGCTCATAAAAGCCGAGCCCACATTTAGCCCTCGGGAACCGAGAAAAGTCCAGAGTCAGGCAAAGAAATCAGTAAAATTCTGTTCCCCAGAATAGTTATGGTATTGCCATCATAATCCAACTTGTTTTCATGAATGTTTTATCGAGGCTTCCATCTGTTGCTTTAGTTTTTGATGCAAACTCTTTCTGTATCATCACATTTCACGAGTTACTAACGAAATATTTATTTGGAGGGTCTCAGAATTCTTCTGATTTGAGATCAGAAGTTAATAGTATGTTTAGTATGGATATAAGGTGAGTCATGTGGTAGATCAGATTCCAAGATTAAGATCCAGGATAATCGAACACCCCCCGGATTCTATCTGGTCTGCAATTTAAACAAAAGAAAAAAAGAACATGAAATAGGTAAGTGCATGCGATAAGAAGAGAAGATGAAGAATGTTAGGTCGAAAACCGTTTCAACTCTCATTATTCGTGTTGATTGAGCTTTTACAGGATGTAATCCTTATAAAGTTTGATAATCCAGCTTAACCTTCTTATGGAAACGATTAAGAAGGCGATTGGATGAAACCCCAAAACTTATTTTTGAAGGTAAAAAATGATTTTGCTTTCAAAATATAGTTTCATGAGAGTTTGGATGACATGAAAATGAGTTTGGTTAAAAATAGTTTTTGGTGTTATTCACAAAAAAGAAAAATCTGTTGTGGTTTTATTATTCAAGCACACAAACTTGTTTCTCGAAACAGTAAAAGTTAGTTCCAATAAAATTTTTTGTTTTCTGTTGAAACAAAGCGAGATCTCATTGTTTCAAAAGAGAGTTTGCGACGACACAAAAGGCCCCACTGCACATAGAGACGAAGACCACCGCTTTCCCAGGTTTGGAGAGAAGCCGTCCGTCAATGCTTATCCACGAGTCCCCATATGCATCCACTCGCTCGGAGATTTTTGTGGGGGTTGTGGGCACAGACGGACTCGGCCGGGGCCCAATGCGTCCCCCCGCCCCGGTCTCTGATTGTCTCCCTCTCAAGAATTAGATTTCTTCCGCCTGTCTGTTTTTTCTTTTCAGTTAGCCCATGTTAGATTACGATGGGATTCAGTGGTGGAGGCGATGTGACAAGGAGCCGAACCGGCCATTTACAGCCGTGGAGACGATAATAAAACAAACTTTGGAGGAATATATATTATATATATACATATGTATACATATGCTATAGCTGCAGGACATTCTGGAGATCACCAGCATGACAGTTCACTATGATGCAGGATTGACGTGTGCCTCTTTTCCTTTCCTCCATCCATCTTTTCTGTAATCAAGGGGGAAGAGGAAGAAGGAAGAAGAATACCCAACAAAACTTTGAGGTGGATTCGTATCGTTCTCTGCTGACATCTTTTCTTCTTTTCCTGTAATGATCCATTTGCAAGTACGTCATCACCATCATGAAAAAGAGTGAAGAACGGCCGTGAATTGTGTCACCGATGGTCATATGAACTACACAAATTATGTTCATTCGTGTTTCCATTTCTGATTCATAGAGTTGATTGACAGATGGGCGTAACAGAAATGGGCAGGAGGAAGGAGACGAGAAGGTCCCTCACCGTGGCGCCCTTCGAGTGCGCATGGAGGAAGGAGCTGAAGTTCAGAGATGCCGGCAGAGGGTGCATCTCCTTCGACGCCTTCGCGCAGAACGACGTCACGATTGTGTTCCGGGAGCAGGCCGGCAGCCGGCACTACAATTACAAGATGGACAGCACCCCCAATTACACTGTCATCCTCGGTAGCCACCGGAACAAGAGGCTGAAGATCGAGGTAAGCGGGAAACCGGTGGTTGACGTCGCGGGCATCGGCCTCTGCTCTTCTTCCTCGTTCCAGAGCTACTGGATCAGCATCTACGACGGGCTCATCAGCATAGGCAAGGGTCGCTGCCCCTTCGAGAACATCGTGTTCCAGTGGCTTGATTCGCAGCCAACGTTTAAGGTCCAGTACATAGGTCTCAGTAGTTGGGATAAACACGTTGGTTACAGGAATGTGTGTGTTCTGTCCTTAGAGAAAGACTGCAATTTCCTTGAAAGGAGACTCTTGGATGGGGATGATATGATCGAAGTGGACGTTGGCGACGACGATGGAGAAGGCGAAGGGAGTGATGAGGAGAAGAGGAGGGACGACGGAAACGATGGGAGCAGAGATAAGATAGAATTGGAACACTTTTTGGAGAGTTGGGATCTTTCGGATGTCATGTTTGTTGTTGGTGCTGAGGAGAAGGTTGTTCCTGCTCATAGTGTTATTTTGAGATTGTGTGGTAACTTCTGTGATGTTTCTTCATCAACTGGGGAGGCAAAAGTTATTAAAATTCCTTGGGTGGGTTATCCCATTCTTCATGCCCTGCTTAAATTCATATACACAGGCAGAACCCAGGTGACTTAATTTTTTTTTCGTTCCTACTGTTGATATTTTCTTTTGCTTCCCATATGTTTGCCTACCCATCTAGAGAAAATGTCTCTGTTTCTTAAACGGTTTGATGAACAAATAATAAAAGTTGACATGGTTTTTTACTTTCATTGATGCCCAGATTTTGGAATCAGAGCTTGAGGCTTTGAGAGATCTGAGCAGAGAATTTCAATTTGTTCCCTTAATGGAGAGATGCGAAGAGACTATGAACTGTGCAAAAAGGAAAGACTCGTCAAATGAATTGGAAATACTCCATTATAGCATTCCTTCACATTGTTGGGGCGTCTTTCCATATGATCTTCCACTCGACGTGAAGAAGTTAAAGCAATTGCTTTCGACTGGCGAGGAAAGTGATGTGGACGTATATATTGATGGCTATGGGGTGATAGCCCGAGCTCATAAGCTAATACTCAGCTTGTGGAGTACTCCATTCTTCAAGGTCTTCTGAGATTGAACAATCTTTCTGTTGAAAACTTATCTCTTCAGTTCGATTGTTGATTTCCATCTGTGGCGTTCCATACTTCTATTTTGATAGTGTATCTTCCTTTCATGAGCCGCATTGCTGCCTGGAAGAGTTTGCTTCAGTTAAACGTTTACAGGAAGCAATTTTTTTCTTGCAGATGTTCACGAATGGAATGAAAGAAAGCAGTTCAAAAGCTATCCGCCTGTGGGATGTATCTCCTGAGGCTTTTTTGGCTATGCTTCGGTTCATGTACGGTGGAGATCTTGAACTGAAGGACAATACAGAAATGGTTTCAGTATTGATACCTCTTCTTTTCCTGGTTGATCAATTTGGGGTGAATTATCTTCATCATGAGTGCTGCAAAAACATTCTTGACTGCCTTTCTGAGGTGATCCTAGCTCTTAATAATGTTGAATGCTTTCCTTTTTGTTTATCACAAGTTTTTGTTTCCATTTATATGTAGGGCAGATGCTGTGTTCACCAAACAGAAATCATGGTGAACAATTTTTGTCTCGCTTTTCTGTTGAGATGTCAATTTAGCAAGTGTTATTTGTCCATTTTCAGCTTTCTGATTGACCTTGAGCTGCCAAACACATAGAAAAAGGATTGCCTGCTTTAATTACGACCACCAGTTTAGTTGATGTTTGGAATCTGACTTCATCATGTTTTATCATTTATGATTGATTTGTTTCAATACATATCTATGCAGGGTTGGGGTACTCATACTGGATGACGCTCATACTGCAAGAGTTATTTGTGTTGTTAATCGTTGAGGCATCAAAAGATATTTGACGCAATGCATGTTTATCATTAAACTAATTCTAAGTTCTTTGCAGGATTTGGTGTGCCCCGTCCTACAAGTAGTATCGACACTTCCATCTTGTAAGCTTCTCCAAGAGACATGTGAGAAGTACTTTGCAATGCATTTTGATTACTGCACAACTACCAATACAGATTTTGTGGTGTTAAGCAAGGCAGCATTCACCAGGATTCTTGAGGTACATGTGAATTGATTAAATGTCTCTTAGTTCTCTCTTCTAGTATTCAAATACATATGCTTCATACTTGCTGATACTCCTATTCAATATATTGGTAATTGTGGGTTGCAGCATCCTTACTTGACCGTAACATCTGAAGAAAAAGTCCTGGATGCTGTTATATTGTGGTGCATGCAAGCGGACAAGATTTGTGGGTGGCAATCTGTTGATGAGCTCTTGAACATTTCAACACCTGAAGCCATTTTTTCAGAGAGGCTTCTGTCAATCCATTTGCTGCTCCCTCTTGTACGGTTTCCATTACTATCCACAACAACACTTCAATTGGTATGCTTTTGTAGGCATAGACTTGTTTCCTTCTGGCACTGTTTTTGCAAGATTTCATTACTGACCTTGTTAATGCTTTCTGAGTTTAGCTTGACAACAGCAACCTTAGCAGGCAGATTCCAGTTATCCGACAACTTGTGAGTACAGCTATTACAAATTAATCCTCTTAATGAGAACTTCTCAGTCTGAATTTTAATTAGTCTCATCTCATGTAACAGGTTGAGGAAGCCCTTAGCAACTTTAACATGGGGGCAGCAGGAAAGATGAATGATCACAAGTAAGGCTGCATGCTTAGCCCTTATGTTGGAACCATTTGGCTGCATGCTTAGCCCTTATGTTGGAACCATTTGAATGTTTCTTAATTTTTTCCTTTCTTCCAACAAAGCTGTTGTTATCTTCTTTAAAGAAATGATAATGGGAGAAACTTTGTTCCAAATTGTAGTGCAAGATTTCAGCATCGAGCAACAAGCTTCAAAGAACTAAGATATATATGTGATGGAGACAATAATGGTGTGATGTACTATTCTGGCACTTCATATGGGAAACATCAATGGGTTAATCCCGTCATAGCCAAGGTCTTCTTCCTGACTTAACATTGTCATGTATCTCATTGCCCAATTATGTAGACCTTTCAATAGGCTTTCATATGAATCTTTGTTCTTGTCATTCTCTGATGTGCAGAGAGTTATTATTACTGCTAGCAGTCCTACTTCAAGATACACAGACCCTAAAGCACTAACATCAAGAGCCTACCAGGTTTTTATCAGTGGCACCAAGAACATGACATCTGTATTTGTGCTTATTAGGAAGAAAATTAATTATTTGTTTACATTAGGCAACCTCTTTTACTGGACCACATGTTGAAGGAGGTCAAAGCTGCGCTTGGTGGAAGGTTGATCTTGGTCAAGAACATCAGGTTTGGATATTCACGTTGCCATTGTTGTTGAATTTTTTGTTTTTTTTTTTTTTTTGATGTCTTTGTTATGCATTTGTTTTCTTACGAAGATAACATAACCTAACACACACACACACACATATATATATATATATGTGTGTGTGTGTGTGTGTGTGTGTGTGTGTGTCCATTTTTAATGAAATTCTGTCAATTATTGGAAATATTCATATGTTGAATCATTAAGTGACTTATTTTGCTTAATTTGGGGGTGGTTATAGATTAAATGAAGGTAATGTATGTTTGCATATATGTATGCTTGCATATATGTATGTATGTATGTATGTATTGATTGCTGTTATCAATTTTTCATGAAATCTGTAATTATTGGAAATACTCATATCTTCAAAATAGTTTATTGACTTTGTTTGCTTAATTTCTGGGTTGCTGTGGATTACGTGAAGGCATAATTAATGTAGCAAGAGAAGCCAAAAATGTATAATGTGCTAGAAACTTATCAAACTTTTTCTATCATGAGTAATGAAAACTAGGAGCACTAGCATGTTGCCGACTGCTTAACAAGTCTTTTTTTATGCCTATTTCATTATATACTTGCATTGAAGGGCCACTGACAGAAAAACGGAGCATTCTGTAATGAAAAACAGAACAACAGAACATTCTGCGATATAGAAGTCAGTGGAAACAAAATTGAAGCACCAAGCTCATGTGCATTGTCCTTCATTCTCTTGCTTGTGATGTTCTCATTACTCAATGTCCTTATTTGTATCCTTCAAGTAGTATTTTCTTCCATGATCATGGGGACTTGGTGTTTACATATGACATCCATTTGTATGTTCTACATTCCCCTCAGATTCAGCAACAAGTATAATGATATTAGTAGTCTTGTCCTCTAAACTGATGCTTCGTTGCTGTTTAGAGCTGGTTCATCTGAAATATTAGGTTTATACAGTTCCATATCACTGCACCATTGTTCAATAATTGGCTACAAAAGCATAACCATAAAATTTATCAAAAGGAGCCAATCATCTTTTAAAGTGCACTTTGTATGTGGGCTATATATAGTGGTTCCAAAGAGAATTCATCTCGGTGGCACTCCATTCTTTGACTTGTTAGCTCTCATGTTCACCTGCAGATTATTTGCAGACCAACCGTAGCTAGTTCTTCAACAACTACACTAATTTCTACAGCTGAATGTTCTATTTCCTCATAATTGGGAAGGAAAACTGGAAAAGTTGACTGCTTTCTTTGTGCAGCTCATGTGCAACTACTACACCATGAGACAAGATGGTTCCACGGCCTATCCAAGATGCTGGTCTTTAGAGGTATGTGATTCTGGTTTACTTCCGCCCTGTTTTCTGGTGCCAATACCAACACTTGGAGGTGGAAATAATTTGATAGGGTTCACTGGATGGGGAGAAATGGACTGGATTGCGCACACATGAAAATGACCAAACAATTTGTAAGCCGGGTCAGTTTGCATCATGGCCAGTCAACGGACCAAATGCACTACTTCCTTTCAGATTTTTCAGAATAATCTTGACTGGTCCCACTACTGCAGTTTCAAATCCATGGAATTTCTGCGTCTGTTTCTTAGAACTGTATGGATATTTTCGCTGAGAATGTCATTGAAATGTAAAAGCAATAGTACCTGCCCCCACTGTGAAGATGTACATTATGCTAAACAAATAAGAGTAGTTCTTTTGCATGTTCCATCTACCACTTTGTGCATTCCGCGCATCCACAACATGCACATGCACACACCTGTCTACAGGCCTAAATGTTGTTAATTTGATGTGATCCACAATTTCACATGAACAAAGGAGTGACCATAACCCATTTTCTTGCATATTTCTCTGGCATCCTGAAGAGTATTGACTATTGCAGTTCTATTTCCCATCTTTTTGCTTGTGAAGATATGGAATGGCAGCAAAGAAGCAGGAAGTCCTGGTCTTTTGTTACTGGGGATGTAAATGGGTTATACATGTTCAGTTACCACCTTATTTCTAATCCGCGGGATCACCGCGTATGTACAGTTTCATAACCACATTCGGATTTGAACCCGACATCTGATTGGGATTTCATAAAGATCCCACCTGAATAGATATAATTGTCGGGTCTTAGGCTAGTCGGATCAGAATTCTGATATAGAAATTTGTGGTTCTGAAATCAAGTCCAATTCTGATTGGTCGACTTCAGTAAGGGTTGGATCCAACATGAATCGGAACAGTTATAACTCTATTTGTTACTACTAGCAAGAAAGTACTAGATGTAGAGGAAATTATGCATTCATTGAGACTTGCAAACCGTAGGAAAGAGAGATTTTCTCAACTATCATCAGCGACTCTTATAACATCAAAAGCTCAGTAGCAAAGAATCAATATTTTCAGAAAGATAACTTGAGTTAAAGCATGTTTTATACTAAATTGATAATCATTAACATGTTAGCCTTTTGACATCTTGTTTAATCTTTTTTTAGAAAAAGCTTATGTGGTTAAACTTAATTCACACGTTTGTCTAGAACTGTTGATCTCTAATCTTTTTTAGAAGGGAATGTCTTCTTCAACGTACGCATTCGTTTTAGTTACATTTTTAGGTCTTCCTCCATATCTCTAGGTTTGTAATGGACCTAAATCATCATACTTTTTGGCAAAAACTTCTGTGAAACCATCTGTTTTTAGCTGCCTTTTATTGATCTAAACCATCAGATGTGCTTGACATGAATTTCTGTTAGGCCATACTTTTAGGTGTATTTAATTTATCTTAAAGCATCAAATGGGTTTGACAGCGATTACCTAGCAATAACGTGTAATCGATCGAGCACATAATCTTGCTTTCCGAAGATGCAAAAAGTTTAATGGCCGGAATTGGACTAAGAGATGTGGCCTGAACAGTTCAATAATTAACTGAATACACGTTTTAATGGTGACCAGGTGAAGAACAATACCTAAACAATTCACACCTAATGGTTCACAATAATCTAAACGCCATGTTTCCTACAAAGGCCTCCGAAAAGTAATCCTTAAAAGATCGCACTTGTAATATATATATATATAGAGAGAGAGAGAGAGAGATCTTGGGATAATAGTTTACCAATAAATCCACCGTCCGCATCAGTTACCTACAAATGGACCGGAAAAGCTGACTTTAATTGAATAATATACAAACATCTCATATACAGATCCCCATTCAGACAACAGCCGAAGAAACGAAGTAGAGGAAAAAACGGCGGAGGCACGGAAGCAGCAAAGCATACATGCGTTCCGTTACCCCTGTTCCGTTACCCCTCCATTCTCATGGTACAAGACGATGATGACTCACCAAGCGATACTGAAGCAAGAGAGGAGGCCCAAACCTTCGCACTTCTAGCTCCTTTCTGAAACTTCCTCATCTCCGACAGCCTCAACTTGCTCCATAACCTCTTTACGTTCAGAACATGCGTTGCTTGTTCCAATAATGGACTTCTGTTCTCAAAGACCCTTCCCAAGCGTATGCGCCGACCATGTATGTTCCACAACACTTTCATTCGGCAAAACAGCCATGGGCATATGTAGATGAAAGCACGGAAACACAGAAACAAGACTGAAAGGGCAAGGTAGCGTTCCCTCATCAGCGTCTCCCACATGGAACCACGGCGTAGGGTTATAGTAGATTCCTCTCCCACATTCTCCTTCGTAGGACATAATTCAGCTTCAGTACCTGCAGCAGGAGTTGCATGAGCAGAAGATATCCATTTTTGTTGTGAGAACAAACCGATGAACCATGGGCTGTACACTGACCAAGAGTTTGAATGAATTACCTGTGATTTTCTGATAAAACCCTATGAGGGAATCAATGTCCTTTGGCCCATGATAGCGAACCTTGGTTGTCTGGTTTACTATGAGAAATGCAGGTAAACTATGAACTCCATATCTTGAAAAGACGCTGTAGACAGTATGATAATGCCGGTAAATGGAACACATTAGTCAAACCGTTAAAATTTAAGCTCAGTAAAGACAAACATGCACAATGATGAGGAGACAATCCCAGATGTTTGACCTTGGTAAAGCAGATGATTCTTCGACTGCCAAGTGTCTGATGCATGGAAATAGAGAATTAAGCATGTCAAATGTAGCCTTTCCATTGACCGAGAGGGGGCACCAAGTTGCATAGAAAAGTACAGATGTATATGCCCCACTCATGAACTCAGACGTCAGAAGCTCATCGAGGGTATCACCATCCACCTTCAGGATACACAATAAGATCAGTTTCAAATTCCACAATGTGGTAGCTACTAACTAGAAACAAGAGAGAAGCTGCTTATTACAACATCAGACAGTCAACTTTCAACATTTTCTGCAAAGTAAAGCAGCTATTGTATCAGCAATTTTGTCTTTCTACTGTGACAGATGCCGATTGCTTTGCTCTTTCTCAAAATTCATGAGAAAATAGAAGTCAACTATCAACTACTCTATTCGAGATGAACAGAGCTTTTGCAGCAATTATTTTTACTAATTTGCTATTTATGCCCAAAAAAGCACTGTTACTTGCAGAAACTAACAAGAAAATAATGAGGCAAGTTTCCTCCATAAAATAAAAGATATCTGCAAGACGCTAATAAGAAATATAGCAAAAAAAAAATTAGATTAGATGGACCATTTTTAGTATATGGTCACTAAAACTGCGTAGAATATCCACCTATTACCTCAACAGTTGAATTGCACTGAAGAGAACATATATAATCCATCCTGTTGGATACCAAAAGTCACAAGTACAAGACATGCAAGTAGGATAACAGATCAAGCATCTGTGATGTTTTAAATGTTTTCCTTTTCCAGCTAAGAATTTTGAGAAAAGCAAAGACATGAGGCTTCTTAAACCAATAACAGTTAAAAAATAATAATAAAAGCTTTGTACTAGAAGGAAATGATTAGCAGTTTATATGTCGTACAAAAAGGGGTAGTATTCACACCGCTGCAGATGCAGGGGCAGCTCTGACACGCGCCCCAACTGCACCCTCTATCATTCACTTTCAAAAATTTTCCCCTCTTCCTTTTTTCTGCTCCATCCCTCTTTGTAATAAAAGTAAAAACACTAAGAAACAGCTATATATATATATATACACACACACACACACACAGTGGCATAGCCACATGTGGGTCAGGGTGGGCAGTTGCCCACTCCAGTTTTTTAAAATTTGTTTACTTTTACATTGAAAATTTTAATATTTATTTTTATACATATATAGGTGCCCCTCCAGATATAAATGTTTCTAGACATATGCCCCTCCAACGAATTTTTCTGGCTCCACCACTATATATATATATATATATATATATATATATATATATATATATATATATATATATATAGCTGCACCACTGCACTATTTTTGGAGATGTGCTGCACTGGCATCCGCACAGGCACCGGCACCCCGCACCCATGTGACATAGAGTTTACTTGAATCACTTGAGTAAATAAAAAGCAAAGGCAACAAGAAAAATTACAGAAAGGCCAAAAAAGGTATGATATTTTGTTCTTCTTTTCTTTCTTTTGCTTAGGTTGTTGAGTTAGGCAAATCCTTACCAGATTTGGCAAAGAGATGCACCCAGAAATCAAACAACTCATTTTAGACATGCAAATTGAATGTCTAAATTGAGTTACCTAGCAGGTACACAAAGCTCGTATTGGTGGTGACTGGTGAGTAGTAAGTAAATTTGGATAATGGAGCGGGAAAAAGGACTGAGCAGAAAGTTAGAAGCTCTTCAGACACGCTGAAATAAGTAGAAAAAGCAGAAACACATTATCAGGAGTAACAAATGCTGCCTCACTCGATTGACGACAATGATAAACACAAGTTTCAAAATTCATGATCACTGACTCATATAACCACCCGCTGATAACAAAATTTCTATTATTTTAATAAAAGGGGCATACTGCCATGTTCTGTTACCAGAATGAATACCTGTTTGGCATTTGCTGACAAAATAAAACAAGCCCCCAATATGCATGACCAACAACAATAGGTCCAACTTAGGTAATCTATTTGTAGCAGCAAATCACTTACCTACTCTTTATAGACAAATTTCTAAAGCTATTGCTCATTTGTCAAATCATTAGACTGAGATATCAATTAACAGCCGGGTCCTTGGGGATGTATTTTATTTAGGTCCCTTGTTAGGTCAACAAAAAATGCAAGGTTTCAGGTAGTTTTGTTGACCGGAACTGCTGGATGTGTTTCTCATCAGTCACTTGTTTACTCAGCAACTGTTCTCAATTGAACTAATTTACACAAAACAATAATTCAAATTTCTTGGTTCTAGCATAATTAAACAGCTGCTTTTACCTCTTCAGAAAACACCAAAGGCATGGAAAATGTCAAAACTAGTGTATGCTAAAAATTAGCCACAGAACCATGAGAAAGGGTCCACGTAGATGACAAGTGCAAATATGATTTTCTGTTGCATAGCATTAGTGCCTCACCCAGGTGTCCTTTTTTATTTTTTTGGCGGGGGTTGGGGGTGGGATGGTGAGGGGGGTGTGGAGGGTGGTGGAGTGGGGTAAAGAGAACTCTCCAAGTCCAGAACATTTTTCTTCGAACAGTGGTGGAGCTAGGGTTGGGCTTCTATGGGCAGCTACCCACATGGACGTATATAACTTTTTATTTACATATTGGTTTTCCCACATAATTTAGTTTATCGTATGTTGGTGCGTCTCAAATCTAAGATTTGTTATATTAGTGCCTCTCAGCCACAAATTTCTAGCTCCACCACTGGTTTCAACTACAGATATCCCAGTAGTAGTGAAGTAACTGATAAGTTATATTACCTACATCTGTCAACAGATCACTGGTATTTCTTTTATGTGCCTATCTAGCAGTCAATAATTATTTTTGTGTCATGTACAACAAGGAGAAACACAAAGTTCCAATACATTGATAAACTCATTAACAGCCAAAACCCTGTCAAATCATACATAGGTCCAATCAGTTAAAAAATTGCAGACGGGAAATAATGCAGTCAGTTTATAACTTTATTCCTTCACAGAATTCATTTTGAGTGAATGAAGCCTGCACGACATCAAGTAACTGTACTGAAATTCAGATCGAGGAACCCATTAAATTATTATTAACTGTTTAACAAAGACATGGCTGTCAGCTGGCTCTCCAGTCTCCACCAAAGATCACTGTTTTTCACGAGAAGAGTAGGAGAAATTTTCTGTTAAGTTGCCCATCTACCAAAGAATAAAAAACCATCGGTTTTAATGATGCAGTTTTGTGCGTTCAAAAGCATAGTTTTACCAATCTTTGTGAGAGTGGGATTTTCTTTTAAAAAAGATCAATTCACAAAATGCTGCGAAGAATGGATTCACATATTCAAATAATCGAATTGATATGTAACAATAATAATGAAATTAACTATTCAGAACTAGCACCTCTGACATGAAAGTCAGCGTGAATGTTCTATATGCAAGTTCAACAAGGACAGGAATGTTAACCAACAAACGTCCTTCACAACATCAACCCTCGAATTCATGAGTAGAGAAGCGAGCTTCGATCACTTAGATTCGTCAAGAACAACCATTGAAAATTTTCAAAATCCACGTAAACCGAATAAGAAAATAACATCACCGGGAATTCCTTTCTCTTACTAAAACATCAAATGAAACGAAGGCCTTCTTAATCCGTCTACAGACACCAAAAAATCTAGAATCCTATTTAAAACTTCTTACACAATTATCTATACTTGCCCATGATTTGATGAATCCGTGAGTAGGGTAAGTGCATGCAGTTATCTAGCGATTTTTTGCAAGAGAATTCCTCGAAGAAAAACAGCCTAGCAATTAGATCTCAACGAGCAGAAAAACTAGATCGACGAATACTCACGACCACAAAGAAGGATTAATTATCCCCTCCCCTCTCACCCACCACCCCACACACCCACCAAACACACCCCCCACCCCACCCACCTCCCTCTACCGCTTTTGCCATTAAACATGGGGCAAGTTGTCAGCAGGTATTGTCTCTATGTGCCATAGATCAAAACAAACGATCAAAGAAAGGCGGTGGTCCATCGCCGGCGAAATTCTAATCATTCTAGATCCGTGATAAACCGTCGTTGAATCATCCTTCTAATGCAAAATAACACAAAAAAAGAAGAAGAGTGGCGACGGCAATTATCCCGATTATCCCAGAAAAGAAACATCGAATCCTCTCTTGCCTACTCAAAGACTCACGGGCAAATAACTGAAGAGAAAACGGAAAAGAAAGCACCTGCAAAGGGGCAACAGGGAAAGGGAGAGGGCATCGTCGTGTGGAAAGGACAGCATCGACCACCGGTTGCACGGGGCAGACGTCAGGATCAGAAACAGCCAACGCCGGGTATCCGGCGAAGCCGGAAACAAGCAGAAAGCCGACCACGGCGAAGGCGGCCGCCGACGGACCACGGCGGCAGACGCAGAGATTCTTTGTCCTCATCATCTCATCTCAACATCAGCGTCATCCTCTCGACCGCAAACTCTAACCCAACCCGCAACCCGCCTCTCTCTTTCTCTCTCTCTGCAAATGACAGCCTTTCTTCCTCCCTAGCATT
The DNA here is from genome assembly GCA_011799765.1 of Nymphaea thermarum. Classification (NCBI taxonomy): domain Eukaryota; kingdom Viridiplantae; phylum Streptophyta; class Magnoliopsida; order Nymphaeales; family Nymphaeaceae; genus Nymphaea; species Nymphaea thermarum. Next base: position 175,894 of record JAANDH010000384.1, read on the forward strand.
TTGAGGGACGTTTTCGTTCAAACGCCTGAAGTTTTGAGCTATTTCCAAACCATGCCTTTAATTTTTATGATTTGCAAAAAGCAATCTGGGCATTATGGCATTCCATTGTGATAAGCAGGAGCTTATGGAACAATCTCTCCCAAAAAAAAAATTCAGAATTTTGAAAAAAATTGTTTTTTCTGAGCTGAATTATTCAAGCAAGTTCTTGGAGTTGGCTCTTGCCCCCATTTTTATCCAGCTCCAGCAACAATACTTTTAAATAATTGACACCATAAGTTTCTACAAAACCATGCTCTATTTTTTTAATGGTAATCGATCATAAGCTTATCAAATAGAAAATATTGAAAAAAAAAAGCAAGGGACTTCTTTTTGGAATTTACTGTCTCCGATGAATTATTTGAGTTTACTCTTTCACAGAATTGTGGACATGGTTAAAATATTAGTGAATTCAGATCAGATCTTACCTTTATTGGATCTTGTGGATTTGAAATTGAATACACAAGCTCAATGATTAAAACTTTGAATGCACAAAATACAAGATAGAATTCAAGTCTTTACATGTGACTCTGTGAATCATGTCTTGGAGAATGAATTATTGGAAAATATTATCCAGCTTAAATATCGCCAGTGGGACACTTTTATTAGAGGATGCCTTAACAAGGGCTCCTTTTTTTTAGTTTTTTAGATGAAGGGCCTTCATTTTCTGTATTTAAAGAATTTGACATTTCCAACATTTTATAAAAACAAGTTTTTTTTTCTTTTTTATATTTTTTATTAGTATATTCTAAAAATACACTTCGTTTTGTAAGATTTCAAAAACAAAAAGGTGATCTGTTTTACATAAAGTTTTTCATTGATCTTGTGGGTGAATAAAAGTGCCTGATACATTTGTTTCACGCTTGTTTTTTGTTGAAGCTTTTCATTAAATTTGAATTAAAGCTTCACCTCTACGGTAGAATACCCTGCATTCAAACACGGTCAAGTGAACTTTTCATGTCACTCGCCTTGATTCCAATGTTTGCCAAAATTCATAACAAAAAGTCACATCTGAATTTCAATGTGACTAGTGATGAAATTAAAATTTTCTTACCAACTCATTGACATTCTTGATTGGATTGGAAAAATTTTAGAAGGTCTTACCAACTAAAGATGCATCTACGTAGATAAAGGAAAAAAATAACAACGACAAACAATATAAGACACAAATTGCAAACCAAACACAAGTTATTTGTGGGCCTTTTTTGCTTTGGGGATAGGAAGCAAGGTCAGAGATTGGGTGCAATGGTGATGTGGAGTCAAATAAAAGACCCTGATTACTTTTTGTTGCTTTTCAAAGGCATGTATTTTCTTTGGAATCTAAAAAAAGAGCATATATATATATATATATATATATATATATATATATATATATATATATATATATATATATATATATATATATATATATATATATATATAACTGTGAATTGTTTTCATTTGACTATCTTTTCTTATAATTTCAGTTTCTGAGTGCTTTCATATTTTACATCTTAACATTTTCTTGATTGAAAATGCGAAGTTGGACCTGAATTATTCAATTTGGATCAAAATTTCGTCCAGACAGTTGTAATTTGTATCCAACTCAAAGACAAACTCCCAAACCCAATCCGTATCCATGCCAGATTACTGAGTCGCGCTTGGGTTGGATGTTCAAGAGTCCAAATTACTGTCTTACTGAGTTTCCGAGTGAAAATGAAATCGAGGGAGTGACTTGAATCACAGCGAGAATTATTATGATTTCTGACGGTAGCACCGTCCATCGAGAATCCGGGGACTTCCTCCGCGCCGGACGGGACGGTACTTTCTTTTACCGAGCGATGGCCGGCGGCAAAAACAAAGACTATTGCAGAGCACCGACTGTGGAGTAGCAGAAGAAGACGGCTGCCTTTGGGTACTCTCTCTCTCTCTCCTTGGATCGAGGGAACCGTGTGGCAAGACGACCATGGGAGAATGCAACTCCTTCCCATTGTAGAGAAGCAAAATAGAAAAGGATTTTTTAATTTTTTGCTGCATCTTTCATATTACTCAAAAATTAGGAGTTTAAAATGGAGTGACTGGACTAATTTGGGATTTCATTAGCTCGAATTCATAGACCAAATTGAGAAGATTGCATGGAGTGTCGTGGATTTACCTTTTGTGGTATATATAGTGAAACCCAAATGGCCAACATCAACATGGTAGTTGATCGATTTGGTTTAGTAGTTTTCATCCTTAGGGAGGAATTACCGTGAGCTTCTTTGATTCCTTCAGCGACAGTTCTTTGAGTGGCTTTCATAGGTATAATTGGCAGGGTATTTCTCTTACTCCCTCAATTCCACTTGTTGAAGCCGAAGACAACGAACGTGATAGTTGCCCGTTTTGTCACAGTGGAACTTTGATCGTTAGGATGATTGGCAGGGGCTTTTCATACTCCTTAATGCCATAGAACAAGTCGAAGATGAATAACATGATTATTGAACTATGGCCATTGGCAGTTTGAACTTGGGGTTTCTTATCCATTCGATGCCATAAGTAAAGCCAAGGACCAGGAATGTAGGTCGACTTTCGTTTGAACTCGTGTGATCCTTTGGGGGTGGTCCGGTTTCTTTTTTCTCTTCTCCTTATTTCAATGCTTAAAGACATAAAACTACAGGGCTGCGTGTGAACCATATTGTATGTTTTGGAAGGGCAGTCATATGAAGTCTGACTGGAAATGTTCTTTTCTCCATCCCCTCTGTTTCTGCATGTCATGGGTTAATCACAGCAAGGATTATCGAAATGTATACCTTGTTCACATGCTGCAGCATAACTAGACTTAAAACGTGTTTCATTTTATATTATGCCAAGGTTGACCAAGATCAAGTTTCATCTAGCTCTGAATGATGGAGTCACTTTTTTGTCAAATTAGTGTGTAGTGTCCCTGCTGAAACAAAGTTTGGCTGAAAATGTTTTGCTTATCCAAACTATAAGGAGGTTAATTTATTGAAAACAGAGAGATTCAAAAATAAATAAGAACTCCTCTATACCTGGTGATACAAATTCTCCCAAGTTTTAAGAGCCTCACTGTTGGTCTAAGTAATGTCCTCTATGGTATTCATGTTTTTTGTTACAATGGGTATGGAAAGAGAATCACAACGGCTGAGAGCAAGGAAATTGCAGCCAAAAAGATGATGAGATCAGGTACTTTAAGAAAAATATTCATCAAAATTTGTTGACAGTTGGAGTTGAGTTTTACGGGATTCCATGTCCTTCATTCAATCCTTCATATCTGAGAAAGGTACCTATACCTCAGATATCTTTTATCATATTCTTTTTTTTTTTGTTTTGTTAACTTTGTTGCCACCTTCCAGCTGGTAGGATACTCTCACTTTATTTTACGATTGTGTCTGTAGGTAGAGATTATTTAAAACTTTCCAGTGGTTCTTGTTCTTTTTTAGTTGGGAAAGGTTAATATCTCCTCTGCATTAGGTCTTCCACGTTTCTAATCTTTCCACGGGTGTTGGAAGTTGTGCTTCTTTCAGGAATGGAATACAAGGAATTATGTTCCAAACAACATTTGGGTGCAGCTAATAGGAACATTAAGCACATATTCATATTTATCAGGAAGAATTTTATGTCCTTTTCATATTTATCAGGAAGAATTTTACGTCCTTTTAATCTTCTACAGTTTCTTGTTTGCTATTTTTCTGGTTTCTCACTTACAGCTTATCCTAGGAGTGAGTCTTTGTACTAAAAAAGAAGGGGGCGTGGAGAATTTTATACACATGTTATATTTACCTGGGATCAATTTTATGATTGGATTTAACAGGTACAACAAACGTAATGAAGTATCAAAGGTTAATAACTTAATATATTGAGAGCTTTTATTCTGGTTAGTCTGAAATCTTAGTTCAATATAATGCCACAGATGAGCCAGTTAGGAAATATTTGATGACATCCATGATAGTGTAGATGTTGGAGGGTCTTTTTTATCTCAAAGGAGAGTAAAGAAGATTTGTGCTGTCCGGGTGAAGTGCTATTGCAGAAAGCAGCCATGGAGTTTGTAAACAATTCAGGTTAAAGCCTGTGGCTTATGATTAGTTGTATAAGTTGTTGTGCAATAAGAATGCAGCAATCATGTATATGCAATGAAAGAACAAAGCACGTTGACATCAACTGACATTTTATAAGGAGTAGGAGTGTTGGACCAAGTGGAAATGGCTCATATAGAATATGCATTCACATTATCAATGATCGACTGAGTTTTCCATTACAATTTCCAGAGATGATCCATTCTGTCACTAATTACCGGTTTACCTGTGTTTCTATTTTTTGCTAGTTTAGCTTGTAGTATAACGATCATCATCTTACCATTATTATGATTCAGTGATTAAAAAGCGAAGATAATAGAATGATCTCTATCTGTCCTATTACTCTTCCTGTTTGCCATTCACTTTTTTGTGAGAAATTCTTTCTATCCCTTTTTCGAAGCAAGTACATCTTTATGCTTGATAATAGCATGATTCCAGCAAAAGAAAGACAATCCTGATCAGTTCCCCTTTCCCTCTTTGATGGGACAGTTTAGGTTCACAAAGTTCTTCAGGTGCTTCTTGTGATGTTGGATCATGTTTAGCTTTTTGGTGGACAAACTGTTGTGTTGCTGGTAAACTAAGATTTGGCTGCTGGTGCCATAAGCACCGTATTTTTTGTTGACTTGGTGTTTATGCATTATCTGCTTTGTGTTTATTCAGTTTTGAACTGGAATTATTCTCCATTCAGTCTTTCAATACATGTTGCTCTCACAGGAGGATAATGTCATGGGGATTAAAGCACCTTCCCTTCAGGTCAGGATACGAGTTTGCTTGCTTTTATATGTTCGCTGTCAATTTGAGAATGTCTGCGTGTACTTTATTGATTTCTAATTCGTGAAAGGGCTTTCAAAAGTACTGTTATAAGTACCAGTGTTTTAAAAAAAAAATACGAAAGTGGGAAAAAGGAAGGAAAATTAAAAATTGTGAAAAATCGCAAAATTTCAGAAGAAATGCCAAAATGAAAAAAGCACATTTTATCATGTTTTTCTCACTTAAGAGAAATTAATTTATTTTATTTTTTTGAAGTTTCTTTTGTCATATATTAAATATTTTGAGTTTTGATTAACATTTTTATGAGAGAATTAGTAAAAACTCAAATCTTCATTTTCCTTTTTTTATTTTTTTATTTTTTTATTTTTTGGAATTCCTAAAAAAAGACAGACTTCTTGGTCAAAACCCAAGCATGTTTTTCATTATTTGAACAATTGCAGGATTTCATCATGCGTGCTCGTGTATTGAAGCTCTACAGGGATGCATTGAGGACTGCTCGGCGGGCTCCTAGTCACTCCAGAGGTGAACATTTTGAGATCCTTTTATAATGCAAGGGGAATTTTCAATTTTATTTTGCATTTTTTCTAACATTAAACACGGTCTGCAGATGATCTGAAGCAAGCAATGAGACAAGAAATGGAGAAGAGCCGGAATTGTCATGACAGGCAGAGAATTCGCTTTCTGATTAGTGAAGGAACACAGAGATTAAGAGACTTAGACCAGATGCTTGATATGCAGGGACATTCTCAGTAATTCACTTCAAGTAGATTTAGCCTTCAGTTTTAACATTTGCTATTTGAGCTGGTATTTAAATGGTGTTCACAATCTGCTTTTAGTCTTATCCATGGACCATCATAGTCCAAATTGATGGAGCTTGTATTTTTCTAGTTATGGGGGATAACCCCTTCTTGATGAAAAATCATAACTAGGCCTGGGCGTCGGGCCGGCCCGGCCCGTTAGGCCCGGTAATTAAAAAAAAAATTAATTTTTTGTTTAATAATATATATTTTATTCTTAATAAATATTTTTTTATATTTAAAAATATTATTTTATAATTTAAAATTATTTTTTAAATTAAAATGGGTCGGGCCCGGAATTTGACCCGGGCTGGGCTGGCCGGCCCGACGGGCCGGGTCGGGCCAGCCCGGCCCAATACCCACCCTTAAATTCATAACCATTCTTCTCTGTCACGTATAGGTTGAAATGTGGCTTTCTTTCATCTTTTTCTCGTTATGAACATATTAACAATATTTAACTTTATATGCATATTGCAGCCCCATTGCATAGATCTCTTGCTTTCACATCTTTGATAGCGATTGAACACCAATGATGAACCGTATCTTTCTAATTCTTTGTATTTCTTTGGTGATTAAAAGCCTTTAATCAAGATGAATCTTCTACCTAATTGTTTGTGAATGACGTATATCTTGGTAGGAATTGTTATACGAAGATTCCATTTATCACCCAAACTCGGACCCGAACCTTGCTGGATCAACAATTCTCGGAAAACCCCCTGATGTGCCTCCCCAGTAAAATCTGTTAAACACGTTAGATCGATCGTATTGCAGGTAAGCAGAACATGCTGGCAGTGGGACGTGAACAGGATCTAAAATTAATGGGCATGATGCCTTTCATCCACCCTTCTTCAAACAACTGCAAATCTGACCCCACTCATTTAAGGGGACAGCTTGTTACATGTACTGTCACAAGTCCAGTTCTCTGCAATGCAGTACATCATATATTGTGCATCATTATTATTATAGTAGAAACTTGTTACTGATGGTGTAGATTCATCATAAAGAAAAATGTAATTTCAGTAACCAATTTTCTATTGAAAATATCACTTCTTTTTTGGAAACTACATCGGCCTTCGAAAATTTAGTGATTTTTTCTTGAAAGTATACTTATGCTTATTTCAAAGTAGAAAAAGAAAAGGCTCTTCCTTCCTGATAGACTTGTAGATGACGGATGCCTTTAATATGGTCGCCAAGGTTAATCGCTCCAAATGGTAGTAATAATTTAATAGTTAGCCTGATTCCTAAATCTGAAACTCTGATTTTTTTTGTTAAGGTTAAAAAGTAGATAAAGTGGTATGCCAAAAATTACAATATTTAATCAATGGTTTGAATTCTCCATCATCCTTCCGTGGTGATGATCAACAAGAACCATTACTAACGATATCATGGGGATCTGGTAAACAGGAGGAGATTACTTGATCCTTGACCATCTTTGGGTAGTGATGAATTCTTGAAAAACTGCAAGGGAGAAAGGAAAAAGGTTGTTCAACATAGTGAGCATGCGCAATTCTAGCAGACTCTGCTCTGTTTCTACTATTGTCCCTTAACGGATACTAAAAGCTCAGATGACAGCAGTAGTAAGTAACATGTTCTTTTTTTTCTGTATACGACACCAGTTCACACAATCATTTTTTAGTTCATCTCTCTCTCTCTTGTCAATCTTTAAAGTGGGACAAAAAAAAGAGAAGTGAATTCACATTTTGTTATTGACATGCAGGATGTCTTCGAAGAAGTGACAGTAACTTCCGTTTTGAGCCTCCTAGACACCTCCTAAAACACCACAAGATGCAGCTATATACATAAAACTGTAACTTTTGAGGACTTCATAATAGAAAATTATCATAATAAACTCGAACATAATGCACTATAGCTGAAATATTTGAATTTTGAGTCAGTCCTCCACAATTGCGCCCTGTGATCTCCATGTTCGCAAAACATCATGCTCTTTCGGTGCACAAATAATCTGTATATGGCTTTTGCGTCATCATCAAGGCTTTCAAATATGAAATCGCATCTGGGCAGTGACTTTGCAAGAAAAAACACAACTGCTGACCAAAATATTCAAACAAAGCATAGTTGTGCATCAGCATGCGCCAGCAGATTATTTATTATGGTCTTTCACCTGTGACGGTGAAAAATACCAACCACTTGTTGACACATAGCAAACTGTACTATCCGTCGCTAGGTGGTTGAACTCTTTGAAAGGGCATAACACCGAAGTCGCCCTCGAGGCAATACTTAGTTTTTATTTTTGTTTCCTCAATCTTCCTTGCAAAAGGCTGCCTTTTGTAGTTGTTGCAATGAATATTTATTGCAATGAAAATGATGGAAACAATTTCTTGCCAAAAATTCTCAGTTCCGGCTACCAATGTCAAAGCCTGGTACTTTTATAACTTATCGAGTGCACATTGTTATCCTTCGTTATTATTCCAGATAACATCGTTTGATTAAATCTGGCTTTACTAACGTTCACAGGTCAATTTAGGTGCACCACCAAACCTTCTCACTCAACATATTAAATACAAATAAATCCACAACCACAACAACCCTACCTAATGAAAGTTCAAAAAATCTTATAATATCTATTTTGGTCGACGAATAATACCATTTACAATTTACACCGAAAGCATAAGTTTCAGGAATTAACAAAATATATATATATATATTACACATCAAATGACTAAATTGATGGGAGATATCACCTACCAACATATTCTTTCTTGGCTCTTCCAAAAAGAATCGGTAAATTTTGATGTCGATAACTTATGAAAAAAAAAATAAAACTACATAGTAAATTATGATATCTGTGGTGGAAAAAAGAATTACTGCTTCTGCTACTGTACAACAATCCCTGAAATTGCTTCAGATCTGGTGCAACCTGGACGTTTAGCTTTTCTTGAGCTGCAGCTCGGGAAGTCTGGCCATCGCCCTCCTCTTCCACAGGTTCACCTCTTCCTTCGGCTGCAACTCCACCACCGCACCACCATCGTCGGCGTCCTCCCAGCAGGCAGAATATTCCATGGAATGATCTTCGTCGTCCGTCAGCGACCGCCAGTCGAAATCCGCGAGCGCGTTCCGCCGGCTCGACATCCTTTTCATCTGGCCTAACCCTGGCCGGTCTTCGGCGGCCTCGGTTGCCATGGTTTCAGCCGAGGCCAGCACTTTCCGGTGCCTGCCGAAGAGCCCACGCAGCTGGGAATTACCCTTCTTCCTCGGCGAAGAAGGCTCCGGCTCTTGGTCCCCGAAGCTGCGCGCGCGCCTCGTCTGCTTCGAGTTGTTCTTCTTGTTGGTCTGCTTGACCCTCCCCATGCAGGACACCTTAGGCGATGTCGGCTCGTGGGGCGTGCTGAGGAGGCCGGCTCCCTTGGTCTTGACCCTGGCCTCTGCGGGGACTAACATGCCGGAAAATCCCCTGGAGACGTCGGATCTCAGCCGAGAGTGAGTCCCCGCATGTGCGTCTTTGCAGGGGCGGAAGGGCTCCTGGCTGCCGAACGGGACCAAGGAAACCTTGGCCAGCCGGGTAATGATGTTGCCTTTGGATTTCATGAACAAGAGGATCTGTCCGCTGCAACGATGATCTTGATGAAGTTGATAATAAACCCAAGTGAAGAAGAAGGCGGCGGCGATGATAATGATGACTGTGACGATTGAATTTGGTCTCTAATATGTGGGTGGCTGTGATATAGATCTCAGAGACAAAGATAAAGATAAAAGGGGAAGGAAGAAGGGAGGCTCGTTTAAATACGGATTGAAGATTGATCAGCGTTCAACATCATAAGAAGTCGTCATATTAAACAGCGTGAGCTGAGCCCAAGACTCGGCCATGACACGTTTGGAACTTCTGCCGCGTTCACGTGGGGCCCGTATCAATGTAATCGGGAGAGAGGATCGAGCAGCTGAAGGACCCGACCCGGAAAGGCCTGTATTTACCAACGAGCGTTTGGCAGGGTTGGAATTATTTTCCCTCCTGCTTTTATCTATTTGTAAATGTGTTTTATCCAAAGTTCGCTAGATTTAGCATAGTTGGTCGGAAAATAATTAGTTGAGGTTTTATTTTCATAAGGTTAAGTACCTCGTGAACTGATCAGCGCAACCAAGTTGATGGTACATTGGCTCCAATGCTGCTCTTGACCCTGGGTTCGTTCTCGGTGAGCGGTGTTTCGGCATTCCTTTGGAAAGTAGGATTACTTTAAAATCAATATATGATTTAGTTATTTTTTTTTGTTTGACAGAAAGATGACGTTGAGAAAAAGATGGGGAAAGTTTTACCGCGGATGGGTTGTTGAGGAAGGGGTTTAGTCAAGGCAGATGGGCTGGGGAAGTTGTCAAACTGGGAATTGAATTTCCCTTCACTTTCTTGAGAATTCCCTTTCAGGGGCCCTTGGATTTGACCTGGGATGTGAAAGTTTCCGGTCTTGCTTCGGATCCAGGTTTTCTTGAGACCCGAATCGGATCCTGGCGCACACCGAATTCGGCCGGATCCAATCTAGTTGAATTGGATCCGCGGTTGGACTTGGTTTTAGTAGAAGAGATAGTCTTGCTTTTGCTGACGAAAGGCAGGGCTTGAGGTCAGATTTTAGCTTTTATAACTTTTTTTATTATCGTTTTAATTTGAAATATCTATTTTTATTTTTATTAAAGGAAAACACACACCATCGTTATTTTTTCTTCATGCTGATTATTTCTTTTTAACATTTGCTAATCCAGGAAAAAAAAATACTATTTTTATTTCTTTCACAGCTTCTCGCTCCAGCTATACGCGTAGTCCTCATTCAAAATAAAGGACTACTGTTGCAAAATATATATGCTATAATCAGTTATTAAAGGAAAATAACTTCACATACTATTATACCGATAAGTGGCTAAACATATATGCTATAATCAGAAATTTTTTGTTAAGGACTACTGTTGCAAACATTTTCCTTTTTTATGGGCATATATATATATAATAACTGTAAGACATCTATATTAAAAAAAAAAATTATTCCTGGTGTGGACACCTATGTGTAGCTTCGCTACTGTATGCGATTATATAGAGCCCAATCAGCGAAGGTTATGCAATGATTTTGATAAAAATTTATGATTGCTAAAGGGTCGTTTGGCATTAGGAACAAGGTTGGAGTAGATTCGTAGAACATTTGAATAAGAATAAGTATTCCATGAATTTACTTTAATTTTGAGGTATTTAAATTTATAACACGCTCACATCACATGCTGTGCCTAGTGCCAAACAGCCACGAAGCAAAACTCAAGCTTTGGAATTGGACTTTGGTGTAGCATAAAGTTTTTAAACTCAAGCTTTGGAATTGGACTTTGGAATTGGACTTTGTCCCGAATACTTGTTCGGATCCGAAGCTTTGGTGAAAATGTGTAGAATTGATAATACAACAAGTCAAGTTCCAATACATGCTTAATGGGCAGACGTTAAAAGAAAAATCACAATGTGGTATCAGCTGAGGCTTAATCCAAATCGGCTAATCCAGGAATGTTTTTTGTTGCAGGAGTCAATCAAACTATAGTTTCAATTTTTTAATAGGGACTAAAATAAAATCTTTCCAGCTGTGTTAAACTAAACTTTTTAAAATTTACATATATATTTTTGAATTTTTTAAAATCTGAAGGGGGGCCAAGATTATGCATGGCTGTGTGAACCATATCTCTAAAATGGGCTTCAGGTTATGATTATGCATGTTTGTGTGAACCATGCATTCTCCTGTTTCTTTTATATTTATCAGCCATTATTTGTGAATAAATGTTTGGGGCAGACGCGAAACTGGTAATTAACTAAAAGATCAACAGAGTTTTCCTATGTGCACCCCTGTCAATCAACTTATTTTATTTTTGAAAAAAGTCTCCTAAATTTTCTACCATGTGCATCAAACATGGTTAAATTTATCAGGTTAAATTCTTCATTGTGCATCAAACAGGGTTAAAATTACCAGGTTAAATTTTTCTTGTGTATCAAACATGACCTCAAATCGAAAAAGGGTTAAATTTCATTCTTTTTTTTTTCAGAAAAATTTACCAGGAAAATTTACCACGTTAAATTCTTCCATGTGCATCAAACGGACCCTAACGGATTTTTTACAACAATTTTCAAATGTTGCTTTTACTGATACAATAGAGATTTTAGACGATGGTAGCTCTTATTTACCATGATTTCCTCCTATAAATATTTCCCCCTTTTTGTTTTGCATTATAATTATCTTCGATAAATTCCAACATTATCAACCGTTGTGATTCTTACCTTCATTTTGGCTTGATCTTTGATTTATTTTCTTGAATTGACACCCTTGCTTTTAGGCTGCCGATGGCCTTGCAGTAGCAGTATGATATGATCAGATGATGATGATACGACCTGCTTTCTTTTGGCTGTTGTAGCATAGCATCCTGGAGATGGGTCTTGTTTGTCATCTCCCAACAGCCTTTCTTTGAATACTTGTGCTTTTGAGCAATCTTGAAGTGCATGATCTCTTAATCTTTATACTGTATTAGCTTTTGGCTTGTAGTTTTTCTAGCTCTCCTGAAAAAATGATTTTGTCCAACCTTACTAACAGCAGATGAAGCTAATCTAAGGGGTAAACGAAGAAAAGAGAAACAACTCCAACAAAAAAGAGGACACTTTATTCTCTGTGCAAGCACCCCCAAATTTGGGAAGAAGGAAGAAAACTAGTGTGAACTCACAACTCAATCATCCCTCATCAATGCTAAAACAGAAGATTCGCCTCTATCTGATTGTTTTTTTTTTTTTCCCTCTTAGGGGGGCTTTGATATACCCAGAATTATGGAATTTATAATCAAAATGCTCATTTTTTTTGCGGAACTAGGAAACATAAATCCCAAATTTTGATTCTGGTGTGATTTGATGGACATCAGTTGTGCTTTGGTGATTAAGCTTCCCAAGTGCATGGTGAGGGCTGTTGGCGTAAGAATGAGTTTTGTGTTTTACAACAATAACATACTCAAAATACCAAAGCCACAACCATCTTGTGCTTTGGTGATTAAGCTTCCCGAGTGCTCTTATAAAGCAAAAAACAGAACAAGAAAAAGTTCAGAAGTTAAAGCGCGCACTCCATCTTTTTAGTGTTTTACAACAATAACATGGTGCCCATCTTTTTGGGTCTTCTAAATTTATGCATGGCGTATCCGCAATTGACAATGCGTACACGTTTGGGACGTGGAATTATGTTTGGAATGACGTTTTACTAATTCATCGGCACAAGATGGTTGTGGCTTTGGTATTTTGAGTATGTTATTGTTGTAAAACACAAAACTCAGTCTTACGCCAACAACCCTCACCATGCACTTGGGATGCTTAATCTCCATGCACTTGGGAAGGAACCACTATTTTTCCTTAGCTGAAGTAAGATGCATAAAGGAGATCTAATGGCAAAGGGAAAAGCAGTCACTGCAACTTGTGCTAAGTGTTCTATTTTGTTGGATCAAGGTGAATTTCTCTAGTTACTGACGAGCAAAAGGAGAACAGAACCTTCTGTTAGACAGTTGCAGAATACCATCTCGGTCATTTGCAACAGCGGCAAGGCCAAAATAATTCCTCACTGCTGGATCGAATCTCTTCTTGCTCACAGAGACCACAACCAGAATTAGAGGCAACACTGTGGAGGGCTTCTGTTCACACCAAGCTAGCACTCGGCGCGTCAGGGCTGCCTGCTGTGGGCCTTATGCCTACATCACCAAAGCACGAATAATGGACGACGGCCCTCCACAAGGCCCCACATGCCACTAAGAGCACCTCCCATTGATGCCACCTCAAGAAGGGGGCCCTCCCCATATTGGGGAGTCTGCTCCATAAATACCTGAGCCGGTGCCTCTTCACTACTCAGGGATGCACTTGAGAAATACTTCCTGGGTGCTCCCTTCAGCCTCTTTGTAGCTCACTGTGTGCCTGTGAGCCTTCTGCTTCAAGCAAGACGCTTCCACAAAAAAATGGAAGGAAGAAGCTGTTGCTCGAGCATATTGCAGAAGAGCAAGCCCTATATTGCAATGATCTCACTGCAATTTGGCTATGCAGGAATGAACATCGTCACCAAAGTCTCCCTGAACAGGGGAATGAACCACTATGTGCTAGTGGTGTACCGCCACGCCTTCGCAACTGCTGCCATGGCTCCTTTTGCCTTCTTCGTCGAAAGGTACGCCATTTTCCAAGAAGTGCTAATGTTCAGGCGACCGGAAATTCGACGTTAGCTTATCGTAGAGCTCGCTTTGCATGTTCATGCAGGAATGTTAGGCCAAAGATGACGTTCAGAAATTTCATGCTCATATTTGTGCTGGGCGCCCTGGGGTGAGCATCATAAGAGACTAGTTCTTATCCTTGGTTGTATGTGGGTACCATGCCAAAAAAAATTTTGCAGGGAAGTCTAACTGCAGTTTCTTGGGTTTTGGCAGGCCTGTTATCGATCAGAATTTATATTATGCGGGACTAAAGTTTACTTCCCCTACCTTCTCCTGTGCCATGAGTAATATCCTTCCCACACTTACTTTTATCATGGCCATCCTCTGCAGGTAGAACATTATACAAATATGCACTATACAATACATAGTTACGTGTATATATGTAGTGTATGTAAATAAAAATACATATTTATATATATTGAAAGATAGAGAAAGCGCCATTTTAGAGTGAGAAAGTGACGGTTTCATCTAACTTTTATTGCTAGAATGGAGAAAGTACACCTGAAAAAGGTCAGGAGCCAAGCGAAAATAGTGGGGACACTGGTGACAGTAGCAGGGGCTATGTTGATGACCTTGTATAAAGGACCTGTTGTTGAGATGGTGTGGAATAAGCATGCACATGCTAAGACCGCAGAAGTAGCCAGCGCTGCAGCAGCCAAAGATTGGTTCAAGGGTTCAGTTTTCCTCATCATTGCGTGTCTTGCTTGGGCAGCCTTCTTCATATTACAGGTAAAAAGAAGTAAATAAACACTCTTTTTCTCTGATAGCCCACATCCACCAAATGGATAAAAATAACTTGCCATGACTATATTTCCTCTCATGTTCATAGTACCAGGTTGAGAAAAACTAGTAATGAGAGAAGACGAGTTTCAGATTTCCTTTTGACAGACCGCTTGCCATGATTCTTTTTCTGAGATATGCAGCATATAAGACAATTGATTCATGTTATTTACTTTCTATTTCTTGTTTGCTATGGGTGGCAGGCAATAGCAATGAAGACCTACACTGCTCAGCTTTCCCTCACAACCTTGATATGCTTAATGGGAACCTTGCAGTCCATGGCAGTCACTTTTGTTGCAGAACACTCCCCTTCAGTGTGGAAAATAGGTTTTGACATGAACCTCCTGGCTGCAGCCTATGCTGGAATAATTTCCTCTGGAGTGGCATATTATGTTCAAGGGCTAGTTATGGAGAGAAAGGGCCCAGTTTTTGCAACTGCCTTCAGCCCCCTTATGATGATCATCGTTGCTATCATGGGATCTTTCATCTTGCACGAAGTCATTTATCTAGGAGGGTAATTTCATATTCTATTGTCTCCATACTCTGTTTTTTACTTCATCTGGTTAAATATGTAGCCTTTTAATCTATACAACTTGCTTCAACTTAAACTCAGTGTTTTCTCACATTTGAAATCTGTACGTGGTTTCAGTATTATCGGAGCCATATTAATCGTGGCAGGCCTGTACTTAGTCTTGTGGGGTAAACACAAAGACACCAAAGCAGCAGCCAAACTAGCAGCAGCGAACACGCCAGCAGCATTACCTGTTCCAGCAACGGATGCTGAAGAAATAGGGCAGATTGAAGACATCTCTATGACTGATGTGGACCTAGAGGAGGCAAATGCAGCAAACTTGTCCTCCTTTGAGCCAATGCAAGCACCAAATGCTTAGTTATTCGACCTCATTCCTTTTGCTAGTACTTGGTGAGAATGAAAAAGAGAGAGAGAGAAAAAAAATGGAAGGGTTGCCTTTGCCTATACTACTACCTTCCTTCCCTTGGGAGGGACCTCTTTCTTCCCCCTCTGTTTTGTCTTTTTATTCAACCCCTGGGGTTCTAGTCTCTTGTAGTATCCAAATTCTGACTAAGAAAACTATGAAAACAACTCTTTGAATCATTTAGCATGAACACTTGGCAAATGGAATTATCTTTTTTTTCACACAGAATGGGTTTGAATGCATGCATGGATCAGATACATCTAATTATCGGTCAGCTTTTACACCCATTTAATCGAATCTGGTAAAGAAATCGGGATCTTGCTACAGATCTGACTCGATTGCATATGAATGTCCCTTCGTATGCTTGCTAGTTCCAAATTCAGTTTTTTTTTTCAAAAAAAAACGGATCAGATTACATAGAATCTGCTTAAGTCAAGTTTGGCAAAAGCTGGACCCAACCCAAACCCAAAATGTTTACATCCCTGCCTATATAAACACAGAGGGCCATGTGATGAACATTCTCGCCATAATACAAATGGTACCTTCAAATACCAAACAGATACAAACATTCATATTGGTATAAACATTCTCTCTCTCTCTTAAAAAAAGACCAGAATCCAAGTACAATGAAAGGAAACCCATGATAAAAGACGTAAAGAAGTGATGAGTAGATAAAAACACACACTCTCTCTCTCACACACAAACGACATAAAATCAGTATAGTGACAGAAAAAATTGACAAAATATGTAAATTATAAAATCTGATGAACCAATAAAAATACACACACCCTTTCTCTCCAACCAGGGCTCTCAACCACTCGGTATACATATACACATATATACATACAATCATCCAACCACCATGTACAAATACATCGACAGCTGTGTAAAGATTTTTTCACCCATAGCCATTTTGGCATGTTGTACACGCGACCCAAGAACATAGAAATCTGTATTTTCTATAAAAGATACGGATTCTTCTACGCTT